>JAJIBD010001517.1:0-332854 GCA_021461705.1 Cryptotis parvus | reverse complement strand
GCTACTTCAGCAAATCAGATGCATCCAAAACAACCATTTTGTGTTTTTTTTGTTTAGATTTTTATATCAACTTTTATAGTGATTAAACTGAAGACTTAGCAGAAATGAAATGTTTTATTACCAGATTACTTGATATGGTTGTGTAAAACATGTCCTTTTATTCATGCTATTTAAAGACACTTTAATAAAATTTCCCTTGAAAAAAAAGCATGCCTTTTATGAAACAAAAAAGAATTTTGATATAGAATAATGAAACATTATTTGCAATTAAAAAGCACATAGCTCCAACATCTAGAGATGGTGCTCTGCATGTAGAGGCCCTGGGCTTGTTCCCTAATATCCTATGGTCACCCAAGCTTTTCTAAACACAGATATGGAAGACTGTCCTGAGCACATTTGAGGGTGGTCCCAAATTAAAACAAAGCATAACACCTCCCATTTACAACTTATATGTTCAAAAACCTGAATAAACTAATCTGTTACATAGCAAATAAAAAGGACAGTTAAGGCTTGCCCTTGCTTCTCTAGCCTATGCCCTTCCTTGAACACATATTTTGCTTGCTTTTCTCTGTTTCTTTGCTTGCGAATTTCCACTCTGGATAAGCTCTATGTTCTCTCTTCAACATGTTCTTCTCTCCCACACACATCTTTCTAAAAAAGTTCCAACAGAAACAAAGAAGATAAAGGAAGAAGGAAGAAGGAGGAGGAGATAGACAACAATGTTGATAATAAAAAGAAAAACCACAAGTCTTAGTGTGTACAATGTGTTAGGATCTAGTGATAAGTACTTTACATTTACCTTGTCTTGTGTTTTTTTTTCAAAAGAGAAAATGTATGTATGAATAGCTTATTCAACTCAGGAAAAGGCTGACACAAAACAGGATAACGATTTGTCCAAGTAAAAAGGATAAGTGATTTGTTCAAGTAAAAGGATTTGTCCATGCTGGAATGTGGAGCAGAGGGCACTGTAAAGAACCCCCATAAGCCAATTTCTCTTAACAGGCACACATTGCAGAGCTTGGCACCAAGACTTATATGTGCATTATCTACTCTTTTCTAGTCTCTCTAGTCTCTGCCTTTTCTTTCTTCCCAGGGTTCTATTTATTGCTATTTTATATATCCTCAGAAGATCTTTAAATCCATCCTGTCAATGCCAGAATAGCTTTACTTAGGTTGACAAGTTTGGATCACAATAAATGGTATTAAAAAAAGTCCTGAGTTGGTAAGCTCTTAATCTAGATGTATTATGCTGTTCATAAGATGTATAATTTATAACTCTTTGCAGTTTAAGAATATCTTAGCATCCACAGTGTCATTCCAACCACTTTTGCTAAGTTCATCAGTAAAAAGGCTATCATTGTGTGTTTCTTGAGCATAATGTCATCTCAATTAATAATATGTAAGAACTGGTTTATCAGTTATGAAAACTGCACCAAAATAATGTAAGATAATAGATGAAACTGGATGTAGAGTATATGAGAACCCATAGGAGATGTAGGAATCAAACCCAGGTCAGCCATTGGCAGGGAAAGCGTCTTCCCTACTGACCTATCTCCTGCCCTGAAAGTATTAGTTTAACAAAATGGAATATACTTAGGGTGATTTTGTGAATAAAATGAGTTTTAAAATCAGTGAAGTACATCTAGGATTGAGTAGTTTGTTAATATGGTAATTACATGCTTAGTTTTTTTTAATGCCACTGTCTTCTAAGTGGCTGTACTATTTTGCATATGAATGAATAAGAATTCTTGTTATTGTAAATAATAATCAGCATTTAGCATGACCAATGTGATGGATTTTTATGATAGCAGACACATAGTGAAATATTTTTATAGTTTTAATTTGCATTCACCTAATGATTAATGATGCTGAATATTTTTCATGTCTCTTGTGCCATTTGTACATCTCTTTCATGACATATCTCTTCAGGAACTTTGTTTCTTTCTATTTTTTTGCCCAGTTCTGATTCTTGTTCCTCTAATTATCACTCAAGATTACTTATCAATTTCTAATATAAATCTGTTTGGGGGCCACAACTGATGATGTTCAGGGGCCACTCCTGGCCTGAGCTTAGAAGCTGCCCCTAGTGGTACTCCTGAGACTACACAGTGCAAGAAATCAAACGGGGGTTGGGGGGGCTCCTGAATAAAAAGCACACATTCCTACAGGCTAAGCTCTCTCCAGCCCTAGACATAAACCTTTTATAAAATATTCACTTACTCTTTTTACTCCCCAGTCTATGTCTTTTCTACATTGTATGAATTATCATTTACAGAAAAAACATTCAGATTTCATTTAACATTAACAATTTTATCTTCCCCATATCATACTTTTGATTGTATTTGTATATAACACTGTTACGGCCTGAAGTTATTAGTCTGCCCAATTTTTTTTTTTTTTTTTGCTCATCCCAGAAACTAAGTACATATCTTTTTTTCTTCATTACGCAATCTCTATTCCCTGTAACCAATATAGTGAGGGTAACAGAAGATTCGTAATAATCACTGTGTCACTGTATCACTGTCTTCCTGTTCATCATCGATTTGCTCGAGCGGGCACCAGTTATATCTCCATTTGACCTGTCTCATGCAAGTAGAGCCCAAGGGCACCTGATTGCTCCAGGAATATAAAGAGCCTCAAACCATTCCATCAGGTCATGGGAATGAGGTCTATAATTGTTACTGGTATTTGGCATATAAATAAGACACGTGTAGCTTGCCAGGCTCTGCCGTGCAGGCAGCACACTCTTGTATTCATCTAAAAATCCAGCATTTATTGATGAATCGCCCGGCCACAAGCCGCGAGCCAGGCTGTGATAGGCTGGTCTACTGGGTGGAGTTCTGAAGAGGGGAAGTCCGGATGTGGAAAATGGAGGCCCCTCATGGAGTGGGGGTGTCTGGCTTGTTGTGAGGCTCTGATGGTGTGACGGGCCAGGGCTAGAACCTGCCATCCCTCCCGGTGCCTCATGAGTGGCTGGGCACAGGGAGAACCAGTAGCAGTTCTGCCCCATATCTGTGAGTCTCTGGATCAGCATACCTGGGCCAGATTTAAAAAAGACTGCTGCAGGGTGGATCTCGATGAGCTGGGCTGTGATAGGCTGGTATGCTGGGTGGAGTTCTGAGGAGGGGGAAGTCTGGATGTGGAAAATGGAGGCCCTTCATGGAGTGGGGGTCAACTGGTTTGTTGTGAGGCTCTGCTGCGGTGGCAGGCCAGGGCTAGAACCTGCCATTCCTCCCGGCGCCTCATTCATAATAAAGACTTGTTAAATCATCAGCACATTTGAACATCAGTGAATATTATATAAAATAGTGCTTTAACTAAATTATTAATCTCGTAAGAGAATATATGTAATATGTCTTACAATGAGGTGGGCAATCAACAATTGAGATTTTTTTATGCTTCATAAAAGCAATACTTTCAAAGACCATCAACTCCCAAAAAAAGTGGTATAATACAATAATTATCTGCTGTTATTTATCACTATTCTTCAGGGTTCCAATTTAATGTAAGATCATCCAGAGATCTCAATTAATTCAAACTTTGGAGTACAAATATATTTTATTTAAGGGACTTTGGAATAGGCAATTGTCATGACTACTGAAAAGGTTAAGAACTGCATTAAGACAAAGTCTACATTCATGCCTATTTGCAGTTACACATTATGCTTCATGATATTTTACTATACAATTTTAATGCATTGTATTAATCGTTTAAACATTTATCATTTAAACATTGTAATTATTTTTTAAAACTTCTGAAAAATAAATTTTGGATAGTATTCCATCTCAATAAAAATTAAAATTAACTAAATATAATTACCATGAACATATAATTAAACCAGAGCCAGAGAGATAGTACTGGGTTAAGAAACTATCCTTGTTTCCACCAACTCTGGTTCAAATTCCTGGCACCGCATATGTTCCCCTCAACACCAACATGGGTCACTCCCTTAGCACAAAGTCAAGAATAGACTCTGAGTTCCATCAGTTTGTTCAAAAACAAACTAAAAATGATCATAAATATAGGGTGTTACTGATTATTGTATTTTGGGAATATAAAATTTACTTTGAGTTATTATCTGAAAATTTCCTAGCATTACCCAGCCATCCTGAATGTAGGATTGTGGTGAGGTTCAGGATTTCAAAACCTTATGGTATCTCCAATCTGCACTGGGATAATTCTGAACAGGTGGCCATGAACTTCACAGACTTCTGGTCAAAAATCCTCACAAGAAAGAAGGGGTGCCGTGGGCAGTCAGTAAGCAACATGGCAAATCATCAACATATGTCTGCTCAACTACACACAGCCTGAGGAAACACCCACCCGTTCCAAATCCAGGGCTTACCCATTACTGACTAATACCCGTGCATTTATTACATACATTACTTGAATAATATCAGCACCATCAACTTCAACATTATTATAACAACCAAAAAATGAAACAGTGAAAACAAATTAATGAGAATAAAATATGAAATGTACAGTCAGGCCATAGCATAGAGTTAACACACATGACAGAAAAGGAAGTTCAACCTCGTTCAGACCTCGTTCAGAGCTTTAAGCAGTCGGAATAGGGGAGAGGAGGCAGAATATGAGTCTCTTGATGAAAAGAAAAAGCAGAGGCACAGCGGAATGGCTTGTGACACCATGATGCTGAGTTCAGTGGAAAGTGTTCCTAAGGATGATGGCCTCTCCCCCGCAGTGTTGCTTTACATACATATGACAGTTGCAGCTGCAGTTGCATATGAATGCCAGTTGCACAGGAGGGTCCAAACAGTGAGCAGAGGAAACTCCTTCAGAAGAAAATAGCCTCTGATCAGTCTCAGTTGGAGACGGAGTTGGGGGCTCAGTTCCCACGGTCAATATCAAGTACAGTCTGTGTTGGATGAGCTTGCTCTAACAGTACGTTCAAAATACCAGAGAGGGGATGTGAAGGAGGAAGTCACCGATCAGGAAAAGCAAAAGCTTAAATCTTCTCAGAAAGATGAAGCTATCTCTCTAACTCAGCCACTTCTTTTGCATCATTCTGAACCTGCTTTTACCCTACTGCCCACCAGCTACTCAATACATGTAGACTGTCTTAAGAAAATCATAATAGAATTAGATCAAATCATCATTTCACTTCACGTCTGAGATTGTATCAGAGTAAAGAAAAGCCTTTATTAATTTTTTAATTAATTTTTCATCTATTCCTTTAAGTTTTGTTGGATTAAGCAATTCAAAATATGTTTGTTATATGTCTTCCAAAAGGACAGGCGATGGGTGGGAAGGAACCTGGGGACATTAACGGAGTAAGGGGAACATTGGTGATGAGATTAACATTGGAATATTGTATGCCTAAAATAACTCTATTCTGAACAACTTTTTTAAATCACAGTATTACAAATTTTAAAAATTGGTTCCATTAAGAAGTCTCCTCTTTCACTGCTGAAACACAGGCAGTTGGACTTGCACCCCAACAGCTGCTGTCTTGTCTATAACCAGACTCCACCACCTCACAACTGAGCTCTGGACACACCAAACTGCCGAAAATTTCAGTTACACTATTTCTTAAACTTATTTTGTCTGAGTATCTGGATCTTTTTAGTAGTGGTAGTGAGAGACCCTTCCTATTATTTAGTCTATTACCATTGGAATCCCTAGCAGCCACACTAATGTTCAACCATCTCAGCTATTAAAGGTCTACCCAGTTAAATATTCTAGATCTTTTGGAGTACACTGCCATGAATGTGACATCTCCAAACTCTTTAATACTAGTATCTCAGTAGGACCATATCCCATCCCAGTAGGATCTGAATGTAACATAGAAGTCAATTAAACTCGATCAACAAAACCATTAGCACATAAAATTTTACTAGCAACAACTTTGAAAACTCTCAGACAATAAATTAATGTCCCCATGTCTATCAATATGGGGGCATATAGAGATTTTCACAATTTTTCTTTTATTGAAATATTTTTTTGATCTTTCCATTAGCCACTTGGTGATAATAAGCAATATAAAATAAATTATCTTGTGTCTGCTATGGGGGCAGGCTTGAGAGGTGGTTAGGAAAATGGGGACAATGGTAAAGGGAAGGTCACAGTGGTGGTGTGATTTATGTTGAAATATTGAACGCTTGTTGTAAATAATCAGGAACAACATTGTAAACCATGGTATTTTAAAAAGTTGGGGAGGGTAAGACACTGCCTTTTTCATATACATAACTTCTGTCTAAAAGAAGAGAGAGAATGTCTTCCATAGGGAGGAGTGTGTCTGCCATAGAGGCAGGCTGGAGGGTTGGGAGGGCAACTAAGAACATTACTGCTGGGAAATTGACACATGCGAAGGGATGTATATTGGAAAACTGTATGGCTGAAATCCAATCTCACAGTGATTCAATAAGAAAAATGTATTCTTGATTTGCATCTCCCTGATGATTAAAGATGAAGAGCACTTTTCCATATGCCTTTTGGCCATTCGAATTTCTTCTTTTTGGAAGCTTCTGTTCATTTCTTCTCCCCATTTTTTTGATGGGGTTGGCTGTTTTCTTCTTGTGGAGTGCTACCAGTGACTGATATATCCTGGATACCAACCCCTTGTCAGATGGGTATTGGGTGAATATCCTTTCCCACTCTGTGGATTGTCTTTGTATCTTGGTCACCGTTTCTTTTGAGGTGCAGAAGCTTTTCAATTTTATATAATCCCATTTGTTTATCATTGCTTCCATTTGCTTGGTCAGTGGTGTGTCGTCTTTAAAGATACTTTTCGTTTCGATGTCGTAGAGCGTTTCTCCTATGTTTTCTTCAATGTACCTTATAGATTCATGTCTGATATCGAGATCTAGAATCCATTTTGATCTGACTTTTGTGCATGGCGTTAGAAGGAGGTCTAAGTTCATTTTTTACACATAGCTGCCCAGTTTTCCCAGCACCATTTGTTGAAGAGGCCTTCCTTGCTCCACTTAATATTTTTTGCTCCTTTATCGAAGATTAAGAGGTTGTATATTTGTGAGTGCGTTTCAGGATACTGAGTTCTATTCCATAGGTCCACGGGTCTGTCTCTATACCAATACCACACTGTCTTAATTACAACTGCTCTGTAGTAGAGCTTGAGGTTGGGGAAAGTGATACCTCCCATCTTCTTTTTCCCAAGGATTACTTTAGCTATTCGTGGGGTTTTATTATTCCATACAAATTTCAGGAGTGTTTGTTCAACTTCCCCGAAGAACATCATAGGTATCCTTATAGGGACCGCATTGAATCTGTATAAAGCTCTAGGGAGTATTACCATTTTGATAATGTTAATCCTTCCAATCCATGAGCAGGGAATGTGTCTCCATTTCTTCAGGTCTTCTTTTATTTCCTGAAGTAACGTTTTGTAGTTTTCTTTGTAGAGATCCTTTACATTCTTTGTCAAACTGATTCCTAGGTATTTGATTTTCTGTGGTGCAACTGTGAATGGGATAGTTTCTTTAATGTCCCTTTCTTCTCTTTCGCTGTTTGCATATAGGAAGGCCATCGACATTGTGGTATTGATTTTGTACTCTGCTACTCTACTATAAGAATGTATTATTTCTAGGAGCCTCTTGGTAGAGAGTTTTGGGTTTTCCAGGTATAATATCATGTCATCTGCAAATAGTGATAACTTGGCTTTTTCCTTCCCATCTGGATGCCCTTAATGTCTTTTTCTTCCCTGATTGATATGGTAAGTACTTCCAGTACTATATTGAATAGAAGTGGTGAGAGTGGGCAGCCGTGTCTTGTCCCTGATCTTAAGGGGAAGGCTTTCAGTTTTTCCCCCATTGAGAATGATGCTAGCTGTGGGCTTGTAGTAGATGGCCTGGATTATCTTGAGGAAGGTTCCTTCAATCCCCATTTTACGGAGAGCTTTCATCATGAACGGGTGTTGTCTCACCCCACAGAGACTGGCACACATCCAAAACAGCAAGAACAACTGGTGCTGGCGTGGATGTGGGGGAAAAGGGACTCTCATCCACTGCTGGTGGGAGTGCCGACTGGTCCAGCCCTTTTGGAAAACAATATGGGCATTCCTCCGAAAGCTAGATATTGAGCTCCCATTTGATCCAGCAATAGCACTCCTGGGAATATACCCTAGAGACCGAAAAACACATAGCAGGAACACTATCTGTACTTCTTTATTCATCTCTGCGCTATTCACTATAGCTAGAATCTGGAAACAACCTAAATGCCCGAGAACAGAGGACTGGCTAAAGAAACTGTGGTTCATCTACACAATGGAATACTATGCGACTGTCAGAAAGGATGAAATTATGAAATTTACCTACAAATGGATGGGCATGGAGTCTATCATGCTGAGTGAAATTAGTCAGAAGGAAAAGGACAGATATAGAATGACTGCATTGATTAATAGGATATAAATAGATACCAGTGTTTTAATAAATATGGGAAATGGTAATGGCAGATTAAAACTCACAACTGAATATATACAAAGAGACTTAAGTGATAAACTCTAAATATCTGCAGGGCTAGCCACAATGTGTAAAATAAGAGGGAGAGAGATGCAGAAACAGAGAGAGAGAGAGAGAGAGAAAGAGAAGAAACTGGGGTACCTGCTATTAAGGCGGCCTTGGGGGACGGGAGGGAGGGGTACATTGGTGGTGGAAATGGGGCACTGGTGGAGGGATGGGTGCTGGAATACTGTATTACCAAGAACCAATTATGAACACCTTTGTAATTGTATGTTTCACGGTGGTATAATAAAAAAAAAATTTTAAAAAAAGAAAAAATGTATTCTTTCAATCTGGGCCTTTTTATCACTTAGCTCCATGTGATCCCAAAGCTGGGTTGGAGTTCGGTTCATTTTCTTCTACCTTCTAATCTAGTACATCACAGTGGTTTGGGCTATGATTGTCAGACTGTGGTTGCCCTAACAGTTGAGAGAAGGCAATCAAAATGCAAAGTGGAGCAACTACTACCTAGGGAATGAGGAATAATAAAATGAAAAGGCATAGAACCAATTGCTGCTTTCTTTCATTATGAAATGGACTCCTTTTGCAAACATTAAGAAAGTTAGCCTTCAAAGTAGTTTATAGAGGAGCTTCATATGTAAGGAGATTTACTAGAAAAGTACGTGAGCATTCTACTCTTAGCAAATGTTGTTTCACACTAAATAAACAGCTCAAAAGAAGCAACTCAGAAAATCAAAGCATGTTATAAATTGGCCTTTTCGGTGGCATCCAGGGGATGACTGTACTCAACTGTATTCAATAAATAAAATGTCTTAGAAACAAATGAGGTCACACACATCAATTGCAAACAAAACATAAAAATATCTATATAGGTGGTCATCTCATATACCCTTGGTCTATAAAACTCATCTCTACTCATCTCTTCTTTCATTCATAGTAACAGAGATCCCTGTATACCATCTGCTTGTTTTCATTTAAAATATGAAAATATTTTCAGGTGCATAGTTTTTTCTTCCTAATTTTTTTCCTAGAAAAAGAAATTTGCATCACATTTGCATCACATCATCTAACCAGCCTGAGATTTCCCCCTTTGTATTGATAACTGTTCAACCCACTGGTCTTTCTCCTGATAGGATACTAAAATACTTCTGAATTTAGCTGAAGAAAAGAACCAGAGAAGCAGACAGTCATACTCTTTCATTATTCCTGATGTTCTATCCAAATACTTTTCTATATCTCTTCCTCCATTCCATAAAAGAAATCCGAATAATTAATGCATTATTAAGATCTCACTACACAGCAGACATTATGCCAGGATCAAAAATATACCAAATAAAAAACATGTAAGGCTAGGGAGGGAGTTCAAAAACTGTAACTCATGTTGGAGATCTGGATTTGATCTCCAGCACTGCCAATCCATCAAACACCACCAGAGTGACATAAACAGTCAAATGTAGCCCTTGGCACTGCTGGGTAGAGCGCAAAAACCAAACTGTAAGAAACCAAAATAAAAACACTAGTCTACAGACTGTCTGGAAGTATACAGTTCACTTGATCACTTGATCACTTGAATCCCGTTATTCATCGATTTGCTCGAGCGGGCGCCAGTAACATTTCCATTGGACCCTATCACGTGCCAATGTAGCCCAATGGCATCTGGTTGGTTCAGGAATATGAAGAGCCTCAAACCGTTCCTTCAGGGTCTTAACAAGGAAGTCTGACCATCTTGTAGGTGGGCGGCCACGTGATCTTTTGACGTCCCGTGGGATCCAGTCGGTAACGGCTCTAGTCCAGCGGTTGTCTCCAAATCGCATTACATGTCCAGCCCATCTGATTTTTTGATGCCTTGGCAAACGAGACAGCATCCCTGATTCTGGAATAGCGACGGAGGTCAGAACTCCGGATTCCTTCTCTCACTTGAGTGAGACGTGATATTCCAAGCATAGCTCTTTCGATGCCTCTCTGGGAGACCCGAATAGCATTCTCATCCTGCTTTCGTAGGGGCCCAGGTCTCTGAGGCATATGTTAATGCAGGGAGAACTGTGGAGTCAAAGAGATGTGCCCGGAGCCGGAGGTTCTTTGTCCTTTTAGCTATTTCTTCGATGCCTTTGAAGGCATTCCATGCCGCTCTCTTCCTCCTGCGCAGCTCAGGTTTTAGGTCGTTCATCATGTTGACTTCTCGACCTAGGTACACATAACTGCTGCATTCAGAGATGTTTGTTCCATTGAGAGTGAATGGGGCCTCTGGAACTAGTTCATTTCTCATGAACATAGTTTTCTTCAGATTCAGCTGTAGACCTACCTTTCCACATTCTCGGTCAAAGTCAGCCAGCATTTGTGCTGCTTGGCTAATGTTTGGTGTTATTAGAATGATGTCATCAGCGAAGCGGAGGTGGTGTAGTTGCCGACCATCTATCTTCACTCCCATTCCTTCCCATTCTAATTGTTGCATGATGTTCTCGAGGGTGGCGCTGAAGAGTTTTGGTGAGATGGTATCACCCTGTCGAACCCTCTTTTGACATCAATGATCACTTCTTTGTAGAATGGTGAGATCCTGGTGGTGAATCCGTAATACAGCTCATGAAGGATCTTGATGTATTGGGTTTGAACACCCTGTTTGACTAGGGCTTCGATGACTGCTTCAGTCTTAGTGCTTGAGCCTAAGACACAGGTACACCCGGAAGAGCAGAAACCAGCTTTCCCCGTTGAACCCCCCTGCATTCCATGGACCACGAGGCAACTTCCGACCCGAGTCCACCATCCCGATGGAGCCTCGGAGGAGCCCAGAGAAACACCCACACCTTGCTGGCAGCGATCTGTGTCACAATCCACACTCTACAGCTGGTAAGATCTCCCCCAGCATATTAATCCAGTCTCCAGCCCACAGGTTAATCCAGTCTCCAGCCCAGCTTGTCAGAAATCCAGCCTACAAGGACCCGCCCTGCAGAGACCCGCCCTTCAGAGGAGAGTATTTCAAGCCCAGGAATGCTTGAGCCTAAGACACAGGTACACCCGGAAGAGCAGAAACCAGCTTTCCCGTTGCGTGCGGCCGCTATGCGGCGCGCGATTTACCTCCAAATTACCACATACATTCTACCCACCCCTCTGAGAGAGCCCCACAAAGTAATGAGAATATAGTGCCCGCATGGCAGACCCTGGCAAGCTGTCCAATGCGTGTTCGATATGCCAAATCCAGTAACAAAAATGTTTATTTTCCTGACCCCGAAAGAGCCCTTAACACGGCAGCAGTAAGAAAGGCAAACAAGCAGTGCCTGATAAAATTTCACGGCTGCCCTAGGCTGCCAAAACGAAGAAGAACTAAAATGACTGTCTGTACTTTCAATGCACGTACACTGGCATCGGGAGCATATATTGAGGGATCTGATGCTGCAAGCAAGAAAGATCAAGTACGACATCATTGGTCTGACTGAGACGAGGAGGCGCCAGTCGCATCATGCTGTATTTGACACCGGAGAAGAATTGTTCCTTGGAACATGTGATGAAAGAGGCATTGGTGGCGTTGGTGTCCTTGTCAACACGAACATGGCTGTCAACATTGATTCATTTGCATGCCTAACAAACCGAATAGGACGATTACACTTGAGGAGATGTGGCCCACTACCAGCAATTTCTATCTTCATTGTCTATGCACCAACATCCACATACAAAGAAGATGAAATTGAGAAATTCTACATGGAATTGGAGGAGTTCTATAAAAAAAGATCACACCTTCTACAAGATCATAGTAGGTGATTTTAATGCCAAGATAGGACGGGAGAAGATCGGCTGAAGAACTCCACATCGGGACCCATGGCCTAGAATGGAACGAACAGGGTGAGAGACTATCTGAGTTCATCATTTCCACCAAGACTATTCATGGGAACTCACAGTTTCAGAAGGCTGAAGCAAAAGCGTTGGACATGGGAATCTCCTGGCGGACAGTTCCACAATGAAATTGACCACATCATCTTCAATCGACGGTTTTGTCTGACCGATGTTGCTGTCGTCCCCAAATTCCAGACAGGATCGGACCACCGTCTCCTTCGGTGCAAAATTCTACTTCCCTCAACCGGGAGAAAAAGCTGCAAAGTTTAAGAAGAGAACTCCCAGAACGACCACCAACTGGGAACTCTTTGGCACCATTGCGGAAACATGGGAAGATACCATCATTGATGACATCGATGAAGAATACAACCGACTGGTTCAACACCTCCATGATTGTGCGAAGAATGCCGAGAGAGAGAAAGACACAAAAGGACGCTTGTCTTCAGAAACTCTTGAGCTCATTCGCCAACGTGGCAAGGCGCGAGCCTCAGAAGACCAAATGCTAACGTCCAAGCTTGCTAAACAGTGCAGAGAAGCGATAAAAGCAGACCTCAAAGACAGAAGAGCAGAAATACTGGAAGATGCAGCAGAAGCCGGGAAAAGTATTCGCACTGCCCGCCTGTCCTTGACCAACTATAAGACCAAGATGACTGCCCTCCGACGCCCTGATGGATCTATCACATCTTCCAGAAAGGCAATGGAGAAGATTATCCAGGACTTCTACTCAAATCTCTTTGATAGCCACATCCACCTGCCCACATACCAAATTCCACAGGATGGATATGTCATTCCCAATGTTCTTCCTTCTGAAATCCTACATGCCATCTCATCGGTAAAGAAGGGAACAGCACCAGGCCCAGACAAAGTCACACCCGAACATCTGAAGAATCTGCCGTCGGTACTCATCAATACACTAGCTCGGCTCTTCACACGCTACCTGTCCGAATGCAAGGTGCCCTCCCAATGGAAAACCAGCAGGACAGTTCTACTGTTCAAGAAGGGAGACATTCACGACATCGGCA
Organism: Cryptotis parvus; assembly: GCA_021461705.1. NCBI lineage: Eukaryota > Metazoa > Chordata > Mammalia > Eulipotyphla > Soricidae > Cryptotis > Cryptotis parvus. Next base: position 319,575 of record JAJIBD010001517.1, on the reverse strand, counting down.
ACTATCGCCCCATCTGCCTGTTGTCTGTCATCTACAAGCTGTTTACACGAGTCATCCTGAACAGGATTAGCAGAACACTAGATGAAGGACAACCATGCGAGCAAGCAGGTATCCGGAAAGGATTCAGCACAATCGACCATATCCACACAGTAACCAAGCTCATTGAGGTTTGTAGGGAGTACAAGATGCCACTCTGTCTCACGTTCATTGATTTACAGAAAGCCTTTGATTCTGTGGAAGTATACAGTACAATGATGAACACAGAAGGGTAACACTTGCCCATATATTATGCTGTTTGATACACTCCACTATTTAGCATATATTTCTTTTATAAATGTATCTATTTTCACTGAAAAAAAACTTTAAAATGCATTTCTAAAAATTATTAGCACTTGAGAGATAGCAAATATGCTCAGATACCTGCCTTGCAAGTGGTTACAGCAGTAATAATGGTTTGAATCCCACCGATGTCTCTGCCATCCCCCCAACACTGCAGGATTTGATCCCTGAGCACTGTCAGGTAAGGCCTGAAAATTCTTTTTGATGCCTTTCTGACAAAATACAGTGTATCTTCTCGCTACTTATCTTCCATGATATTAGAATAATTTGGCAATTATAATATTCTGGAGCTAATATTGATTACTCTCCCTTTTTAACATTTTCTATTCTTGTTGATCTCTGAATACAGTACAATCATTGCTACTTGGCACACTTCAGGACACTTCCTTCTTCACTGCACAAGTGAACACGTATTGTATGGCTAACTCATGAGCTATTGAGAATAGCTAAACTCAGAGAAAGATAAAACCCCGATCATTAGGGGTTTAGAGTTTGGCAGGTATTAAGAATTGTTTTAATAGGGGCAGACTTTCAGCTTTGCAAGATGAAAATATTCTGGAGATTTGCTTTTCAGCAATATTAACCACTTGCCTATACATATAAAATACAAATAGTATATTCTGTTACTGAGTTTACAAAAATAAATAAAATATAAGGCAATTGTATTATGTCTAACTCATTACATAATTTACCAAATCCACTGATATCTAGGTTGCTGGATTGTTTTTAGGAAAGATGTGAACTGTAAATTTCAATTTGGGAATCAGATCAAAAGGCAACAGTCCTAATACATTCTGCTCCCATCATTCTGAAAATGCTGAATTTTCAGTTACTCTATAAGATCTACTCATCCAATCCTCCATAAAACTCCATAAAACTTGAGTTGCTACAAGAATCATTTTTTCATCCAAAAGAAAAGGACTTGAAGATTTTAAAGGAACAACAGTAATTATTTATAACTGTGCTATACCACCCACTCCACCAACACAACAACAACCCTCTATTTTCTACATACTGCATTCCAGCTAATACTAAAAGAACAAGTACAAATAGAGGTGGGAAAAGCATATAGCCCTACTTTCTGGAGAAGCATTAATTATAAAGAAAAATCCATTATTTTCACACAAACACATACACAAACACACACACATTTGCCTTTGAACAACAGCAATTTACCTACCTTGTTTGTGCGTCGTCTTCAACTGCAGCAACCAATTCCTCTTTGAGATCTTGACTCTCTTTAGCTATTTGCTCACCCTTTTCCAGGAAGTTCTGAGTAGCTTGCTCTACAGATGCAGCCAGGACGTGGGCTTTCTTTGATCGCCCTTTCTTTTTACCAGATGGACCCTTGTTGCTTGTGTTGACAAGGGTTGTAACCTTAAATATAAAAGAAAAACTGTAAACTACTCTACATAATTAACTAGATTCTATGGTGTGAAATCTCATGATTTTCAAGTATCACTTGTCAAATCACGAATTGACATCATACAGACTTAGCTTAAAAAGAAAAGGTAGAAAAGGTAGAATTTTATGATTTTCATATTTTTGTTCATGAATAGGAAGGAGGAAGGAAGGAAGGAAGGAAGGAAGGAAGGAAGGAAGGAAGGAAGGAAGGAAGGAAGGAAGGAAGGAAGGAAGGAAGGAAGGAAGGAAGGAAGGAAGGAAGGAAGGAAGGAAGGAAGGAAGAAAAGCAAATGAGTAAAAAACTAAGATCCAACTGGCTAGTAGACTAAAGTTTCCAGTTTACTGGAGACTATTTTTACAAATTTCACAAACTCCGAGCTCTTTGATCTAACTAACTTTAGGGAGGAAAACAATGAAATAAATATGGAATTGTCTTTAAGCATTGAGTTAGGATAAACAGTACCCAGTCCTGGTTGGAAAATTAAGGATGGAAGTTAATGCACTGTTAATAAACAGTGTTGTCATCAATATCCATGTTTAATGTGGCGAGGACATTTAAAGTTTCTTAAGATAATGTTTCCAATTGAATCACAGTGAGTTACAAAGTTGTTCATGGTTGGGTTTCAGCCGTATAATGTTCCAACACCCATCTCTTCACCATTTTAAATTTCTCACCATCAATGTCCCCAGTTTCCCACCCACCACCCAGCCACAGTCTCTATGTCAGATACATTTCTTCTCTCTCTCTTTCTCTTTTTCTCTCTCCCTCTTTCTCCCCTCTCTCTCTCTTAAAATGAATATTAATATTTATTTTTTGAGGGGCTAATGAGTGATTATACTGAGAGACTATTCCCAGCTCTGTGGTCAGGAGTATCGCTGCTGGTTCTCAGGGGATAATATGATTCCAGGGATGAAGCCTGGATTGCCCAAAATGGCCACATACAAGACAAGCATCTTATTTACTCTACTCAAGCCTGGCTTTGGAAGTTTTTTTTTATATTTATGATTTAATCTTGTGAAAATGAAAGTGACAATGATCTGAGTGATCTGAATGACTCAGTCTCAACATCTGGTTAACCAGCTAAGATTTCAGATTTAATTCAGATTTGCATAGTTTTCTTTTTAAAAGTATTATAATTTAGATATAAATCTCAGTTGCCAATTTTGAACACTATATCTAGAGCTATTTGATTTACAAACAAAAAATTTTAATATGTTTTAGAAAATATGTTATCTCCTATAGATTTCTGCATTATATTTGCCTTTTGTGAGAAGTTTAAGATAAAGATGGACATAACTCTCATGTTCTGTTGAGCAGAAGATTACTGATCCTCATTACCTTTGCTTAACATATCAACTTCAGGCTATGGCAATTTATTTTTAATGCCATTACTTTCTTAGCAGAACAAAATGTTATTGAAGATTAACAAGAAACCAGCCACAGCAAAGTGGCAAATGCTAGTATTCCTTTTATTTACACCAAAACTTGAGTGCAAGCAAAGTGATTAACTCAAGTTACAATCTCCTTTCAATTTATGGTCCATGACAATAAAAAAGTACAGTGCACTAAATAAAGAAAAGAAGAATTAAATAACTATGAATTAAAATGATTAAGATAGAATCATTACAAAATAATTGATTAATATGGGGATTGGGAGGCAGTACAGTGGTACGGGCACATGTGTTGGAATGGATTCTATATCTGGAAGAACATGGTCCCCACATCACCAGGTGTATTCATGGAAACTCCTAGATTGCACATGACCTGAATATCCCCAGCACTGCAGCATTATATCACTGGGTCCCTGAATGGAACAAGGGCCTACTTGGCCAAGAATCTCAGCAGGGTTCCCAATCTCCTCAAGAAGGAAGAAGGAAGAAACCCATCTCTACTTTCCACCTCTCTAGGAAGAAACCCATCTCTACTTTCCACCCACCTCATTCCTTCCTGCAAAAAAAACATAAATAAAAAGTGATTAATACATTATTGGTAATCATCACTATCAGTTTCTTTAATTGCTAAATAGGTACAGTGAATTACAGAATTCTGTAAGACTATTTAAGTGCAAACACTTGACACAAAATAAAAGGTAAAATAAGTAAAAAGCACCTTCAGATAATGGTAGATGGCTTAAAAATATGAATGTAGTTAGTAATGCACTCAATTCCACCCACAAAGATTCTAAAGTGTCGGCCTGTTCCAGAGTTTTCTTTTCCAATACAAGAGTTTTCTCCCTAATGAGGATTTTTCCTAGCAAACTTGCACAGAATTCATACAGGAATGTCAAATGCTCTGACATCCTGTTCCTGAACACAAACACACAGTCATCCTAGCAAACAGCAACCATCTTCAAATTCCTGATCTAAGTTAAGCTATTTGGTAGAATAAACTATTTCATTCTCATTGATATGTGGCTGACTTTCTCTGTTTTTCTTTTCTTTTTTTTTTTTTTTTGCTTGTTTTGGGTCACATCAGGCAATGTTCAGGGGTTTCTCCTGGCTCTGCACTCAGAAATTACTCCTGGCGGTGTTCAGGAGACCATATGGGGATGTCGGGGATCGAACGCGGACCGGCATGGGCCAGCCGCATGCAAGGCAAATGCCCTACTCGCTGGACTATTTCTCCAGCCCCCTCCTCTCCTCTCCTCTCCTCTCCTCTCCTCTCCTCTCCTCTCCTCTCCTCTCCTCTCCTCTCCTCCCTCCCCTCCCCCTCCCCTCCTCTTCCTCTTCTCTTCTCTTCTCTTCTCTTCTCTTCTCTTCTCTTCTCTTTTCTTTTATTTCTTTTTTGTTACTTTTTGAGTCACACCTGGCAATGCTCTGGAGTTATTTGCACCTTGTCTCTGCACTTAGGAATTACTCCAGCCAGCGTTTGGTGAGCCATATGAGATGCTAGGGATCAAACCCAGGTCAGTTGGATGCAAGCAAAACACCCTACCCACTTTACTATTGTTCTAGCCCCCGTCTCTCTCTCTTTTCCAACAGGGTCATATCCAGCAGTGCTCAAGGGACACTGGGCCACTAATTGCATGTTCTGTCCAGAACTGTGGTTGTGGCTGGGTGGTTGGTACTCAGGCTCAGTGGCAGTTAGAGTTTACCTGCACTGCTGGCAGCCATGCTTTGCCAAGGATCAAACTTAAGCCACTGCACACTTTACCACTTGAGCTCATTTTTTACCTAATTTGAGATTTTTTTCTTATCTAAATTTTTAGTTTTATTCATTGATATCAAAATGAAAGCACTGTTAACTTTAGGCATAATGACAAGTCTTGGAAAGTAAGTGTTAATCTACCAAAATAAGTAAAAAACTATATTATAGATTAATTTCCAGAAAGAAAAGCAAATTTCAATTCTGTTATTTCATGGTGCATTACTGCATTAAACAGATGAGGCAATGTTCATAATAGCAAGTCAGTATGAATTGTCAGTTATGTGAAGAAAAAAATAAACATGGAATATTATCAGGAAATTCCTAAGAAAAATGTGATTGCTCTCAAATGAAGCAAATAAATTTAGTCCTCTTTTAGTAAAAGCTATCATTCACTAGTGGGTGGAAGAAATTGAAGGGATGAAAGAAATGAATAGAAGGAAAATGATGGGTCTCCAAAAATGCTCATATCTTAATCAGTGTAGAATAAGGAAATAATTGGCAACTTTTCCTAATGCTTTTCATATTTCATTGGAGGAAATTTCAACAAATTAGACAGCATTAAGATATATATATATATATGCACACACACATATATATTAGAGAAGTAGACACTAAATGATATAATTACTTATAGATAACATGATTTTTGTATCAAAAAGTGCAAAATAAATAACTATAATAAGTGACAAAAAAGTGAAATGGCTATTAAATTATTAATCTAAGATAATGGCATTGTTTTCTATGAGAGTACAATTAAATAATAAGTCATTAGTCAATGAAAAACAGTTAACATGACCTCTTTACAGTAGCCATGAATCGATATAGTAATATCAATTACTTACCTCTAATAAGAGGTAAACAAAAACAAAATACAGGCTGTTATATGAGAAGAGATTTTAGTGGAAGAACATAAAACATGATCTGAATAAAAGAGAGCAATGCCAGTCAGCAATGGGGAATTCCACTTCCTATGTATGATGTTCATACTTATACTAGGTATTTGGTAGATGTTGTTTATGTTCTTAAAGTCTGATGTTGTTGACAATGTTTGAAGTGGTTAATCTATGGAAACTTTCCTCACTGGATGCTCTTTTGCCAAAACCAGGCACTCTTTCTAATCCCAACACCAGATTTCATTCAAGGCAAGAGTCATTCATAACACACACAAGTCTTCTTTCCTCTCTAAGGATTTGAGAGCAATCTTGGTGCAGTAGGGAGAAAAAATAAGAAAAGAAAAGAAAAAGTTCCAGAAACAGAGTGCAGAAGTAATAATACAAATATTGACTTATATAAATGAACTTAAGTCTTCCAAGGCCTTAAGTAGAATAGTGATACCGGAAAAGGTAGCTGAATATGAATGATGCAACAAGTAAAGTTCAACAGATAAACTGACAAAAACTTAGAAAGGCTTTGAAAGTCAAGTTAAGGAATTTAGATTTTATTCTTCATCGGCAATTATTTAAATCAACTGGTTAAGGTGTGTGTTTCTCTTTCCATTTATTTCTCATTCCTACACCTCTATAGGAATGTCCTTATGTTTTACTAAAGATGCTAAGAAGTTGCCTTAGACAATTTATTTTTATTATACCCCACCCTACCACATAAAGTCCTATTGAGTCCAACTTTTTCAATCACCTCATAAAATATTAGTAATATTCTTTACCTTCTCTAGACTCTTGTAGGTTCAAAAAAAAGAACGTCCACAAATTGTTTCATCTTTATCTTCTTCCATGCTATGTCTGAAAGATGTACAGTTAAAACTATGTCCTAGTTAATCTTTTCATGGCTCTTCTCAGTCTTTGTAGCCAGAACAACTTTTCTCTAAACCTTAAACAGACTTCACCTCTTTAGGTGTGTCAAATTTAGCTAAGATGACTCATCAACTTTTCTCCAGTCTTCTTGTATCGCTTGTATCACTTGTGTTCCACGTTCATCGAGTTGCTCAAGTGAGTACCAGTAAGGGTTACATGTGAAGAGCCGTAAGGGTTCCAAGGGTTCTCTAGTTTTGCCATAACTAATTCCACAATCATTCTGTTTACCATCAGAGAACAGAAGAAATCCTTCTGCTCACATGTTATAAGTGGTCAAGAACCCTAAGATTGATAAAATGATGGTCCTACTGTAACCAATGAAAAATCAGCAACAGTCTAAGGATGGCACCCTTATTTTCAGATATGCTTATAGTGAGTACAAAGTTTTAAGACAGGGGCTGGTATAAGCTATTCACATTTAATATTCTAAGGCTATAGCCCCAGTTCTTGCATAAAATTAGCAACGAATGACCAACACCATTTCATTCTTTTCTTTTCCTTGTAAGGCATGAAAAAACAATCTGACTGTGTCTCACAGACTGAGCTCTCTGCTTCTAGAATCTAAAAGAATGACATAAGTGAAATATCTTTCTAAACAAAATAAGTATTGTAAGGGTACTAAACCACTTTTTCTAGTTAGTTCTGTCACATGCATGCAAACAAGCAGCAGTTTATCGAAACTTTATTTATAAAAAGCTTTGCTAGCTCTGAGGATATCACTGTTATTTGGGATTTCTTAGGCACAATCCCATACTGATTAAAAGGGAATGAGCATTTTAAAAGAATCTCTAACATATTCACATTAAAATCTGAGAATCACTGAATTCTATGACAGGTATTATCAGATTTTATTATGCCTAAAAAGCACCTATGAGCATATTGGAATGTAAATTTCTAGATGTTTATAGTGCTTCTGCTCAGTTAGGTCTGAACAGGGATATTTCATATTCAGCATATATAATAGACATTACTTTTAGAAACAGCTATCTAGGCGAAGCAAAAGACAAAGTGACAGGCTTCGTTACAGGTAATGGGGGAGACTCTCAATTGGCTCTGATGAGGCCACACTGGGCATCATTCCAGAGATTCTGGGACATTCAGGCAGTTGGTTCCAAGGCTCTGACTGTGCTATGCTGCTCTGACATCAAGGCACCACTCATGGTTTTAGGGCCACCAGGATGAGACCAAGAGATACTGAGGGTCTTTGGGCTACACCAGGAAATGCCAAAGGAAAATGTGCTTTGGGGATGACAAGACACCCAGGGCACATCCTCCGAAAGCCAGCCCTTCCACGCAAGACTTCTAACAAAAAAACTCTGACCTTTGCCATGAGGCACAAGTCCTTAAAAACTTGTCGAGATAAATTGGTCAAATAGTTTTCAATTACAGTTAATATCCTTTATAAGCAACATCAAAATACTTAACAGTTGGAAGCTATGAATTGACCAATTCTTTAAGATATCTACAAAATCAATGAAAGAAACAAAAAAACCCTGAAAAATAAGAATGATAACAGGCAGGATTTTTGCTAGATTTTTGCAGTTTGCTGGTATGGAATAGTAAGGTATTGTGGGTTCTCCCATTCCCTTTCTTTGAAGTATTTGATTCAGCATTATCACTCAGTAAACCTAAGAGAGGGGTTTGATGAGTGCTGTAGCTTAAAAAAAATGGCTTTATGAAGTGTACATTTGGAAAAAAAGATTTCAAAAACACATTATGTATCCCCAGGAGAAACTAAAAAATACATGGAAAGTTAATAAAGGAAAAAACTGATCTAACCTAAGATATGAGAATTAAATACACTACCAGTAACTGTTTTGAGAACATGAAGCCTCTCTAAAAGAAACTGTTAGTCAGGATTTAGTAACTACCAAGTTACAAAACAATTATTTACCAATGTTAACACAGTCTCAGAATATTAGTTTTATTTCTGTCCTCTATATACAATTTTGCATTTTCTGTCAGAAAATAAAATTCCCAAAATCCTGAGGGAAAATAAAACAGCACAACTACCAACTTGCGAATCAAATGATGTGTCTTCCTGGGCCAGAGAGATAGCATAAAGGCTAATGTGTCTGCCTTGCACGCTGACACTGGTTTAGCTCTTGTTACTGTGCATGGTTGTCCTAGCACAGTCGCCAGTGAGTCCCTAGCACTGCTGACCTGGCCCAAACCCTTTCCTCCAAATAAACTTTTGGTTTTTATTCCCGGTCACGTGAGTGATTCATTTGAGAGTTAAACAGGATAGAAGTTAGAGAGAGTATAGAAAGTAAGCCTTGGACCCCACTAGTCAGGTTCATTTCCCAGTTGGTTCTACAAGATCCAACAAGATTGATCCCTGAGTACAGAGGCTTGAGTAGGCATTGAGCATCACTGAACCAATGAGTGTAATTCAGAACTCAGAAAAACAGTGAGCACAGATGTAGCTTATGATACACATCTAAAATACAGGCGTTTTGTCTCGGGGAACTCAGCCAAACCTAGTGATGCCCAGGGTGTTACTCCTAACTGCACTCAGGAATTACTCCTGGTGGTTCTTGTCGGACCATATGGGATGCTGGGGATTAGACTCTGCTATATGCAATGCAAACACCTTACCCACTACACTATTTTTCCAGCCATAAGACTTTTATGTCACAGAAACTACTGCACCGGAAAGGCCTGTTGGGTTTATTTCCTAATACAGGTTGACACCCTGTTTTAGATGAAAAGAAGTAAATTTCCAGAACCACCTCATTAATGCTTCTGACAGCTTCAAAAGTCAGAGACAGAAATGATGATCTTTTAATGATAAGGGTAATTTATTGAGAGATAAAATGTAAAATTATACCACACATTACTCTTTGAACTGTTTGCCACAATTTGATCTAATATAGACCCCAAGGATTCAAATGCATGTTCAATGATATTTAAATGATGAAGTAAAGAATTTTCAACTTTTAGGATAACATTTTTATTAAATTTCAAATTGACCTGAATTCCTCTGACTGTTCTGGTTATGTTTCTGGTTAATTATATTTATGAAGAAAACTAGTCTATATAATTTTAATATATATATAATATATAGTATGCATGTTATATATGTAATATATAATAGTCTATATTATTTTTAAGATACTACTAGGGAAACATTATATCCCTAGTAGAATGCACATTTTCCAAATAATTTACCCTAAGGAATGTAATATAAAAAATGGAATTAAGAATTCAACCCCAGAGGCCGGAGCGATAGCCCAGTGGATAGAGCGTTTGCCTTGCACTGGCCGGCCCATGCCGGCCGGGTTCGATTCCTGGCTTCCCATATGGTCCCCCGAGCACCGCCAGGAGTAATTCCTTAGTGCAGAGCCAGGATAAAACCCTGAGCATTGCTGGGTGTGACCCCAAAAAGCAAAAAACAAAACAAAACAAAACAAGAATTTAACCCCAAACAGACATACTATGATAGACACTGAGAAGATATTTTATAGCCAAGGTGAATAGTTATATTAAATACTTTTCTAGATTAAAGTCTCTGTACCTACACATTATCTGGTAGAAAACCTGAACACATTGTTATTCATCAAACTTGTAGTGAAAAGTGATTCAAAATTATTCCTAAGCAAGTGTCTCAAGTGTGTGTAAACCAACATTTTAGTTTGCCTGAAGGCAGTCCATCTACCCATCTGTCCATCTCACTCACCACCTATTATAAAAGCCCAATCACCCTAACTGAGATTCAAAAGCAAAGATAGGAATAATAAATTGGACCCTGATAGAAAGATTTTTATTGTCTTACTATAATATCACTTACCTCAATAAAGATATATTACCAAAATAAGTCTCAGAAGGCTCCAAAGCTATGAGCAAGATATAATTCTCCATATTGCAGTGCGATATTTCTGTATGACTTCATTACCAAGAAGAGTGCAGCTTCTCCTCAGAAAGCGGTTTTATTTCATTTATATTATATGGCACTATAACGTTCTCTTTTTGCAGTGACCTCAGAAAAGCTTCACTCAAATTTGCTCTGACATTTTGATTATCAATAACGTTCTATCTTAATTTTCTTCTTTTATTGTAGTCACCTTGCTTATTTTAAAAGCACATTTCCTGAAAAATGTTAAATTTCATACTTCATATATCCTTAGACTCTCCTTAAATATCTTCACAAAGTCATGTATCTTATAAACTCAAAAAAATTCAAAATAAGTATTAATTCCACAATCTATGCCATTAGAAAAATGTACTGAATAGCATTGTTTCTTAGATGTCTTGTAACTGACAGATACCTAGATTTATTAAAGCATTATAAATCAATCATTAGGAACAAACTTGCTTAAGGAATCTACTGACATTTCAGGTTTTTCTGGAATCTTCATGAATTTTCATGACTATACTTACAGCCAATGAATACAATACTCAAGATTCAAGACACTGAAACAAAGCCAGATATTCATAATTGAGCAATTCCTTAGAATCAAGGAGCTGAAATAAGAAAACATTTTCTGTTTCAAAAATCCCACATGTTTTAATCATTAGTAACTATTTGAAGAAATCCTATGTTGTTTTGAAATAAAGATCTCAAAACTAAAGAATGACTAAACTATATCCATGATTCATTATGTTATATATTTACACAGTTACAATAAAATAAAGCAAAATAAAATTGGACTGTTCCAAGAAAGAGTAGAAATAAATCTAAAGTCACTATAAGCAAGCAAAATTTTTTTCTGTTAATGACATATTCACTGTCACTGTCTTCCCGTTCATCATCGATTTACTCGAGCGGGCCCAGTAACATCTCCATATGTCCTGTCTTATGCTAGTAGAGCCCAAGGGCATCTGATTGCTCCAGGAACATAAAGAGCCTCAATCCATTCCGGAATGAGGTCTATAATTGTTACTGGTATTAGCAGACCAAGCCTCCCATTCTTTCTGATTATATCAAACATGAGTATACTCTTAGACTATCAAGAACTCTATATTTTAACTCTTTCTTCTTAATGCTAGTGGACACCACTTAAACTGAACACCCTTTATATAGTAAGAATCAGTGAGATGCAAAAAAGTACTAAAGATTCTATATTGTATTAAAATTCTACACTGTATATTTTTAAGAAACATAAAAAATAAATTATACCAGAATAACATTTCATATAAGTTATTTCACTAGTACCACCATTTGATTTGTCGGTTTTCTCAATATCTTGTAGCAACTATTACATTTATTATTTTTTACTGCCTCTCTCTCTCTCTCTCTCTCTCATCCTTCCCTCCCACTTTTCTCATGCATCTAACCCTCTGTGTCCTTCTCTCTCATCCTAATAGAGTCAGAAAGTGAAATATTGGATAGAATTTCTCCCTGCTATGTTGACTATCATGGGTTACATACATTTTTATATACTTCATTGAGATCCAAATGCCAATAACTCTATTTTATATGTAATACACATTTTTTCACTTTGAATAAAGACATATATATATATACATATATATACATGCATATACATATATAAACATAATGCTGTCTCGTTTGCCAAGGTGTCGAAAATCAGATGGGCTGGATATGTAATATTCTTAATAAGTAGAAAATATTCTTAATAAGTGGAAAATAAAATAGCTGAAAACAATACTCAAATGTAAAAATATACAGAAGTTATGTTCTTGGAACAGAACCAACACGAATAGTTTAATATAAAGGGAATCTTATATTCAAGCCATGGCAGGAACAGTGACACATTTAACTCCATTGAGGTCTAGAGAAAACCATTGTTCTGCCCCATGAGTAAATTTGAAATGGATTCATCCAAAACAAAACAAAAACTAAACAAAAACTAGCTTCACAAAAATCTCATCTCTTTATTGCTGACTAGTTTCAAATCTAGAATTAAAGTAAATCATAATAATTCTATCTTGCACTTCCTTAATAAAATCCTAAGTGGGCTGGAGCGATGGCCCAGTGGTAGGGCGTTTGTCTTGCACACGGCCAGCCAGTGCCGGCCCAGGTTCCATCCCGCATCCCATATGGTCCCCCGAGCACCGCCAGGGAGTAATTCCTGAGCATTGCCGGGTGTGACCCAAAAAGCAAAAATAAATAAATAAATAAATAAATAAATAAATAAATAAATAAATAGATAAATAAATAAAATCCTAAGTAATAAGAGCTCATTGGGTTTAACATATATGAAAAATAAAAGAAATATATTGTCCTTTTTCTCAGATATAAATGTCAGGCAATAAGAAACACCTTGATAGATTTATAAGTCTAATGACAAGAACTGAATGCAGAAAATAGAGAAATATACAGGAGAGATATTGATAACCTTTCAGTACATGTACAGCAAACGTAATGCTCAAAAGGAAGGAAAGAGAGAGCAAGAGTGAGAAGTATAGAGTGTCAGAGAGAAGAAAAGTGCGTGCCACAGAGGCAGACTGTGAATGGAGGGTAGCAGGGGAGAAAGAGGGGACACTGGTGTTGGGAGATGTACGCTGGTGATGGCACAGTGAAGGTGAAGGCTGGAACATTATATGACTAAAACCCAATTATCAACAACTTTCTCTGTAATCATTTTTAATTAAACCATCTTGATACATAGTTACAAAGTTCTTCATGATTGGTTTTCAAACAATGTTCCAACACCTATTCCTTCACACCGGTGTACATTCCTCACTACCAATAACCCCAGTTTTTCTCCTTCCATCCTCACCTCAGTCTGCCTTTATAGCAAGTACTTTTCTTCTCTCTCTCTCAATGACTTTCTGTGTATCTCATGGTGTTGTAATAAAATAAAAAATTCCAATGAATATTGATAATTTAATTACTGACACTACAATTTATTGCCCTAAAATAATGTACGATATATATTTACTCTATTTTATGTTCCTATTTATTAAGCAAAAAACCCACAATATTTTGGTTCTTGCTTTTATATTATTTGGTATTACACTGGGGGTGCTTGGGGCTTACTCTTGGTTCTGAGTTCAAGGATTACTTCCGCCAGTTCTCAGGTGATTATATGTAGAATCAGGAATAAAACTCCGTCAGCCATGGACAAAGTAAGTGACTTGGGTCAGCCATGGACAAAGTAAGTGCCATAGTCTCTATGCTTTCTCTCTCCCATCCCTCAGCTATGTTTTACAGCAAAGAAAGTATATAATTTCATTATATTATTCAGGACAAACCCCTTTTCCAAATATCCCCTGATTTTAAAAAAGCAATTTTGTAATCGACTGACCTTTCCTTATTTTTATATGTGAGTGCACACTATAATTCACCAATTGGAATGCAAACTGCTGCTAAAATGCCAATGACATGAAAAAAAGACCACACTGACATTTTATTATAGGGTCACATCCTTATGGAGAGAATGCCAGTCTTCCACTTGGATGCACCTCTTATTGTCTAGTAGCCTTCCTTAAGTATCATTTCTCAATGGCTTCATGGCTCCAGAAAATTGTTGATAAAATAAAGAGGAAAATGAATAGGTTATAATTATTAAGATTCATCTTATGAGCACCTATTTGAACTATTCACAGAACAATAGTTTTTCATTTCCCTTTTAGAATTTTATTACAGTTTAGAAATTATAGAATGGAGTCTAGATGATCAGCATTGAAATATTTCAAATTTCATTGTGATTTATCAGGAAAGTAGTATCATATAACAGTGGTTAAGAGTCTTTATAGTGTGGTGTTGGTATAAGTACAGTAACTTTCCACACCAAAAGCATGAACATAAACACTATTTTTTGGAAGTTTACATAATCATGTTACTAAACAAAGCTAAAGAAACCACAGCTATAACAAAAGAGAAGCTGAATTGGAAACTTCTTATTTTGGGAAACTATAGTGATAATGAACACCTCTAGGAATGCTGTGAGGTTTAAACATACCAATTCATTAAGTTACCACAACAAAAGAGATACTTTAAATATAACAGCTAGCACACACTTAAAGGGAAAGAGTCCTAGACATCAGGCGAGAACTTGATATCCAAACCTAGGTGCAAAGATGACAATCAGTTATCAGCTCTTCTAATACTGAGGTCAATTATCTATGAGACTTTGATTTGTATCTCTACAATAATTCAAACTCTTAAATACTATGTAATAATGCAATTAAGTTCTTGTATTGCAGATAATGATGGATAGTTTTATATACAAATAACTGAAAACTATGTTTTGCTTCTACTATTTTGTTTTATTTGATATATACTTTTTTAAATTCTGCTTGTTTCATTTTGTCCTCCTTTGTGTCACATCTGGAGGTGCACAGTGCTTATTCCTCCTACTGCACTTAGGGGTTACTCCTCAGAGGGCTCAGAAGTCCAGTTGGAGTGCCAGAGAGCAAACCTAGGGCAGCTGTATGCAAGGCAAGCACCATACTTGCTCTTCTATCCCTCAAGCCCCTGAAATAAAATGGACAACTCTAGTTTAATAATGTATTTACTAATGTCATAATTTAAGAGGATTAACCCATGTATATAAAACTGTCTTTGGGGAGTCTTTCAAAGTAATTTAGACTATCTATCTGAGGTTTATGGAGGCTCGTGCAAAGTCTTACTGTTTCTGTGGGGACACTGCTATCTTTCACCCAAGCATTTTATAGAAGTTTTCAACATTAGTTATATTTTTCTTTAGGTATGCACCGTAATTTCCACAGATTTTTCATGTGCTTCTAATATAAATATGTGTCATATGTAATGAAGAATAGCTGTAAATCTAAAATTTCATTATAAGAAATGTGTAATTCACATGTTCTTTCTTTTACATTTCACATGGAATTTGGAGAACGATTAAGAATTTTTAATTAAATAGTTGAAATTTGCAAAGTATAATTTTAGAAATATACTAGTGATTCTGAGAAACTCGATCTTTTGCTGATATAGGAAGTCTTAGGCAGGTGTTTAATTGGACTAATTAAGCAACAGTCACTTCCGGTTATCCATTCGCTCCTGTGAATGCATATGAGCTACAAAACTGATTGCTTAGGCTAGTTAAACTCATCTCACTTTTTTTTAGCCAATGAATTTTTCAACCTGTAATTACAAGTTCAAACATAATGTAGGCAATTTTTTTTTAAACTTTTCCCCTCCACAGATTTTTATATGTATTTCTTCTTGATATAACCACCATTTAAACTCTTTTGTTTTATTAGTATAACATTAAAATAATGAATATGCTATTAATACATCACATAAAAATATATAAAACACTACTGTTTGCACAGTTTTCTCCTTAGCAACAATAAAATGAATCTTGTCACCCTACCATTAACTCTTAAAGAAAAAGCTAAATATCTAGTAGGCCAGTAAGCAAATCTAAAAGACTGACCTCACTAGTACTACAATCACTCAACTATTTATAAACCACTTGTGATTATCAGATTTCAGATGAAGAAAAGCAAACTCATTCTTCCATTTTTCACTCTTCTTCGTCCCTTAGATAAAAAAAATTAGGATATTACAGACCAGTTTTTAAATCAAGAGATTACCAGCAAACGCAAATCAAATTTGTGTCCTTCAACAAGCTGCTATATACTCAAGTAATGTGCGCATTACCTAGGAATAGAAATAACTCGCATATACATATACATGTATGGTTATACATGTTTATCTTTTGTAAATGGGGATGATTTTATAAAATGGTTATGCCTGACAACGCAACCAGATGGCTTTATTTTGTATATGAATACAATCCCAGACAGACACAATATAATACCACTGTACTTGCATATCTACAGGTCACCTGGAAAACTAGAATTGCATGTACTTTCTTAGATACACCTAGGGTTTTCATTATTCACTAATCACTGATAGAACATTTCCCAGGTAGAACTGGACGAAGAATAATTTAAATGATCAAGAGTAAATTGGTAAGTTATAGAGATTTTGTAGAGAATAAGTAAATGAGAATCTCAAGACATTAAGGAATAAAAAGGTGTTTCATTGCTGATCATTAAACAAGTGAAGGACAGAAAGTAACAGGGGAGTCTTTTTTAGTAAATGGATGATTAAACTTTTTAGTTACCTAAATAAGTATAGGTTTAGAGTTTTGAGATTCTAGGATAAACTCTTAGACCTATTTGTGACAAAGGTTTTTTTTTTCTATTTGTGACAAAAGTTTATGCTATTTATTATTAATGTTTGAGTATTAGGAATATGTAAAGGGAGATTTACTAATAATTCCTTCTTAAGACAAAGACAAATATTGGAGCACTTGCTCTGTAAAATTTTTTTCCTAAGTTCTATGTTTTCTCTTAATTAACCTGCAAAATTGCTGTGAATAATGATGTGAGCCTTTTGCCAAAGAGAAGTAATATAAAATGGATTCTTGCTTAATGTCACATGCAAATCAGTGGCAAAGAAAGGCTATGGCTCATTCACTTATCATCCTAGCCTGATCATTCTTTATCTCTTTATTCAATAGAAAATGGATTTTGACAAAACAGATAGTGATGTTTCATTTTATGAGTAAATTCATATTAAGTGGGTACCACAGCATCCCAACTATAAAAGACCTGCATTACCATAGAAATGGTAAAGGGCCAGGAAGATACTCATCATTCTTGACTGACCATTATTTGCTCTTTATTCAGTGGTAAAAATTGACTTTTGACAAAACAGATAGAGGTGTTTTGTTTCATGAAATAAAGTCATATAAAGTGGGTACCACAGTTTCTTAAATATGAAAGGCCTGAATTATCATAGAAATTGTAAAGGGCCAGAAATACAGTTAACAATCTGCCTTGTATAGAGTCAAGCCTGGTGCAAGTCCAGCATCACATATGAGTCAAGTGGCAGATACTCTACCACTAGACTCATATCCCTACAATAATATTATGTGTTTGTAATAAACTAATAAAGGAAATTAAAGTCATGTACAGAGATAAAGAAATATTTATTCTGAGAAGTGAAATCTATATTTTAGATATAATTTACTCTAAGATTTTCATCTTTAAATTAGAGTCTTAATTACATGAGGTCTCATTTTACATCAAACTAATGGAAAACAGAATTGAGAACACTAATCTGTTAGATAAATAAAAACTAGGTATACTGAGGGCCAATCCTACTTTGAAAACTTTGTTCGTAAACCAAGAAATAAACTTATTCTGAATCAGGTTGGTCATTGCAGCTATTCTGGATTATTGGTTGGTTCCAGTATATTTATTTTATTTTCTGACAAGCCTTTTCAATATAAAATGAAGATATGTATTAGTCACAACCCTGTGATTGCTGTCATTCCTTTTTTTTTTTTGGGTCACACCCAGCAATGCTCAGGGTTACTCCTGGCTCTGCACTCAGGAATTACTACTCTTGGTGGTGCTCAGGGGACCATATGGGATGCTGGGGATTGAAGCCGGGTCGGTCATGTGCAAGGCAAGTGCCCTACCCTCTGTGTTATCGCTCTGGCCCCTGTCATTGCCTGTTTTAACAAGGTGTATGCTTGTATGCGACAATGCACAGTGAAGCATAGAGAAGCAGTTGTTGGCAGAAACAGAAAAAACTAGATCCTAGAGGAAGCCTAGGATAGCATCCAAAGCTGAGATACATCCTTGAACACTAGAGCAATCCCATTTTTTCAGGTCTGTTATCTGTTCACAACAGTCCCACCGAGTATTCATATTCATCCAGTACCACGTAGAAGAGAAATGGTGAGAGTGGGCAGCCTTGTCTAGTCCCTGATCTTAGGGGGAACCAGTCAGTTTTTCCCCATTGAGAATGGTGGCCGCTGTAGGCTTGTGGTAGATGATTTTGACTATATTGAGGAAGGTTCCTTCAAATCCTGTTTTATGGAGTTTTTTGGTTTCGTTTTGTTTGCTTCAAATGATTTATTTATTTCTTTTTTTTAATATTTTATTATACCGCTGTGAGATATACAATTACAAATATGTTTATGTCTTTGTTTCGGTCATACATTGTTTCAGAACCAATACTCCCGCCAGTGCCCATTTCCCACCACCAATGTCCCCAATTCCCTCCCCTTTCCCCTAGACTGCCTCTAAGGAGAGTCCTTTATCGCTTCTCTCTCTCTCTCTCTCTCTCTCTCTCTCTCTCTCTCTCTCTCTTTCTCTCTTCCTTCTCTTACACACTGTGGATTGTGATACATACATTTAGAGATTATCATGTGTATCTTTTTGCCTATATTCAGTACTCAGTTCTAGGCTGGTATTATCACTTACAACAGTTGTTAGCACTGTTCCCTTCTTTTGTCCCACCAAATCACCGACTCCCAGATGATTGTGGTACATTATGGAGAGTTTTTATTATGAATGGGTGTTGGATCTCATCAAATGCTTTCTTTGCATCTATTGATATGATCATATGGTTTTTATTTTTTCTCTTATTGATATGATATATTATGTTGATTGCCTTGTGGATGTTGAATATTCTTGCATTTCCGGTAGGACTCTTATTTGGTCATGTTGTTTAATCTTTTTGATGAGTCTTTGGATTCTATTTGCGAGTATGTTATTGAAGATCTTAGAATCTGTATTCATCAGGAGATTGGTCTGTAGTTTTCCTTTTTCGTGATGTTTCTGACATGGGTATCAGGGTATTATGTGCCTCATAGAAACTATTTGGGAGTGTTTCTGGTTCTTCTATTTCCTGGAAGAGCTTGAAAAAGACTGGGAGCAGGTCCTCTAAGGTTTGGTAGAATTCACTGGTGAATTCATCTTGACCTGGGCTTTTGTGTTTGGGCAGTCTTTTGATTACTGATTCCATCTCCTCGATGGTGATATTTTGTTGATGTATTTCAAATCTTCTTGTGGCAGCATTGGGAGGCTATAAGAATTTAGGAATTTGTCCATTTCTTCTAGGTTCTCTTGTTTCATGGCATATAGACTCTCAAAGTAATATCTGATGATCTTTTAAGTTTCTGTGGTTTCTGTTGTGATGTCCCCTTTTTCATTCCTGATTCTATTTATTTGGGTTCTCTCTTTCCCTTTCCTCATGAAAGGTGCAAGAGATTTGTCGATCTTGTTTATTTTTTCAAAGAACCAGCTCTTGGTTTCGTTGATCTTTTGGAATGTATTCTGGGTTTCCAGCTTGTCATTATCTGCTCTGAATTTTATTATTTCTTTCATCCTGGCTGGTTTTTGCTTCTTTTGATGGTCATTTTCTAATTTTTTAAAGTATATTATTATACCACTGTGAGATATACAATTACAAAGATGTACATAAGATGTTCATATTTGGGTTTCAGTCATGCAGTCTTCCAGCACTCATACCTCCACCAGTGCCCATTTCCCAGCACAAATGACCCCTCTTCCCTCCGCCCTCCCCAAGCCTGCCTCTATGGCAGGTTCTTTATCTCTTTCTCTCTCTCTTCCTCTTTTCCTTTCCCTCCACATTGTGGATTAAAATACATACATTAGGGGGTTGTTGTGTATCTTTTTGCCTGTATTTAATGCTCAGTTCTAGATTGGTATTAGCACTTTTGATAATTATTACCACACTGTTCTATTCTCTGTCTTACCTAGCCTCAGACTACCACACGTTTGTGATAATTTCCACCTTTGACAAGACCTGCTGATCCATGTTTCGCTTGGCCTTGGATATTGGTATCATAATACATATATATATATATATATATATATATATATTTGTGTATGTGTGTGATTATTTATGCCATGCAAATAAATGCAGTCATTCTGTATTTGTCTCTCTCCTTCTGGCTAATTTCACTCAACATGATCCTCTCCATGTCATCCATTTATAGGCAAATTTCATAACTTCATTTTTCCTGACAGCCTCATAGTATTCCATTGTGTAGATGTACCAAAGTTTCTTTATCCAGTCATATATTCTTGGGCAGTCTGGTTGTTTCCAGATTCTGGCTATTTTGAATAGTGCTGCTATGAACATAAATGTGGGGTAGGTGTTTCCGCTGTGTGTTTTTGACTTCCCAGGGTATATTCCCAGGAGTGGCATGGCTGGGTCAAATGGGAGCTCAAATTCTAGTCTTTGGAGGAATGTCCATATTGTTTTCCAGAAAGGTTGTACTAGTCGACATTCCCACCAACAATGGATGAGAGTCCCCTTTTCCCGCATCCACGCCAGCATTTGTTCTAGGACTTCAGCATATGTGCCAGTCTCTGTGGTGTGAGATGATACTTCATTGTTGTTTTGATTTGCATCTCTCTGAAGACAAATTATGATGAGCATTTTTTTCGTATGTCTTTTGGCCATTTGAATTTCCTCTTTGTCAAAATTTCTGTTCATTTCTTCTTCCCATATTTTGATGGGGTTGGCTGTTTACTTCTTGTAAAGTTCTACCAGTGCCTGAAATATCCTGGATATTAACCCCTAATCAGATGGATATTGGGTGAACATTCTATCCCATTCTGTGGACTGTTTTTTAGTATCTTGGTCATTGTTTCTTTTGAGATGAAGAAACTATTTAGTTTCATGTAGTCTCATATGTTCATTCTTTCTTCTAGTTGTTTTGTTAGTGGTTTTTCATCTTTGAAGATGTCTTTAGCTTCAATATTGTGGAGGGTTTTTCCTATATTTTCTTTGATGTGCTTTATGGATTCAGGACTGATATTGAGATCTTTAATCCATTGATCTAATATTTGT
This sequence comes from Cryptotis parvus, assembly GCA_021461705.1. Lineage (NCBI taxonomy): Eukaryota > Metazoa > Chordata > Mammalia > Eulipotyphla > Soricidae > Cryptotis > Cryptotis parvus. The sequence goes on along the minus strand of JAJIBD010001517.1, from coordinate 298,310 downwards.
GCATGGTGATAGACAGAGTTCTAAATTCATTTTTACATGTAGCTGCCCAGTTTTCCCAGCACCAATTGTTGAAGAGGCTTTCCTTCTTCCATTTAGTATGTTTTGCTCCTTTGTCGAAGATTAAATGATCATGTGTTTGAGGCTGGTTGTCAATATATTCAACTCTATTCCAAAGGTCCACATGTCTATTCCAATACCATGCTGTTTTAATTACCACTGCTTTAAAGTAGAGTTTGAAGTTGGGAAAGGTAATGCCTTCCATCTTCTTTTTCCCAAGGATTGCTTTAGCTGTCCATGGGGGTTTATTATTCCATACAAATTTAAGGAAAGCTTGGTCAATTTCTTTGAAGAATGTCATGGGTATCCTTATAGGGATGACATCGAATCTGTATAATGCTCTAGGGAGCATTACCATCTTGACAATGCTGATTCTCCCTATCCATGAGCCGGGATGTGTTTCCATTTCCTTGTGTCCTCTTTTATTTCTTGAAGTACTGTTTTGTAGTTCTCTTTGTAGAGGTCCTTTACATTCTTTCTCAAACTGATTCCTAGATATTTAATTTTCTGGGGGTACAATTGTGAATGGGATCATTTTTATGATATCCGTTTCTTCTCTTTCATTATTTGTATATAGGAAAGCTACTGACGTTTGGGTATTGACTTTGTCCCTCCCACTCTACTATAGATATCTATTGTTTCTAAAAAAAATCTAAAAAAATTTTTGGTAGAGAGTGTAGGGTTCTCTAAGGTATAATATCATGTCCTATGACAATAATCTCTCTCAATGTCAATGGCCTAAATGCACCAATCAAGATACACAGGGTGGCAAAATGGATTAAAAAATGAATTCAGGGGACCGGAGCGATAGCCCAGCGGGTAGGGCGTTTGCCTTGCACGCAGCCGGCCTGTGCCGGCCCGGGTTCGATCCCCGGTGTCCCATATGGTCCCCCGAGCACAGCCAGGAGTAATTCCTGAGTGCAGAGCCAGGAGTAACCCCTGAGCATTGCCGGGTGTGACCCCCAAAAAAAGCAAAAAAAAAAAAAGAATTCAATATTCTGTTGTCTACAAGAAACACATCTGAATAACCAGAGAAAAGACAGACTCAAAGTCAAAGGCTGGAAGACCAGTCTCCATGCAAACAACTCCTCCAAAATGGCTGTTGTGGCCATACTTGTAACTGACAACATAGACTTCAGGCTAAAAAAGGTTAGAAGGGACAGTGAAGGCCATTTCTTAATAATTAAGAGATATGTATACCAGGAAGAAATTATACTCCTAAACATTTATGCACCCAATGAGCAACCAGAAAAAAATACTTAAAACAACTGCTAATAGACTTCAAAGAAGATATTGATAGTGACACAACAGTTGTTGGAGACTTCAACACTGCTTTATCCGCTATGGATAGATCAACACCACTGAAACTCACCAAGGAAATACTGACCCTGATGGAAAAAATAGATCTAGTGGATGTATACAGGGCTTTTCATCCCAAAAAAGTTGAATACACATTTTTATCCAGTGCACATGGAACATTCTCCAATAGACCACATGCTGAGCCACAAAGCATACCTCACAAAATAAAAAAAAAACAGAAATTTTGTCAACTGTTTTCTCAGACCATGAAGCACTGAAAATGGAAGTTAACCACACAAAGAAACAGGGAGTCAAACCAAACACCTGGAAACTGAACAGTTCACTGCTGAACAACCGATGGGTCATAAAAGAAATCAAAGAGGAAATCCAAAGATACTTGGAAACAAATGAAAATGAAGACATCAACTATCAGAACTTGTGGGGCACAGTGAAAGCAGTGTTAAGAGGAAAGTTCATAGCTCTGCAAGCATTCATCAGGAAAGAAGAAAGGGCCCACATAAATAACCTGACTTCACAGCCTAGAATGGAAACGAACAGGGTGAGAGACTATCTGAGTTCATCATGTCCACCAAGACCATTCATGGGAACTCACAGTTCCAGAAGGCTGAAGCGAAACGTTGGACATGGGAATCTCCTGGCGGACAGTTCCACAATGAAATTGACCACATCATCTTCAATCTACGGATTTGACTGACCGATGTTGCTGTTGTCCCCAAATTCCAAACAGGATCGGACCACTGTCTCCCTTCATGCAAAATTCTACTTCCCGCAACGGGAGAAAAGGCTGCAAAGTTTAAGAAGAGAACTCCCAGAATCCAGAGTTGCGACCTCCATCAAGAATCCAGAGTCAGGGACGTGGGTCTCTTTTGCCAAGGCATTGAAAATAAGATGGGCTGGACATGTTATGCGATTTGGAGATGACCACTGGACTAGAGCTGTTAATGACTGGATCCTACAGGACGTCAAAAGATCACAAGGTGGTCACCTACAAGATGGTCAGACTTCTTTGTCAAGACCCTGAATGAACAGTTTGAGGCTCTTCATATTCCTAGAGCAAGCAGATACTATTGAGTTACACTGGCATGTGATAAGATCAAATGGAAATGTTACTGGTGCCTGCTGGAGCAAATCAATGAATAATGGGTTGTCAAGTGATCAAGTGTAGTGATCAAGTGAAGTCAGGCTGTTCATAATGACACTTCCTTCTTTTCTTAAGAATTCTTTAAGAGCTATGAACTTTCCCCCTTAACACTGCTTTCGCTGTATCCCACAAGTTCTGATAATTCATGTCTCAGTCTCATTTGTTTCCAGGAATTTTTGCATTTCTCTTTTGATTTATTTTATGATGTGCTGTTTGTTCAGAAATGAGCTGTTTAGTTTCCACGTGCTTGCTATGACTCTCCTTTTTTTGTGTGCAACTAACTTCTATTTTCAATGAATCGAGGTCTGAAAATATAGTAGACATAATTTCTATCTTCTTGATTTTATTAAGGTATGTCTTCTGGCTCAACTGTGATCTATCTTGGAGTATGTTCTATGTGCACTGGAGAAAAATGTGTACCCGGCATTTGGGGAGTGAAATGCTCTGTATATATCTACTAGACCTCTTCCATTTCTTCCTTTAAGGCCAGTATTTCCTTGGTGAGGTTAAACTCTTGTTGCTCTATCAAGAGTTGATAGAGCAGTGTTGAAGCTCCACCTACAATTGTGTTGCTGTCAATGTCTTCTTTGAAGTCTGTTAGCTGTTATTTTAGGTAATTTGCTGGCCCCTCATTGAGTAAATACATATATTTTTCGGAGTGTAATTTCGTCCTGATATACATAGCCCTTGATTACCAAGAGGTGACTTTTACTGTCCATTCTTACCTTCAGCCTGAATTCTATGTTGTTGGATACCAATATGTCCACCCCAGCTTTTTTGGAGGGGTTGTTTAAGTGAAGGATTGTTTTCCAGCCTTTTACTTTGAGCCTGTCTTTGCTCCAATTGCTCAGATCTATTTCTTGAAGGCAGTAGACTGTTGGATGCAATTTATTTTATCCATTTTGCCACTCTGTGTCTCTTAACAGGTGCTTTCAGACCACTGTCAGAGAGAGATTATTATCATGGGATTTGTGTCATCTTCCTGTATAAGTTTGTTGTTCTTTTGGGTTTTGTCTCATCTTAGAATAGCTCATTCATCCCTTATTTAAGCCGGTTTTGAGTCTATGAAGTTCATGAGCTGTTGCTTATCCAAGAAGCTGTATATCTGTCCCCCAAAACTTAATGACAGTTTAGCCAGGTGAATAATTATTAGTGAGGCATTCATCTCATTTTTTCACTATATACAACCACTGACTTTGAGCTTGGAGGGTCTCTTCTGACCGGTCTACTGAAAGTCAAATGGATCCTCCTTTATATGCTATTTCCTTCTTTGACCTTGCCACTTGAAGAATTCTGTCTCTATCTACGGAATCCATTATTCTGACCAGGATATGTAGTGAAGTCTTTTATTGGAGTTTCTTTTTTCCTGGTACCCTTCAGGCTTCATGGATCTGGATGTCAGTGTCTATATCTCTGAGATCTTTTCATCAAGGATGTCTTTAACTGTTCCTATTTCCTTAAGGGTTGCCTTCCTTACGTTTCCATAAGACTGCAATGATTCTTAACTTGTTCCTCTTGGATTCATCCCAATGTTTTCTGTTCCATTGCTGATCTGTTTTTCGGTCTTTTGCCATCTTGTGTATTTGTCTGAGTGCTTTCTGAAGCTCATTCTCATTTTCACTGATTGTGTCTTCTGCTGCTGTCATCCTGCTGTTGAAAGTCCCACTTGTGTCTTTTTCCTTCTACTCAGCTTTTAATTGATGATATTTCTATTTGCATGGTTCTCATTTCTGCTCTCATTTCCTCTTGTAATTTATTGACTGCCCTTTCCTCTGCTTCATTTAATTTTTGTCATCCTGAATTTTATTGGACATCCATTCTATTTTTCCACTGAGCTTATTAAATATTCTCACCATTTCCTCTCTGATTTCTTTGTCAGAAAGATTATGAATGTTGCAATTCCTAGTTGTTGCTTTAGGGCAAGCAAAGAAGTTCTTTTCTTCTTCCATACTTTGGGCAGGGGATCTGTATTGTTTCCACATAATGCTGTGGTAGTCTGGAGGTGGAATCTTCTGGGACACCGAACCTCTCTCACTGCCAGATAGGTCTCTGTCAATGTCAGCTTTTCTTTGATGGACAGGTGGGGCGCCATGGGTGGGACCAATGTCTCCGGTGCAGACTCTGGTCTCCTGCTTAGGATGCTGGGTATTGTAGTCCTTTGTTTCCATCCCTGAATCTTAAAAGCTGTGTGTGCAGTTCCCTTTCACAGGAGCACTTGATCACTTGATCACTTGAATCCCGTTATTCATCGATTTGCTCGAGCGGGCACCAGTAACATTTCCATTGGACCCTATCACGTGCCAATGGAGCCCAATGGCATCTAGTTGATTCAGGAATATGAAGAGCCTCAAACCGTTCCTTCACGGTCTTGACAAGGAAGTCAGACCATCTTGTAGGTGGGCGGCCACGTGATCTTTTGACATCCCGTGGGATCCAGTCGGTAATGGCTCTAGTCCAGCGGTTGTCTCCAAATTGCACAGGAGCACACTGGCCAATATTCTTTTAATTTATATATATAAAAACAAAGGGCTCCAGTTCGATCCCCAGAACCACATAATGTTCCTTGAATACTACCTAAAGTGATCCCTGAACACAAAGCCAGGAGTAAGCCCTAAGCACCATAGGCTAAACCCCAAAAACCCAAAGAAAAATAAAGAATCTGACCTATAAGAAAATGACTGTAGGTAAGTTATGCTCAAGAAGTGCATTAACTAGTATAGAATCAACACGTTTATAATTCATAAAAAATACATTATAATCCTCTTATTTTCATTTACTTTTTAAGTGCATCTCAGTGGGATATAGTTACAAAGTTGTTTATGATAGGGTTTCCATCATACAATATTTAAACACCGATCCCTTCACTAGTGTATATTTTCCACCACTACTGTCCCCAGTTTCCTTCCTGCCAACCAAAAACCACAACCAGCCTTCTACTATCACTCTTTCTCTTATTCTGGACTTTATGGTTAGCAATACTGGTACTGAAAGGGTATCATGTATTATCCATCTATATAGGGATAATAGATATGCCTAGATAGATAGATAGATAGATAGATAGATAGATAGATAGATAGATAGATAGATAGATAGATAGATAGATAGATAGATAGATAGATAGATAGATAGATAGATAGATAGATAGATAGATAGATAGATATCATCTATATAGGGATAATAGCCCATCACAGCCCGGATCATTGACACCCACCCTGCAGCAGCTTTTTCCTCACTCCTGCCCAGAACTCCACCCAGCAGACCAGCCCATCACAGCCCGGATCATCGACACCCAGCCTGCAGCAGCTTTTTCCTCAATCCGTCCCAGAACTCCACCCAGCAGACCAGCCCATCACAGCCCGGATCACCGACACCCACCCTGCAGCAGCTTTTTCCTCACTCCGGCCCAGAACTCCACCCAGCAGACCAGCCCATCACAGCCCAGATCACTGACACCCACCCTGCAGCAGCTTTTTCCTCAATCCGGCCCAGGTATGCTGGTCCAGAGACTCTCACACGTGAGGCAGAGCTGTTCCTTGCTCTCCCTGTGCACAGCCGTTCATGAGGCAGTTGGGAGGCATGGCGGCTTCTAGCCCTAGCCCACCACCTTGGCAGAGCCTCACAACAAGCCGACCACCCTGCCTCACTTCACGGGCGCCGCCATTTTCCATTTTTGGACTTCCCTCTCGTCAGAACTCCACCCAGCAGACCAGCCCATCACAGCCCGGCTTGCGGCGCTGCGGCCACGCAGCTCATCAATAAATGCTTTATTTGGAGGTGTTTAAAAGAGTTTGCCTCCCGCTCGGCAAGCCTGGCAAGCTTCTCATGTTATATTTGATTGCCAAATTCCAGTAACAATTATATTAGGTCATTCCCATGACCTAATATAATGGTTTGAGGCTCTTTATGTTCCTGTAGCAAGCCGATTCCCCTGGCTCTACTGGCATGAGACAGGACATATGGAGATATTACTGGTGCCTGCTCTAGCCAATAGATGATCAATGGGAAGATCGTGATTGTGATCGTGATAGGGATAATAATTTTTTATCTTCATTCTATTCTACATTTCATATATACTGAAAGATGAAGACTAAACTCTAAGCATATCTCAGACTGCCAAAAGAGGTGTCTTTAAAGTTCAGCGGAAAAAACAACGGATATGAAAAAATGCAATATACATTCTTGTTGTATACTGATGTATAATAAGAGAGTTGAAAAGTTATTTCTATTTTTCTTATCATTGAGTTAGCAATATATATGATAATATTTTCTTTAAATCATATTTCTGGGAAGGTCAACACATATGGAATAAAATGATAGTAATAGGTCAATTGGGAAAATACTGAGAATGTCTGCAATTTTCCAGTGAGAAGTGACCACAATATATTTACATGCATCCTCAACATTTTCCTTAATTTTGTTTAAAAATGCATAATCTAAAATTTTCCATATTAGCTATTTATAAACCCAAGCATAATAGTGCTAAGTATATGTATATTTTGTGCAATATATTCCTAGACTGCTATGAACAGCTTTTAATTTTCTTTTTTAAGTAAAAGTAGCATTGCCTTATCTTAGAATTAAGTGAAGTGGTATACAGGAACTTGGTACAATGTCCTTTATATGGTCCAGTGTCCCGTAAATGGCATTACCATCACTGTCGACAAAGTCTCATGAACAATACTTTAATTTTATTCAGGTTGGCAGAATCAGATTCAGAAGCCAACATTAGACTATTATTGATTTCTATAGACTGCAAGCTAAGAAAGATATTTACATTCAAATGATTAAAAATGTAAAATAGCGACTAGTGATAAGTGTAATTAAATGTTTCAGCCAGGGAGCAGGAATGTTAGGAAAGCAGAGAGCAGAGGGATGCGGCCCAGAGCGGGTCTGCAGAAGAAGCAGCCATGGATTCAGGCCTGTGAACACGGGGTCAAGACTCTCAGCTCCGAGCCAAGAGCTGAGGTAGGGCTGTGGCTGCCTCTGTCTGTTGGCATAGCTGAGTGGAGTCTGTGAGGTCGGGGTGTGCTTGGACAGCGGAGAATCTCTAGGCTTGAATGAGGAGTGGAGTAACTAGCTCCCCTGTCACTGGGGCCTCTGACTGAGGTGACGACATAGCCCTTGCAGCGGTGACATAGCAAAGCTAAGAAAGAGCAACGTGGAGGCTGTTATTTGGGGTGTGTTTGATTGAGATTAATCATTAACCCCCGAGTGCAGCACTAATCGAGTGTCACATGCAAATGTGGAGTTGGGGATATGCCCTGAGCATGAAAGAAAAATGTAGATTTGGTTTTTTGTTTGTCCCCTTTCCACTCCAGAATTCATGGTCTGGTCTAAAGGACCCCAGGGTGGACACTGGTGTAGACAAAACACCAGAGTTGTCCTCTAATTTATACTTGAGAAACTGGTAAATTAATTTCATAGCAGTGATGATCTTATCCAAAAGGCTAAGAAGTGATGGGAAGAGATGAGAAGGCCGAGAAGAGTTGAGAGCCTTCTACTGAGACTATACCACCTACACAGCAGAGCCTGGCAAGCTAACCATGTTTTATTTACTTGCTATGCCAAAAACTAGTAACAATTATGACCTCAGTTCCATGACCTGAAGAATGGTTTCGGACTCTTCCTGTCACTGGTGCAAACAGATGCCCCGGGTTACACTTGCTTGTGACAGGACTTATAGAGATGTTACTAGTGCCCACTCGAACAAATTGATGAACAATGGGAAGACAGTGATACAGTGATTTTATCAATTTTATATAAACAGATGTTATGAAAACATAGGTAGGGCCAATTGTTTGCAGATTTTGCAGCACTTTTCTCATGACAAACATATAGTTGAAAAACTGAAACACAGACCATATGGCCCACAATACCTAAAATATTTACTTCTGGCCCATTTACAGAAAAAATTTCACAACTCCTTTCTTAACCATCAACTTACAGTTTATTGATAAGATGTTCAGGACTCAGAGTGTTTTATATTCTTGGTATATTTGCATATGTTCATCTTACTTAAAATAGGCAAACAAATACACAATAAATATTTTTAGAATGTGCTATTAGCAAAATTCATAAAGACCTGTAACACTCCATTTGTCCTTTGATTTAATGGCACCACTTCAAGAGTCATAGAGAGAAAGATTGGGCAGGTGGGAAGGGAGAGAGGGAGGGAGATGGGATAGAGAGAAATGAGGCTAGTTGAAAGTTGAGAGTTTATACATCAGATGAAAGCACAAGGCCCTAATATGCTTTCCTCTTGTATCATATCTGAAATTCAAGACAAGTAATATCAGAGGGAGCAAGGAGGCAGAACCACAGCAAAATGGAGTGTCAACAAGAGTCTTTGAATAGCTTTTTCTTCGGTCTATTCTCACTGCCCACTAGACACTGAACTAATGGATAAATCAAATAATAGTATTTGAGAAACATGTTTTCTCATTTTGAACAAAGGTAAAACTATGCTAGTTATTCTCTTCACAGCATTCACAGTAGAAAATAAGTGTTCTGAGAGTCTAATTTTGCCTAATACTATTTTAGGTATAAAATATAGTCTTTAGAAGGAAAAGAGAGCTTGATCCTAATAATGCAACAACTTTTCTCCCTACTGTTCAGTTAGATGCAGTGTATATAAATGTGTTTGATGCAGAATATATTCCTTTGCTAAAAATGCCTTAAGGTACTTTCAGCTCATAAAGAGCAGATAAATGATAGCTCACACTGAAAAGGAAAACAAAACATAATAAAACTACTGATGTGGGATTTTAAGTATCTCTAGACTTTCTAAAAATAAAGATGTGGGCATTACTAAGCGAGAATATGCATTTACTCAGAGATACACAACTACACATCACACACAGGCAAAAAACACAAATAAAATCCTACATACATACAAAAGCTGGTTTCTCTTACACAGTCTGCCATATATACTATTTTCATTTCTTTGTTTTTGAGCACTGGGGATACTTCAGGGTATTGCTTATTAAAGATGAACTGAGATAATAAAAATAGAATGTTGAAACAAGATGTTCTCTATGTTTAACGTGGCTCTCAGCAATCAAACTATACTAACAAACCATTCATTTGCTTTCACAGTTAACAAATATAATGCCATTACCTCCAATATGCAGAATTATATTATGTCCTTCATATTAACTTCTAAATAGATGTTCAAAGTAAATTCTGATCATTTTCTCAAAATCACCTGACTCAATTATCTCACTTTAAGCATACTAAAATATGTTTTAAAGTAAGAAATAAGATTGTCAATCATTGTGATAACACATATAAAATATGGGTAAGAGCCAAATTGTTTCTTTGTGGGATAATGTAACTATAAAGAATCAGCCATAGAATTCAATGCATAAGAGAAGGAAGAGAGAAAGAGAGAGACAAAGAGAGAGAGAGAAAAGAGATAAAGAAACTGCCATAGATAGAAGCAGACTAGGGGAGGAAATCGGGGACATTAGTGGTGGGAAATAGGCACTGGAAGAGGAATGGATGCTGTAACACTGTATGACTAAAACCCAAACATACTTGTAATTGTATATCTCATGGTAGTATAATAAAATATTAATAATAAAAAAGAATCAGCCATAGTTCTGCAGCTATGCTTTATAACATCTCAGAACTAGTAATGCAGTATCTGTCAGACTCAGAGTTCTGACTGCTGCCCCAGGAGCCCTACAGAGGTGGCTAAAACTCCTCATCTCAGATGATGTGCACAGCTTTCTCTGAATTCCTGAGGGAAAATATAGGAATTATTTCCTAAAAAGGTTCTGCCCTGGGGAAAATTTACAAGTCCAATTTATCCATCAATGGGTGCCATTATTCAGCTTCATGACTGTTAAATCCAGTTGAAACTATTCTGTCTTTTGACTTAAATAAATGTGAGATCCGAGCAACAACTCTCTGCTCTATAATGTCTTTGCCATTTTCCCAATCACCACTCACTGTAAAAGTGATTATGCAAAGAAATTGACCAAACACTCCTGAAATTTGTATGGAACAATAAACCCCCAAGGATAGCTAAAGCAATCCTCGGGAAAAAGAAGATGGGAGGCATCACCTTACCCAACTTCAAACTGTACTACAAGGCAGTAGTAATTAAAACAGCATGGTATTGGAATAAAAACAGACCTGTGGACCTATGGAATAGAATTGAGTATCCTGAAACCCAACCTCAAACACATGATCATTTAATCTTTGATAAAGGTGCAACGAGTCTAAAATGGAGTAAGGAAAGCCTCTTCAATAAGTGGTGCTTTGAAAACTGGGCAGCGACATATAAAAAAAATGAATTTGGACCTGTGTCTAACACCATGCACAAAAATCAGATCAAAGTGGATTAAAGATCTCAATATCAGACTTGAATCCATAAAGTGCATTGAAGAAAATATAGGAAAAACCCTCCATGACATTGAAGCTAAAGGCATCTTCATAGATGAAACATCACTAACAAAGCAACTAGAAGAAAAGATAAACATATGGGACTACATGAAACTAAAAAGCTTCTGCACCTCAAAAGAAACAGTGACTAAGATACAAAAGGAGTCCACAGAATGGGAAAGAATATTCACCCAATACCCATCTGATAAGGGGTTAATATCCAGGACATATCAGGCACTGGTAGAACTTTACAAGAAGAAAACAAACAACCCCATCAAAAAATGGGGAGAAGAAATGAACAGAAACTTCAGCAAGGAAGAAATTCGAATGGCAAAAAAAACATATGAAAAAATGCTCATCATCACTAATCATCAGAGAGATGCAAATCAAAACAACAATGAGATACCACTTTATACCACAGAGACTCCGCACATATTCAAAAGAACAAGAACAACAAGTGCTGGCGTGGGTGTGGGGGAAAAGGGGACACTCATCCATTGCTGAGTGGGAATGCCGGCTGTTACAGCCTTTCTGGAAAACAATATGGACATTCCTCCAAAGACTAGAAATTGAACTCCCATTTGACCCAGCCATACCACTCCTGGGAATCTACTCTGGGAAGCCAAAAATATGCAGCGGAAACACCACCCCTACTTTTATGTTCATAGCAGCATTATTCACAATAGCCAGAATCTGGAAGCAACTAGAGTGCCCGAAAATCGATGACTGGATAAAGAAGCTTTGGTACATCTACACAATGGAATACTATGCAGCTGTTAGGAAAAATGAAGTTATAAAATTTTCCTACAAATGGATGGACATGGAGAAGATTATGTTGAGCGAAATTAGCCAGAAGGAGAGAGACAGGGACATGGAGAAGATTATGTTGAGCGAAATTAGCCAGATGGAGAGAGACAGATACAGAATGACTGCATTTATCTGCATAACATAAATATATAGGTACATATTATGATACCAATATCCAAGGTCAAGTGAAACATATATCAGGAGGTCTTGTCAAAGGTGGAAATTATCACAAACGTGTGGGAGTCAGAGGCTAGGTAAGACAGAAAATGGAACAGTGTGCTAACAATTGTCGAGAGTACTAATGCCAACCTAGAACTGAGCATTAAATAGAGGCAAAAAGATACACATGATAACCCTTTAATGTATGTTCTGTAATCCATAGTCTGGAGGGAAGGAAAAGAGAAAGAGAGAGAAAGGGAAAGAAATAAAGAACCTGCCATGGAGGTGGGCTGGGGAGTGGGGAAGGAACCGGGGGCGTTGGTGGTGGGAGATGGGCACTGGTGGCGGGGCGGGTGCTGCAACACTGTATGACCAAAACCCAAATATGAACTTTTTAATTGTATATCTTTGTAATTGTAAAAATTAAAAAATTTAAAAAATTTAAAAAAAAGAGGAAAAAAAAAGATTTGCAGCCCTTAGGTAAGACAGAAAATGGAACAGTGTGCTAACAATTGTCGAGGGTACTAATACCAGCGTAGAACTGAGCAGGCAAAAAAAATACACATGACAACCCTTTAATGTATGTTCTGTAATCCATAGTCTGGAAGGGAAGGGAAAGAGAAAGAGAGAGAAAGGGAAAGAAATAAAGAACCTGCCATGGAGGCAGGCTGGGAGTGAGGGAGGGAACCGGGTGGTGGGAGATGGGCACTGGTGGAGGGATGGGTAGTAGAATACTGTATGACCAAAATCCAAATATGAACTTTTAATTGTATATCTTTGTAATTGTATATCTCACAGTGGTGTAATAAAATACTTTTAAAAAAAGAAAAAAAGTGATTACGGTACTTTTGATTACATGATCTTTATATCTCTTGCATCCTCTCTTTTGTTTGGGGAGGGGCATGGTGGATGAAGGTCACCCAAGCAATGCTCAGGGAGCCTGGAAGTGACTCACAATTACTATGTGCCAACAAGGTCGCAGAGCAGGGAACACACAGTACTCTTGCTCTGCTAAAAAACTACCAGGGCTACTATCCTCAGTGAAGTTCAGGGAATCATGGAATGCCAGGGATCTACTTGGGTATACAAGCCTCGCAGGCACCCTAATTCTTATCTCCCCAATTCCACTGTTACTTTCATGGTTTCAACTCCACAATCACTTTACCCTAATTTAAATCCTAGTGATCATTCTGGGCAAGGATATTCTAGCATCTGCATCGTGCCCTTACATCTCACCCCACTTATTATTTCTACCCCTTTCAACTATTCCCAAGGCAGCTGCTTAAAAATTTCACATGGCAGAGTAACTTCTCTGTATAATATCCTTCACTGGATTTCTACTGTCTGCAGAAAAAGTGCAGACCCTTATTCTAAATTCACTAGTACTGAGAGTAATAACCAGAACCTGCACCCCATTTTCAAATGTTAAGTATTTTAAATTGATTACTCCTAATTCTTGTCATTTACCCTATAAGAAATGCATGCAATTCCTCTTTGACTGAAGAAAGACACTCAGAAAAGTCCAGTGGCTTTCCCATTGCCCTTATTCACATAATGGCTTTCATAATAATCAGTATTCTTTGACAATTAGTAAATGAAAGCAACTGCTTCCTCTTTTCTTTCTCTTTTAATAATAACTGTAACAGAAGTCGCATTATAAGATATTTTTGCTACATTCTTCAAACCTAGGATGAAATAGCCTTTAACTGAATATTAGAAATCACTCTCTGTGAAGTTCTAAAATAAAAGCTGACACCTTAAAGAGTCAAACAACCTCTTCATTCAAGATATAGATGGCACTTCACTAGCCTCTATGGTAATTAAAGGTCTCTGCTGTAATATATAAGAGCCACTGAAAGAAATATAATTCATTTTACTTTCAATTATATTCCACTACAGCTGCCTAATTGAAATGGAAATCCTCATGACCAAACATTTAAAACTAGCACAGGTCATGAACATCAAGGACGCTCTCCCAATTGTCACTCAATTTGAAAAAGGAAAGGACCATTTTGTACAATGTTAAGTAGTAGATTATTACCTCTGGCCAGGAAAATTGTAATGGTTTCTAACCCCATCCTGCCATCTCTTATAAATCAAAAGGATTAAGGTCAAGCAACTGTCATTATATGTAAAGATATTTTGAACAGGTTGAATTTAATAAATATTAATTTATAACAACTACCACTGAAACAGAAATCCATGATAACTGTGTATAATAATAATGTGATTTAAGAATTACTTTATGACCATCTGCAAAATGATCATTATCCTCAAGGCTACAAATGTAAAATTATACTTAATTCTATTAAAATTGTGAAGTAGATAAAGATATATAAAATGCATGAACTTGTGTACTTCCCAAAAAAGTATTCTATATTCCAGGGTCTGAGAGATAGTCCAGTGGTAGGGTGTTTGCCTTGCATGTGGCCAGAACTGGGTTCAATCCCAGGCATCCCATATGGTCCCCTGAGCACTGCCAGGAATAACCCCTGAGCATCACTGGGTGTGACCCAAAAAGCAAAAAAAATAAAATAAGTACTCTATAGTCCTTGACTTTTAAGTAATCTAAAATATTTATGCAAACTTATATTAAGATCTGTGACTTTTAAAAATGACTGGATAACTGAGCAATTATAAAACATATCTTTTAAAAAATTAAAGAAAACATGATATTAAAAATGATGAAACTCTTACTAAATATCAAAGAAAATGATTAAATATCAATCATACAAGAATAGTACCTAGCTATTTACTAGTAGTGAATAATCAAGGCAATAAAACTCCATAGGAATTACTTATTACAGTTTTCAGAAAGCAATGCAAATTATTCGCACAAGTGTGCAAAACTGAAATAAACATAACACAATGTTTAAAGAGTTATAAATAGTGATAGAATGGTACAATGGAATTCCCTATAGAGTCACTTATAATAATCACCATCAGTGATTATTACTGCACTACGTGGTTATCTGACTTTAAATTTTATATTAGTGTGAAATTGCACAAAAGAAGAAAGATCCATAATTTTCCTAACTTTGAGATCAAGGTTGACCTATTACTATTTTGTATAAAAAGCTTTACCTTCTTTCTGATGTTCTGAATAACTAGATACCTCTTAAGGACACCAGCTCAGGACATGGCACATAATATGCTTTCCAATACGCCCTGAATGCTAATTGACACAGGCTTGAGAAAGAATATGTAAGTAACCCAGGAAAGGGGGGCTATAGAATGCAAGAACACTGAAACCATTGGGGGGCTGTTCCGAAGAGACAAAGCAGAGAGAAAACTCTTTTACTTGACAAAAGGAGTATGACATAACATACCCATTTCAACCGATTTCTACCACCTTAGTAAATGCACAAAGCTGATTTCTGTATTGGAGAAAAACAGCATGAAAGTATCGTGTGGATACAAAGAGTGAGGGAATATGTGCATGCTCGGGAAGATGGTGCTGAAGGGGCAGACTGTTCAAATTTTGTAATTACTCTCAAATTATAATTAATAAAGATATTTTATGGAGACTGTGACTGAAGAATCAGTGAGAGTTCTCTGGGCAGTAATGAAGTTCTACTTAAAGAAACCGAATATTAATGGTATGGTATACAAACCAGGTAAAGAATGTTCCTGAATTACACCTGTCCATATGATATCCATTTTATGAATGACATGAGCTGAGAAATTAATAGCAAACACAGCCCTAAATATACACATGTGCACATACAAACATATCCGCAAGTTTGGCTAGTCTCTCATTTGGTTAGTCTCTCAACATGTCCAATTTATGAATCATGCATCTTAACTGAACTTTATCAGATTTCCCCAAACACAACAGATACAGCACATTTTCACACAATGGCGCGTGCTTGCAGGGTGAAAGTGGTCTAATATGCAATTTACCTTTCACCAAGTCAGTAGTTAAGATGGGGCAGTCAGCACAGTGAAGAAAAAAGTTTTTGAATGATCTTCAAACAAGGCTTTCTGAGGGACAGATATAAATGCCGAGGTGTGCTGATTGTGGCTGTTTCTTTCTGCATTTTAAAAGGTTCAAATAAAATAATTCCTCTAGGATCATCCAATAAGTATATTTAGAAGAATGTATTGTTGACTACAAGACTTTGTTGATCCAGGATTCTGGTCTGAGGTAGCAGAGAAGGTAAGGAGCACACCCCGCAGTACTGAAAGAGGTGCTCACACTTGTCTAGCCAGCCAACTAGGAGAAAGTAGTATGGAATTAGAACATGAAACTCTAAAATGACAAATATTTGGTTATGAAAATACCAGATTCATGTCAACACAAAGCCTTCATGACAAGAGAAGCTAGACACACTATGACTGGGTCAATTACCCACTACCTCGTTCTCTTACTCTGTCACGTTCCTGCTGGGGTCACTGCTGGGGTCACCTCAAGCATCTGGGACTCTGATTACCAAGTGAGTCTATTTTATTTTCAGAAAGAAAAGCAGTTTGATATAATTTATTTCCTGGGGCTCCTTTGGAGATGACAGTTTATACACACATTTCCTCTGTAAAGGTGATGACAAAGAATAGGCAGTTTTAAAACCAATTTGAGAAAAGTTGACAATGAAGCTTCAGGCATTCATACCTTCACTCATGCAGGTATGGTGCATGAGTGGGAATTTCTGTGGGGGGAAATGTGTGTTCTCCTCCCACCTTTCCCTTGCTCTCAAACAAACAAATGAATACGAAGATCATTAGTTCATACTAAATTTTAAAGAGAATAGAGAACATACTGAGGAACCCACATCCCCAGTGCCTATTGGCCTGCTGTTTTTTTCCCAGAATGTTCCTCTGTCCTTTTTCTTTCCTTTTCTAATTCTTTTCAGCACTCATCACAAGTCAACTATTTACTCTAGCTTATCCTACTTCTTCCAAGACCTTCTCCAGGCTTAATGACTTTCTTCCTCATCTGTTCGCACATAATCATTTTATAAATATTTTAGCACACTGCCTTGTGATTCATTATTATTTACCTTAGTCAATTCCCAATTGAATAGTTCTTTGTAAACAAGAATATCATCTATTTACTCTCTTACAGCTAGTGTACTATAGAAGTATTTATTGCAACGAAGCATATGCAGTACACTATAATAAAACTCTTATTTTTGGTGCTATTATTCATACTACATTGGCACAAAAAAAAAACAAAGTAAAATAAAAGCAAGGCTTATAGGAGGCATAAATAAATGAGTTGCTGAATTTAAAGAATGAAAATGAATAGTTGTTATTAACAACTTTTTCCATTTAATTGGGCATATTTTCCTTATAAGCAATATTAGGAAAAGAAAGAACAGGATTTTTCAACCTTACCACAAAAGTAAGAATAGGACAGACAATTCTGTTCTCAGGCAGTAGTGAGAGGGGGCAGTTCACTGTCTTAGCTATCAGATGCATAACTTTTAAAAGAAACTAAAAACAAAACAATTTTAGAAATAAAACAATGTTATTAAATAGAATATATATAGTAAGAACTAAAATCACATTTAATAATATTTATAAGAGAAATAGCTGAAATGTATTCTGACATATTTTTTTCTATTGGCCTTTCATTCCTTTCCTTCCTGCTTCCTTAATTTGGACAGGATTTTAAAAAAAAGAGTATCTTTCTCATATAACTTTAGTTAACACTCTAGTTCTCACAATTCTTTGATTTTAAACAAAACCCAGTTAATATCCCCAATATGCAGTAGCTGTCTGATTTGCCATTACTCCTAGACACTCTCCTAAAGGTATCTTGCAAAGGCACACCAGCTGTGCTTAGGGCTTCCTCCGGCTCTGTGCTTGGTGGTCACTCCTGAAAGTGTACAGGGGACCAGATGTGGTAGCGGGGATGGATCCCAAACAACCTGATTGGCTTCATGCAAGGCAACCGCCTTAACTACTAAATATGGAAAAAATAAAATCATATATGCACCAAAGTTTGACATCAGTCACAGTATGGTATCACTGTATCACTGTCTTCCCGTTCATCATCGATTGGCTTGAGCAGGCACCAGTAACATCTCCATATGACCTGTCTCATGCTAATAGAGCCCAAGGGCATCTGCTTGCTCCAGAAACATAAAGAGCCTCAAACCATTCCATCAGGTCATGGGAATGAGGTCTATAATTGTTACTGGTATTTGGCATAACAAATACGACACGGGTAGCTTGCCAAGCTCTGCCGTGCGGGTAGCATACTCTTATAGTCATCTCTAAATCCAGCATTTATTGATGAACCGCACGGACACAAGCAGCCGTGCGAGCCGGGCTGTTATAGACTGGTCTGCTGGGTGGAGTTCTGATGAGAGGGAAGTCGGATGTGGAAAATGGAGGTCCTCATGGAGTGGGGGGTCGTCTGGCTTGTAGCAAGGCTCTGCGGGGGTGGTGGGCCAGGGCTAGAACCCACCATCCCTCCCAGGCGCCTCGTGAGTGGCTGGGCACAGGGAGAGCCGGTAGCAGCTCTGCCCCATGTCTGTGAGTCTCACATTTCTTTTTTTTTTTTAACTTTTAATAATAACCTTTTATTGCCTTATGTAGGAGCCTAGAAACATTCTCACTCTTAACATAGGTTAATTTTGTCCTCAATTTCTTTTTTTTCTTTTTTTTTAATTTTTTATTTTTACAGTTACAAAGATATACAATTAAAAAGTTCATATTTGGGTTTTGGTCATACAGTCTTCCAGAACCCATCCCGCCACCAGTGCCCATCTCCCACCACCAACGTCCCCGTTCCCTCCCCCTTCTCCAGCCCACCTCCATGGCAGGTTCTTTATTTCTTTGCCTTTCTCTCTCTTTCTCTTTTCCTTCCCTTCCAGACTATGGATTACAGAACATACATTAAAGTGTTGTCATGTGTATCCTTTTTGCCTCTATTTAATGCTCAGTTCTAGGTTGGCATTAGTATCCTCGACAATTATTAGCACACTGTTCCATTTTCTGTCTTACCTAACCTCTGACTCCCCACACGCTTGTGATAATTTCCACCTTTGACAAGAACTCCTGATACATGTTTCACTTGACCTTGGATATTGGTATCATAATATGTACATATATATTTATGCCATGCAAATAAATGCAGTCATTCTGTATCTGTCTCTCTCTCCTTCTGGCTAATTTCGCTCAACATAATCTTCTCCATGTCCATCCATTTATAGGCAAATTTTATAACTTCATTTTTTCCTAACAGCTGCATAGTATTCCATTGTGTAGATGTACCAAAGCTTCGTTATCCAGTCATCGATTTTCGGGCACTCTGGTTGCTTCCAGATGATACTAATGCTGTAATATTTACCTACTAACTGTTGAAGGTCATCTTGGCTGCTTCTAAGCTTGGGAATCAAAGTTATAAAGAAGACATTATGTGTGTACAGTTTTTTATGGATATCAGTTTTCAACTCCTTTGGTAAATCTAAGAAATATGACTGCTAGATCATGCTAAAAGCATGTATAATAGTTTTGTAGTTTGGATTTTAGGAGTTTGGTATTTTTTTTTGGGGGGCGGTGGTTTTAGCCACACCTGAGGATGCTCAGAAATTACTTCTGGCCCTGCACTCAGGAATTCTCGCAGTGCTTTCGGGGGAACATATGGGCTGCTGGGGATCGAACCTAGGTTGGCTGCATACAAGGCAAATGCCTTGCCCACTGTACTACTGCTCCGGCCCACTTAGTTTTATCCCGAACCTCCCAAAGCTTTCCAAGATGGCTGCCACTCTTATTCCCACCAGCACTATCTGGGAGTTCCCGCTGCTCCGTGTGTCCTCGTAATCTGGGACTCTCCTTGTGCTGGCATCTGGCCATTCTAACACATGTGGAGTAAGACGTCACTGTATGGTTAAATTAATTTTTAGGAAATAAGATAAAATTACATGTAGACTAGGACCATAAAGCAATTCAAAGTCACAAGTGTAGTATATACAAAATTAAGATATACATTCCCCCAAGCACCAAGAGTAATTCTTGAGAGCAGAGCCAGGAGTAAGCACAGTTGGGTGTAGCCCAGAACAAAAAACCAAAGAAATTGCTACAAGTTATTTTTTTCTTTTATGATCCAAACTTCCCACAACGAACCCTTATTAAACTGCCAATTTTTTTTATTTTTTTATTATACCACCGTGAAACATACAATTACAAAGGTGTTCATAATTGGTTCTTGGTAATACAGTATTCCAGCACCCATCCCCCACCAGTGCCCCATTTCCACCACCAATGTACCCCTCCCCTCCCACCCCCCACCCGCCTTAATAGCAGGTACCCCTAAACTGCCAATTTTTAACCCTGTCTATAAAAAAGACACTCTCATATAAAAGTAATTTCATAATTAAAAAGCTTTTAGTTACTACATTTATTAAGAGTTTGTTTGATATATCAGAACACCTCCACACCCAAGTGTGCATACCGACCAGTCTAAAAGTCGTTAGCATTCTAGGGCCGGAGTGATAGCCCAGCGGGTAGGGCGTTTGTGGGTAGGGCGTTTGCCTTGTCCGTGGCCGGCCTGTGCCGGCCCTGGTTCAATCCCTGGCATCCCATGTGGTCCCCCGAGCACCGCCAGGAGTGATTCCTGAGTACAGAGTAAGGAAAAACCCTGAGCATTGCCGGGTGTGACCCAAAAAAAACAACAACAAAAAAAGTCTTTAGCATTCCAGATCCATTAGAGTAATTTACTTAGACAGCTGATAGGAAACCCAGAGCGTGGGCGCAGGGAGACAGGTTCCAGCACTAGTGGGCATGCTTTATTTTATTTTATTTTATTTATTTATTTATTTATTTATTTATTTTGCTTTTTTGGGTCACACCCGGCAATACTCAGGAGTTACTCCTGGCTCTGCACTCAGGAATTACTCCTGGCAGTGCCCGTGCTCATGGACCACATGGGATGCGGGGGATCGAACCCGGGTCAGCCGCATGCAAGGCACACTCTACCCACCGTGCTATCGCTCCGGCCCCAAGTGGGCATGCTTTTTAAGAGGGAGGTCAAGGCTGTATTCCTAATACCCCAAGCGAGGAGCAACCCCTGAGCACAGTATGATAGAATGAAAAATTGTAACATTTTCTCTTTTATCCACAAAAGGTAATCCTCTACAGTCAAAATACAATAAGAAAACAGTCGAGCTATTCCTGGCAATTAGATGATATTAAAGAATACAAAGATTCAATAGGCCATGAATCTTTAAAAGATGGGTCTCAATAAAGATTTCATAGCTCCAGAATTTATCACTTGATCACTTGATCACTTGAATCCCGTTATTCATCGATTTGCTCCAGCGGGCACCAGTAACATTTCCATTGGACCCTATCACGTGCCAATGTAGCCCAATGGCATCTGGTTGATTCAGGAATATGAAGAGCCTCAAACTGTTCCTTCAGGGTCTTAACAAGGAAGTCTGACCATCTTGTAGGTGGGCGGCCACGTGATCTTTTGACATCCCGTGGGATCCAGTCGGTAACGGCTCTAGTCCAGCAGTTGTCTCCAAATCGCATTACATGCCCAGCCCATCTGATTTTCGATGCCTTGGCATCCAGAATTTATGCTGCACTTAATAGCTTTTCCTCATGTAACAAATGCTGCATTAAAACCTATGACAATATTTGGGGTCAGAGCGATAGCACAGCGGGTAAGGAGTTTGCCTTGCAAGCGACTGATCTGGGTTCGATTCCCTGCAATCCCATATGGTCCCCTGAGGGCTGCCTGGGGTAAACCCTGAGTGTAGAGTCAGGAGTAACCCCTGAGCATTGCCGGGTGTGACACAAAAGGCAAAAAAAAAAAAAATAAGAAATAAAAAATAAAACCTATGACAATATTTGTTTGATGTATAGGATACTGATGATATGTGCATGTCCTATACTCTGTGTAATAATCATAATTTAAAATATGTAAATTATATATCAATATACACATATATGTCAGATATGCATTATAAATACAGTTACAAGTGTGAGTTTATCACATATTAATTTTAAAATAATATATGTGAGTGAACAATGAAATTATCATTAGGTGTACATAGATATTTTCATTCAACTAGAATAAAAAAATACCTGTTCTAAAATTTTAAAGCTTTAGTCTTTCTGTTTTGCCAGAATGAGTGAGGTTTATGCAAAGTCCATGAAAAATTTTACTAAATCTTAAAAGTGGGCTCTAGATGAAAAACAACCAACATTAAAATCAGTACAAATATTCATTTCAAAATTAATACTTTGTAATTCTGAAAAACAAGAAGTGAAAAATTAGCATAACAGCAGGATAGGCAGATGCAACTAATCTGAGAACTATATTAAGAACACTGAATGGAGATTTCAATTTAAAAGTCTAACTAAAAAATAAAGCAGAGACCAGCTTTGGAGCAATAGTAGCAATAGTACAGTGGGTACTCCTTAGCTTGCCTTGCACACAGTCTACCTGATTCCAATTCCCAGTAGCCCTCATGCTCCTCCAGGCCCCTTGATGAGCTATTACTGCAACAATTATACCCTGAGAACTGCCAAATGTGGCCTCAAAACAAAAACAAAAAGAAGCAAAGAAAAACTGACCAATACTAGTACTCTCATTAAATTTCTCTTCATTCTTTCGGCAATCCAAGGCAAATGAACAGGTATAAGGAAAAAGAATTTCAGCTTCCAAAAGTAAACAGAAACACATGAGGAAGAAATGTGAACTGTTAAAAGGATCTCTATTCTAAATTGGTAAACAACCACTAATCACTTATACTCTTAAACTACTGATATCATAACAGGGTTTTGAACCTCTGGCTGTATTTTCAGCTAAGTGTTTAATCCTTAGATAAGCAATGTTGTAAAACAGACATTCAGATTAGATCTCACCCAACTGTCCAATACAGCAGGGAACAGCCTCTACAACTTCAGAGGAAAACAATTGTCTTCACAGAACTATGACAAGCTCTCCAGATTTCTGTTCAATGTTTACAATACACCTGTCTGGACACATCTGTTCTCTGTCAGCTTCCCTGATTTTGCTCCAACTGTGAGTCTTCTAAATGAAGGATATTCTCTAGATCTCTGTACTCTCTCTCTCTCTTTCTCTCTCTCTCTGCACACACAGATTAAAAGAGCAGAAAGAAGACCCCATTTATTTAAAATTTATCTGTTAACATCACAGTTGAGTGTATAATCTAGACTCAGAAGCAGAGGTAAAGTGAAGAATTAAAATAAAAAATACTTGAAATAGCCCCACATGCTGTTATAAGCCACTGCCTTTCTTTTTGGAAACATAACAAAAGAGGTACCTGCAAATGTTTATGAGCACTAAACTAACAAAAAATATTTCCAAATATACTCTAAAAGATAACAGAACTATTGTGAGCAATAACCCAGAAAGCTAACATAAGAAAGCTTTTTAAAGGAAGCACATTAACTAAGATTCAAATTAAGAAAAAAACAAAATAATGACAGAGTAAGAGGTTTTTGCCTAGTGCATGGTCAACCCAACTGTGATCACTAACACATCTGTTTCCCTGAGTTCACCTGAGTGATACCTGAGAAAAGAGCCATGTGAGGGGTGGGGGAGAAAAAAAAAAAAGAGCCATGTGAAAGCCCGGAGCACAGCTAGCTATGGTCCTCAAACAAAATAAAAATAAACAATGGGTGGGGTGGTGGGTAGGAAAAGAAATGCTGCATTGCATAAGTGGATTGCGTTGTTCCCCACTCTTATGCAACAAGATCTGAAGGCCAGTGTTGCCGAGCTGCGGACTTCAAGACCTGACTCCACTAACACCTCTCCTCACTCATCTCACTGCTCTACTGCACTAGGAGTGGCAGGTGTTTTATATTTATATTTGATAAGACAAATATCAAAGGTGGTAAAAAGAAAGAACAATCTTACTTTTGTATGTGTAAAATTATCACCTAATGTGCTAGTGAAAAGAATCTAATGCTCTGTTGAGGAAAATAAAATTATTAAGTGCAAAAAAAAATAGTCCATGTAACTCTATAATCTTTCATAGGTGACCTTTTCTGCTGCTCAGTGTTAAGTCAGTCATGAAAAAAATTACTAAAAATCTTAACAATAAAAATCTATTTAAATGTCATTATTTCTATGTGCCAAAGAACATAGACTATCTTTCATATTTTAACCACTTAAAACGTAAAACAAAGTGACATGAAATATGATGTGAGGAAGCCACAGAAATAAGTCAAGCAGCTGAGGCACGTGCCCGACTGAGATGAGACCTCAAGATCTAACACCAGCATCATGTGCTTGGTTGCGTTCCCTGCAGTGGCTGGCTGACCTCTTGTTCTGTTGGGGCTGAGCAATAGAATTTCAAGCCTGCACAGCTGCTCTGAGTATTGCTGGGAGCAACCTCAGACTTCCTGAGCCCTATATATGAGTCTCCACTTCTCCCCAAATAAACCCAGGTATCTGAAATTGGTCCACAAGTTATATTTTACTTATCTAAGCAGCTTCATAGGAATTAGAAGAAATAAGTCGAACACACTTATTTTTCAGAGTAAATGCTTGAATATGTCTAGAATATATATGAGTGTGAAAAAAATGACATGCAGAGAAAACAGTCAGATTTCACATGGCATCAAATTATCTTAAGAATGAAAATGTGCAGGTCTTTGGCTGTATTCTCTCTATATATCAGAGTTTAAATCTCCTGCCACCACTGGTTACCTCTATGTGTCCTTTATATTTAACCATGGTGAACATTTCCTTTCCATTCATGTGGATTGTATCTTATATTTACAACATGTCTTTTATATTTTACCATATGAAAACACACTGTGAGTCTTTACTCATTTTTGTGGGTCCACAATGTTTTTCTCCTTATTTTCCATGGTAATAGGGAATCCAGTGAGGTTGTCCATTTAACACTGAGTGAAATTCTCACTGTTGACATTGGAAAAAAGGGAACTGGAGATGGATAACTAAAATCTGGCTCTTAAGGCAGTCAAGCTAGAGTTGTTCCTATACACCAACCTTTTCTCACTGTTTGGCTGTGATTGTGACTCAGAATCATGGTATAACCAGTAAGCTTTAAGGATAAATTGTACTGTGACCCAAGGCCATAGATAAATAATGAAAACTGCAATTTTCATTTTTAAATTTCAAAATATGTTTTGCTTAGGCTGATAAGACAGTACAGTGGATAAAGTATCTTTTTGCATGCAGAGTACCTGGTTTAATCTGTCATTATATACAGTGTTCTCCTGAGTGAAGAGCTAGAAATAAGCGCTGAACACTGAGGACTGCAACCCAAGCCTCTCTCCCCCAACTATATGTACCTTGGCAGAGAGATCACACCCCGCAGTGCTCATGGCTTACTCCTGGCTTGTGCTTAGAAATCATTCCTGGTCAGGTTTGGGGAACCATATACGATGCCAGGGATGAAACCAGGTCAGCTGGATGCAAAGAAAGTACTTTACCCGCTGTAGATGGGCTGGACATGTAATGCGATTTGGAGACTAGAGCTGTTACCGACTGGATCCCATGCGATGTCAAAAGATTATGTGGCTGCCCACCTACAAGATGGTCAGACTTCTTCGTCAAGACACCTCAAATGGTTTGAGGCTCTTCATATTCCTGACGCAAGCAGATGCCATTGGGCTACACTTGCACATGACAGGGTCAAATGGAAAAGTTACTGGCGCCCGCTCGAGCAAATAGATGAATAACGGGCTATCAAGTGATCAAGTGACTATACCAGCAACCTCATAAACACGATTTGATTAATACTACCTATAGTAATGACTGTTACGGATATTGCATAATCCATAATAGTCATTCAATAGTCATTGAATAGTCATTCAATAATCAGCTGCATTGAAATTTTTGCTGAAAACACTAGCTCTTTACTATTACAAATTGATGTTCTTAAAAGTTTGCAGTACTATTGGCTTAGTATAAAAATTCACTATTGTCTCATAACTTTAAAGTAATAAAATTAGTATGCTATGTATTGTAATCTTTGTGCAAATTTTTGCATAGAGAGTATTTGAATCCATACAAAATTAAGTGGACTCCAGTATAACATTGTTTACAATTACAAGTTAACATTTATAGAGCCCCGAACATTTGTCATCATCTACCTATAATTTTTTTTCCTTAAAATAGAAAAATTATGCAGGAATTCTTCTAATTCTCAACATACAGAATGAGAAAACAAGTACAGAAAAATGAAGTCACCCACCTTCTATGAGCAGGTAAATGCTATATTCCATAATACTTAAATATATCAAATCTTATTATTTCAATAATTCTTTTTGCTATTGTAATAAGCAAAATTTAAAATATTACACTGTACATTGTTCTACAGGAAGCTTGGAAAGATCTCCAAAGATTTTTTTTCACTATATTTTTAGCACAATTTTCATTTAAAATCCTGTGTTCAACTACAATCTCTCAAAAATATTAAAAAATATATAGCAGTTTACTCAAAATTCAATCCACTATTCGATTTATCATATGAAAGTATCAAATACATTTATATTAGATATTTTCTATTCATGTGAAATAAAAATCTACAAATGTTGAGAAACTCATAGCAAAAGTGTTGCTTACTGCTATTCTCTAAAAAATATTATCAAGAATGTCTTTTATACCAGTCTGGTTTTATTTTCCTTATATTCAGATGGTGTTATATTAATCAGTACCAAAGTATAAAATAAGCTACATTCATCTCAAGATCTATATCCTCCATGCATGTATTCTTGTATATGCAAATACACACACATGGAGACCCAAACTAATTGCACATATCCCCTTTTTGTATAGTGCCCAATATCTTTTCCCTTAGTTACTCAAGAACCAGGTATCAATGATCTATCAAATAATTTCAACTTATATACAGAAGGGAGAAATTGCCCTCAAATACTATTTTTGGCAAGACCAGCAGAATTATTTTTATCTGGAATAAAACAACCACTCTGTATCAAATAACTGTATTTAATGTACTACTACTTAAAGTTCCTAACATGAGTACTTAATCATGTAATTCACACTCTTTGTTGGTATTTACATTTTTTTCTTGCTTAACATTTTTGTTGTTAATTAAGTTATAACTTAAAAAAATCCACAAATAGAGTGAAAATATTATTTAAGACACAAAGTTTACAGGTAGTAAGTTTGCCAGCTATCTTGAAATGAATACTTAGGCTGAGAAGGAAAAAAGAGACAGAGTTTATGCTGCTGATTTACTTTTATATTAATACAGGTATTTATATCCCATCACACTGGAAACATAAAATACCTTGTTACCAAATAAAAGTTGAACTTGGAAAAAGATAACGACTGTGAGCAATGTGTTTTCACATTGTCAGTTGTCACAGATCATAAGACAAATAGACTGGTGAAGGCTTGGAAAGGATAATACACACAGGCACAATGCCAGATGAGAATTCTCTGATTACTAGCAATTTTTGGGCACTGGGATCTGAAGACTGGCTTTATGAATAGGTTTACTTGATGAAAAGTTATTTTACATGATTACTTTAATTCAAAAGCAAAGTTATGAAATGCTAGAAACTAATTTTTTATAATTACAAGCAAATATAGACATCTACCATGTTCAACAGCATTATGAACAAACATCACACACTGTTATATGTAAATTAAAACTTAAATATGTAATAATCACTTAAATTGCTCCTCAAATATACTTCTATTTATTTTTTTTGTGGGGGCCTACACCTGGTGATGTTGAGGGCTTACTCTTGAAATCTATGCTCATGGATCATTCCTGAAATTATTTGGAGGGACTCTACGTGGAGCCTAGGATTAAACCTAGGTTGGCCATGTGCAAAGCAAGTGCCTTTCCTACGTACTATTTCTCAAGACCTTAAAATAAATTAATTCACACTGATCTGAAAATATATTAACTATAGAAATGATTTTAAGAAAATAAAATAGATTCAAAAATACTTGGGGAAAATAAATGATCATAAACTCTCACAACCCCATATTTTAAAATTGGTGATTGCAAAACTTAACTCCTAACAGGTAATCTTCAATAAATCAATATTTAACTAAACTTATTTTGAATAGAATAAATATATTACGGCTAATGGGACAGGAATCTATTTATATAATTTATATAATATTCAATATCATTAATAATAATCCAATTTCATTAATTCTAGGACCATAAGCTGACTAATATTTCCTGAATTTTTTAACACTAAGTGAAAATGGATAAAAAAAATTTTATTAAAGAACAAGTATTGGTCAGATACCAGTATGGCTACCCCAGCCTTTTTGGATGGGTTGTGTGAGTGAAGGATTGTTTTCCAGCCTTTTATTTTGAGCCTGTCTTTGCTCCGATTGTTCAGGTGTGTTTCTTGAAGGCAGCAGAATGTCGGATTCAATTTTTTGATCCATTTTGCCACTCTGTGTCTCTTAACTGGTGCATTTAGACCGTTGACATTGAGAGATATTATTGTCATGGGATTTTGTGCCATCTCTCTGTATAGGTTGGTTGTTCTTTTGGGTTATGTTTCGTCTTATAGTAGATCATTCACTCCTTCTTTTAAGGTTGGTTTTGATTTTACAAAGTTCCTAAGCTGTTGTTTATCCAAGAAGTTGTATATCTGTCCTTCAAATCTGAGTGAGAGTTTAGCTGGATAAAGAATTCTTGCTGAGGCGTTCATTTCATTAAGTTTTTTTAACTATATCCCACCACTGCCTTCGGGCTTGGAGGGTGTCTTCTGAAAAGTCTGCTGAAAGTCGAATGGATGCTCCTTTGTACACAATTTCCTTCTTTGATCTTGCTGCCTGAAGAATTCTGTCTCTGTCTATGGCATCCATTACTTTGACTAGGATGTGTCTTGGGGTCTTTCTATTGGGGTCTCTTCTTGCTGGTACGCGTCGGGCTTCTTGGATCTGGATGCCTTCATCCTTTAACTCGGGGAACTTTTCAGCCAGGATGTTTTTAACTGTCTTAATTTCCTTGGGGTTACTTTCCTGTCCCTCTGGGACTCCGATGATTCTTATGTTGTTCCGCCTGGCTTCATCCCATTGTTCTCTGTTCCGTTGCTGATCCATTTTCCCATCTTTTCCATCTTATGTAGTTCTCTGAGTGCTTTCTGCAGCTCATCTTCAGTCTCACTGATTCTCTCTTCCGCTGCTGTCATCCTACTGTTGAGAGCCCCGATTGTGTTTTTCATTTCATCTACTGAGTTTTTAAGTGATGATATTTCTCTTTGCATGGTTCTCATTTCTGCTCTCATTTCCTCCCGTAGTTTATTGACTGCCCTTTCGACTGCTTCGTTTATGTTCTCCTGTATTTTATTGGACATCTGCTCAATTTTTTCGTTGAGCTCCTTAAACATCCTACCAATTTCCTCTCTAATTTCATTGTCAGAGTGATCATGCATATCTCTATTCTTTTTTGATTCTTCACGGTCAATTCCTTCATCTGTTCTTCGAGCTGGGGATCTGCGCTGTTTTCCCATGGTGTTGCGGTGTTCAGGGATAGATTCCTCTAGTGTACTGTTTCTTTTTCTTGAGGGTATTACCTACCCTTGGTGTTGAATTTCCTAGTTTTAGTAATAATAAGCGGCCGCGTAAGAGGCCGCCCGCCCGGCCAGCCACGCACCCCAGAGACTCTACCTGAGTTGCAGGCAGGCCGGGTGAGAGTTCAAAATGACGGTTTACTTCCGGTTCCACTCGGACTTCTGGGGATTGTAGTTCCACCTTCTGCCGAGACTTGGGGCTCTACCACAGCCCCAGGCGCCCGCCCGGCCAGCCGCACCCCAGAGACTCTCGGTATTTACATTTTTGAACAGAAATAAAAACCCAATGTGGTAATATGGCAACATATAGTTAAATAACTAAAGTTTGACAAATGTTTCATTTCTTTCACTTTTTATATTATCTTTACCTATGAATCACTGTTTAAATGTGAGAATACATAGAACTAAAGATTCTGAAGAAATGAACTGTATTCTAACAAAACATGAACAATTTCAAGCTGTTAAAACCTAAAACTTATTCTTAAAAATAAATACATAGCTTATGAACCAATTACATAATTGAAAATCACCAGACTTTTCATATGGAATAAAATGCCTGAAATACATTAATTTGACGCTTACATGCATAACATTATAACCCATCGATAATCATAATATCTTTATGATTTCTAACCCAATTCTCTCCTATAAAAGAAAACAAAACCAAACTGTTTGCTGGGCTGGAGAGATAGTATAGGGGTTAAGGTGCATCCCTTATATTCCACTGACCCTGGTTCAAATCTTTGAGGTCACATATTGGTCCCCTGACACCACAAAGAATTCGCTCCTGAAGACAGAGCTAGCTAATAGCCCCTGACCATCACTGGCTCTGGTCCTAAACCAAAGAGAAAATTATTCTTCAGCGAGATAATTTTGTTAATAAAACTAGATTTCATAAAACAATGAATTTATACAAAGCAGAATTACTTTGAGTGGTTTTATCATTTTTTAGAGGGCTTCTCGTGTTGTATTTGATATGCCAAATTCCAGTAACAATTACATTAGGTCATTCCCATGACCTAATATAATGGTTTGAGGCTCTTTATGTTCCTGTAGCAAGCTGATGCCCCTGGCTCTACTGGCATGAGACAGGACATATGGAGATATTACTGGTGCCCGCTCTAGCAAATAGATGATCAACGGGAAGATCGTGATTATGATATCTAAAAAATGATAAGGATGTTCTGTGAAACACAGTTTCCTGGCCTCATAATGCTAGGTATGTGCTCTACTATCTGTGCTATATTCCAGGATTTCATCTTTTTGTTGACATCTTTGTTTTCAGTGGTGGAGGGGGCTCACATCTGGCTCTGTACTCAGGAATTACTCCTAGTGGTGCTCAGGTGAATTTATGGCATGCAAGGACAGAACTGTCAACTGTGTGAAAGGCAAGTGCTCTATCTATACTACTGGTCAGCTATACTACTGGTCAGGTTACTCTGTTTACAATTGTTTAGATTATATTTCATTAAGGATGGTATCTGGGATAGATAACTCTAATTCTTATCACCTCACTCATTTAAAAGGAATCTACTCAGTTGACTTTCTTTTTTCATTTTATTTTTATTTAATCATACCACCGTGAGATATACAATTGCAAGACTGTTCATGACTGGGTATCAGTCATCTATGTTCCAGTACTCTTCCCTCCATCAGTGCACATTTCCCACCAATAATGTCCCCTGATTCCTCCCCTCCCCAGTCCTTTCCTTCTCTCTCTCTCTCTCTCTCTCTCTCTCTCTCTCTCAACTGAAAATTCATGGGAAACTGCTCTGCAACTTAAACATTAGTATATCAATGAGAAGTACTACTTTGTGTTAACAGGCTTGTCAGATTGAAAGAATCTATCCTAGGAACCTAAGGAATGGTTTACTCCTTAGGTTAACTTTTGACAGTTTCACATGCTCTCAAGGAGATGTGCTTGAGAATGAGGTTATGCCCACATTTGATTTGACTCCAGAGAAGAGATGCCATCTATAAAGCTACACACAGGTATGTGATTTAATCAAACACTTAATCACATGCTTGAAGATTACCCTAGTGTTCTCTTCACAAACATTTTAAAAGACAACTCAAAGATATAATTTCTATTTACATATATATCATGTCCAGGAAACAGAGTGAAAGGAAACTTGATTAGTTGTGTTGACAGAGTGTCAGAACTGCGAGCAGTTTCCTAAAGAAAATGTCAGAACATAATACACAAGAAATGGAAATGCATCTCTCACTATCTTCTTTTATGCAGAGAATAGTTTAAAGGATCAGTGACTGGTTTCAAGCCAGCTCTACTAGCTTTCTAAAGGACTGACATAACATGAATGTGGGAAACGATTTCACACTCCAATTAAACTAATATGTTGATTCCAGAATTTCAAAGTTAGATTTCGATGAAACATTGTGCCATCTATTTAAATTATTAACTCATATTGAATAGTTCCTATATTCCCCAAATTACTAAAACTTCACTAACTGACTAGTGACCCTCAGCTAACAAGTTCTCTGTGATTCACAGATTTCCTCATTTACAAAATAAGGATATAAATCTGGTCATCTCTGACCCTGCAAATCAGTAATTTTCAAATGCACAATGTTATATATAAATCATTAGTAATATAGAACACTTAAGATTTATTAATTGCTTTTCTTACAAATAGAAAACTTGAGTTGTATTTAAACCTGTTTCTGAGAGAGCCCCACAAAGTAATGAAAATATAGCGCCCGCATGGCAGAGCCTGGCAAGCTGTCCGATGCGTGTTCAATATGCCAAATCCAGTAACAGAAATGTTTATTTTCCTGACCCTGAAAGAGCCCTTAATATGGCAGCAGTAAGAAAGGCGAACAAGCAGTGCCTGATAAAATTTCATGGCCATCCTAGGCTACCAAAACGAATGACTAAAATGACTGTCTGTACTTTCAATGCACATACGCTGGCATCGGAAGCATATATTGAAAATCTGATGCTGCAAGCGCAAAAGATCAAGTACGACATCATTGGTCTGACTGAGACGAGAAAGGCGTCAGTTGCATCATGCTGTCTTTGACACCGGAGAATAAGTGTTCCTTGGAACATGCAATGAAAAGAGGCATCGGTGGCGTTGGTGTCCTTGTCAACACAAACATGGCCGTCAACATTGATTCATTTGAAGGCCTAACAAACCGAATAGGACGATTACACTTGAAGAGATGTGGCCCACTGCCAGCAATTTCTATCTTCATTGTCTATGCACCAACATCCACATCCAAAGAAGATGAAATTGAGAAATTCTACATAAAATTGGAGGAGTTCTATAAAAAAGATCACACCTTCTACAAGATCATAGTCGGTGATTTTAATGCCAAGATAGGACCGAGAAGATCGGCTGAAGAACTCCACATCGGGACCCATGGCCTAGAATGGAACGAACAGGGTGAGAGACTATCTGAGTTCATCATGTCCACCAAGACCATTCATGGGAACTCACAGTTCCAGAAAGCTGAAGCGAAACGTTGGACATGGGAATCTCCTGGCGGACAGTTCCACAATGAAATTGACCACATCATCTTCAATTGACGGTTTTGTCTGACCGATGTAGCTGTCGTCCCCAAATTCCAAACAGGATCGGACCACCGTCTCCTTCGTGCAAAATTCGACCTCACGCAACAGGGAGAAAAGGCTGCAAAGTTTAAGAAGAGAACTCCCAGAACGACCACCAACTGGGAACTCTTTGGCACCATTGCGGCAACATGGGAAGATACCATCATTGGTGACATCGATGAAGAATACAACCAACTGGTTCAGCACTTCCATGATTGTGCAAAGAATGCCGAGAGAGAAAGACACAAAAGAACGCCTGTCTTCAGAATCTCTTGAGCTCATTCGCCAACGTGGCAAGGCGCGAGCCTCAGAAGACCAAATGCTAACGTACAAGCTTTCTAAACGGTGCAGAGAAGCGATAAAAGAAGACCTCAAAGACAGAAGAGCAGAAATACTGGAAGATGCAGCAGAAGCCGGGAAAAGCATTCGCATTGCCCGTCTGTCCTTTGCCAACTATAAGACCAAGATGACTGCCCTCCGACGCCCTGACAATCTATCACATCTTCCAGAAAGGCAATGGAGAAGATTATCCAGGACTTCTACTCAAATCTCTTTGATAGCCACATCCACCTGCCCACATACCAAATTCCACAGGATGGATATGTCATTCCCAACGTTCTCCCTTCTGAAATACGACATGCCATCTCATCGGTAAAGAAGGGAACAGCACCAGGCCCAGACAAAGTCAGACCCGAACACCTGAAGAATCTGCTGTCGGTACTCATCAATACACTAGCTTGGTTCTTCACACGCTACCTGTCCGAATGCAAGGTGCCCTCCCAATGGAAAACCAGCAGGACAGTTCTACTGTTCAAGAAGGGAGACATTCACGACATCGGCAACTTATCACCCCATCTGCCTGTTGTCCATCATCTACAAGCTGTTTACATGAGTCATCCTGAACAGGATTAGCAGAACACTAGATGAAGGACAACCATGCGAGCAAGCAGGTTTCCGGAAACGATTCAGCACAATCGACCATATCCACACAGTAACCAAGCTCATCGAGGTTTATAGGGAGTACAGGATGCCGCTCTGTCTCACGTTCATTGATTTACAGAAAGCCTTTGATTCTGTGGAGACTGAAGTGGTCATCGAAGCCCTAGCCAAACAGGGTGTTCAAACCCAATACATCGAGATCCTTCGTGAGCTGTGTTACGGATTCACCACCAGGATCTCACCATTCTACAAAGAAGTGATCATTAATGTGCAAAGAGGGGTTCCACAGGGTGATACCATTTCACCAAAACTCTTCAGTGCCACCCTCGAGAACATCATGTGACAATTAGAATGGGAAGGAATGGGAGTGAAGATAGATGGTCGGCAACTACACCACCTCCGCTTCACTGATGACATTGTTCTAATAACACCAAACATTAGCCAAGCTGCACAAATGCTGGCTGACCCTGACCGAGAATGTGGAAAGATAGGTCTACCGCTGAATCTAAAGAAAAAATGTTCATGAAGAACGAACTAGTTCCTGAGGCCCCATTCACTCTCAATGGAACAAACATCTCTGAACGCAGCAGTTATGTGTACCTAGGTTGAGAAATCAACATGATGGACGACCTAAAACCTGAGCTTCACAGGAGGAAGAGAGCAGCATGGAATGCCTTCAAAGGCATTTAAGAAATAGCTAAAAGGACAAAGAACCTCCACCTCTGGGCACATCTCTTTGATGACACCTTTCTCCCTGTATTAACATACACCTCAGAGACCTGGGCCCTATGAAAGCAGGATGAGAATGCTATTTGGGTCTCCCAGAGAGGAATCGAAAGAGCTATATCATGCCTCACTCAAGTGAGAGAAGGAATCCGGAGTTCTGACCTCCGTCGCTATTCCAGAATCAGGGACGCTGTCTCCTTTGCCAAGGCATGGAAAATCAGATGGGCTGGGCATGTAATGTGATTTGGAGACAACCGCTAGACTAGAGCCATTACCCACTGGATCCCACGGGATGTCAAAAGATCATGTGGCCCCCCCATCTACAAGATGGTCAGACTTCCTTGTAAAGACCCTGAAGGAACAGTTTGAGGCTCTTCATATTCCTGAATCAACCAGATGCCATTGGGCTACATTGGCAAGTGATAGGGTCCAATGGAAATGTTACTGGCGCCCGCTCGAGGCAAATCGATGAATAACGGGATTCAAGTGATCAAGTGAAGTGATCTTAGTTTAAATACCTCAATGACTAGGCAATATTAAGTTATAGAAGAAAAGACTTCACAAAAAGCTGTGACTATAGATTTTATTTGGTTCTAGATTTGTTTTAAATTACTTGTCTGAGTAGTTGTGAATATTAGATTGGTCAAGATAGCACGCTAATCTAACCTCCAGAACTTGTTAGTTATTGCTAAAGAGTCAATGAGTTTCTTTTGGACACGATGGAATTTAATTTATCAGTTCTTAAAATCATAAATGTATTTATGGCTTTTTCTAAGGCAATATTATCTAAAAACAAATGAAAAAATCAAGTGACTGAGAGAAGGAAGGAAGGGAAGAAAGGAAGGAAGGAAGGAAGGAAGGAAGGAAGGAAGGAAGGAAGGAAGGAAGGAAGGCAGGAAGGAAGGCAGGTAGGAAGGAAGGAAGGAAGGAAGGAAGGAAGGAAGGAAGGAAGGAAGGAAGGAAGGAAGGAAGGACAGGTGAAAGCACGAAGGGTAAAAGAATGAATGAAAGGAGAGATGGAGGGAGGGAGGGAAGAAGGGATAAGCAATGTAGAAAAGAGTTGTTTTTGGCTAAAATAATGAAAAAGAGCTAAACATGGTTTATTATGTCTCAGGAGATCCTACTAAATGATTTTGCTTTGCACTCATATAAAATGGGTAATTTTACTTTAACAATAACAGATGCCTTGTGTTGTATTTCTTGAGTTTCCCATGAATAACTATAGAATTCACAACAAAGTAAATGAGAATGAGCTTCTTTCTAGACTCTGCCATTGTTAATTCCCTAGTTCTTAAAAGCTAAATGAGTTTTTAAAAGCCATTTGTTGTCAACAGTACTTTGTATTAAAATTCTTTTTAGTTCTTTAATGCTGGGACATGACAGAATTCAGAATATGGATAGATTTGAAATAACAAAGCAAAGAAATAGTCCTCCCCAAAGTATTTATTAATACCCAGCATTCATAGACTTATTGCTAATATGCCTTACGATTTATAATTTGTTCCTTCTCTCATATCATTTATTCACATGGGAAATTATTTGTCAAGTTAAGAAAGAATCAAATATACTATGTTTTATGGAATGTACAGAGTTGCTTTTAATATTTGATGAAAAGAAATCACAGAACTCTCTTTAACCTATCTCGGTTAATAAATTACTCTAAACTATAGATAAAATTTCGTAGCAATGATAATTCTGTACACCAATGTCAGAAAATTCAATGATTGGTTATTTCCTTTCATATTTCCTTTGTAAGACAGCTTAAGCATTTCTTCTTTCTAACCTATCATAAAAATGTTATGAATCGTTTTTCTGACTCACTGCCACTTAATGCCTTCTGGAAATTGAAACTTCCATACTGAAATTTTAACTGTAACACTTTTCAGTTAGACTAGGTGAT
This sequence comes from Cryptotis parvus, assembly GCA_021461705.1. Classification (NCBI taxonomy): domain Eukaryota; kingdom Metazoa; phylum Chordata; class Mammalia; order Eulipotyphla; family Soricidae; genus Cryptotis; species Cryptotis parvus. The sequence goes on along the minus strand of JAJIBD010001517.1, from coordinate 261,827 downwards.
TTGACGGCACTATAATAAACATTATGGAGTCTCTCTGCAGTTGTCTGAGTAGGGAGCTCTTGCCCATGGGTTTGAATAATGTTCGATGAAATTGATTACTCAGGCTATTAATAATTTGTACGAGCAAACTTTAAAAATAATAATATGACAAGGTCTGGAAAAAACACTGCCCCAAATTCTTCCTTTAACCTCCATGTTGATACTATACCAAAATATTTATATCTATGTTTATATCTAATAACCCAAGGGATACCCTTGAAATTTCCTTTCCTTTTATTTCAATGAATACTTTATAACTCTCAACTAACCCCAATCATGTCTTTCAGTACGTAGTCCAATTTATCTTCTTCAACTTCATTCTCACTTTATAACCTCTTTGCATGTGTGCATATTCTTTAATATCTCTGGGAAGAAACATAAATGCTGAGCACTAATACAATTGCCACATATTCTCTATGCCACACTTTCTCCTGCCACACTTTCTCTGCTCATCACTTGCTCCCAGATCTCGGACTCTCACTTCCAGAAGTACCCTTATAGTTTGTCTCCCTGTTTCCACAGTAACAAAATAAATAGCTTTGCTTGCTTGATCCCAATCTGTGAGACTCTTCAGGACACTGTCCCCACATCTCTCCCAATCTCTTCTGGAAAAATGGAAATTTCATCTTCCCTTAATTATCTCTCTGGTATATAAATATTACATTGACCTATGTTAATAGATTTATTAAAATGCATAAAAAGAGGAAAAACTGTGAACAGATAAAAGACTGAATTATGAAATTAATAGAACAATAGTGTAGAATCCAAGTAAATAAACCACGAGTAATCAACCTCTATATTATTTCAATATTCATTCATGTTGAAAAAAATTTTACAGTAAAACATTTTCTTAAAAGCACTGCAGTGTAGGGCTGGAGTGGTAGTACAGTAGCAAGTATGCTTGCCTTGTATTCAACCTACCTGAGTTGAACATCTAGGAATACATACAGTTCCCAATCACTGCCAGGAATGATCCTGAATGCAGAGCCAGGAATAATACCTGAGCACAGCTGGGTGTGTCCTACCCCCACAAAATAAAAAGTAGTTTCTTTTTATTTATTATTTTGGCATTTGGGGGTCATACCTAGCAGTGCTGAGGGGTTATTCCTGTCTCTAAACTCAGAAATCACTCCAGAGGTGCTCAGGTGATGGACTATACAGATGCAGGCAAACATCGTCCACATGCAAGACATACGTCCAACCATTGAACTATAGCTCCAAACCCTCACAGTGTATTTTCTTGCAAATTAAAAATAAATGTGCTTCATCTAATCCTAATACCACCCATTGCTTCATTTCTTTTTATTAATGGAAAGAATAACCTGCACAGTTTTCATTTTAACTATACTTCTTCATTGCATAATGTATCAGAGAACAGACAGCACATATTTCCATCACTGTACCTTCACAATTTCTGTATCTTTAGAATTATATCATGTCTCATGTCTCAGAAGTAGAAAAGATTTTTATCCAATCTGAAGAAAGTCGTTGTCTTTTAATGCAAGTATTTAATATGCTAATAATAGACTTGTAACACTATCATTATTAATATGTAGCCCATTATTTATGTAGTAAACTTTATATGATAATCCCTGTGATACACATTATAAAATCAGTGGAATAATGTGTAACATAAAATTCCATAGAGAGTGGCTGGGGAATGGTATCTAGAGGTTAGGGCGCAAGCCTCCCACCATCACACATTGCCCCAAGCATCACCCGTGCAGTGTGCAGCCCTAGCCCCGCCAGTTATGGCGCTGGATGTCACTGGCCCACTGAGATGGTCTGCGGAATGCTCCACCCTGCAGAACGAGCAGTATTATATATTCCAGGAAGTGAACCCCATGCCCAGATGGCCAAGAATAACTAGTGAGGTCCAGCAACTTCTGGACATTGCTTGGGAGCCTTCCACCTCACTAAAGAAAAATAAATGTTCCCTATAATAGCTACCTAACATAATCAGTACAAAAAGAGAAAATGGAGAGGAAAAAAGGAACAGTACAAAGGACCACTTTTACCAATCTGGGCAACAGAGATTAGACTCTTTTGCTTCTAGTTAGTGCTGATTCCACTCATATTTGAGTATTAGTGGAAGGGCAGGGAGGGTCTCACTGTCATATATTTTACCTCAGAAATGCATTACAGTTTTACAGAGCCAATGTTCACTTGGATTAACTGGATTTATCAAATATTCATTATCTGCTCTGCACCAAGCAAATCCCTTTGTTATTCTCTGGTGTTAGTCATCTATCTGGGGAATTTCTTCTTACTTCCCTATCTCCTACTCAACAGAGACTTGAATATATTCCTACTATGAGTTGTTCTTGTAAATCAGAAAGATAGAACAGGCCTGGTCAGAAAAAGTAAGGTGAAATAAATTCAGTGTGAGTCCTTCTATGTCAACCATGTCATTTTCAATGTTCTTTTCAGAAGTTTGGAATCTGTTTTTGTTTTCTCAGATCAAAAACTTTAAAACCACTTTTTGGTTGTCTTCGTTTTGAAGCCACACCCAGCAGTGCTCAAGGCTTTCTCCTGGCTTGGTGCTTAGTAATAACTCCTGGCAGTAGTCGGGGGATAAGGGATCATAGAGATCAAGCTCAGGTTGGCTGCACGCCAAGGCAAGCACATTACCCACTGTATTATCACTTAGGCACTCTCAAAAATATTTTTATATATTATACGACTTATTAGTTATTTCCAGCGAGCCACTGAGATACTAGTTTACCCTGTAAACTCTTTCAAGATGATGACAAAAGCTAGGTTTAGATATGATTTTCTATGCTCTATAACTGGTTTTAAAATGCATTCCAAAGCCTATAAAATGAGGTCAAGTCCATTCTGAAGAAAGTCTGTGCCCTCAAGTAAGTGCAATATTTAAGAAAGAAAAAGGTATCCAGAAGAATGAAACAATGAGCCAGAATTACATCCATGGCTTTGTGCAGTCCTTTACATAGCTAATAGTTCTAATTTTCCTTTTTTTGAAACTCAAAAGTCCTCTTCTATATATTTAAAACTCCCTGGACAATTAAGAGTGGAGAAATGGATTCTTCTTAAAATGTAAAGCTGAAAGCAAAACCAGGAAACTTACGCAGGGATGAAAAGTGGACTGGGGGTAGGGTATCTGCACTTCTTCCACCTAATACTCTAGGTTCCACGTTCACCCAGGCAAACACAAAATTCAACAGAAGCATTTCTGATTGGTTGCTGTACTGATCACGCTGACAGGACTACCTGTCATCTGAGTTAGGGTTATTTCTCATGGTATATCAGTAAAGCCATGTCTGCCTATTATTTGCTCCCCTTACAGCCTGACTACAAAGCAACACAAGCTAATTTTGCTGATAGGAACATTTCCTCTGTGTGTAACCGCTCTGTCTCTCACTTTAACTAATGGAGTGGCATTTTAGGTGTCTCCCAGAGCTTATTCATGAGTTTTAATTATCTCTCAGTCCTCTCTCACTCTAGGCAGTGACCATAGCAGGTATTTTTTTTTTACATTGGCAGACCTACACATGAGAACAAATGTACAGAACCAGGGTTCAGGAAAAGCCTGAAGAATAATAAATAATGTTCTAGAAAAATGAGCAGAAATATCAGAGGAACAGATTGAATTTTATCTCAAAATCTATAGACAAAATTTTTACATTTAAACTAAATAATGATATTTGTAGGAAGGTTCCACTTGCTTTCAACCACTGAGGCTTCAGACCAGATTCCCAGGGTAGCTTCAGGGGGCAAAGCTGGGGCTCAGGTGTTCCCACCATGTGTCAGTTCCATATTCATTGTTTACACTCTGTGGTTGTTTGTCCACTGTTGTTGCTTTTTTTTTGGAGGGGCGGTAGTGTTACAACCCTGGGTTGCTCAAGGTTTACTTCTAACTCTACACTCAGGGATCACTCCCTTTCTCAGTGACCTTATGGGATGCTGGATATCAACCCAGGACAAGCATCTTAGCACTGTACTATCACTTTGGTTCTACTTTGGTTCTGTGTGTGTGCCTGTGTGTGCGTGTGCACATTTTGTGACCACTGTACTTCCTTCTCTGATTCTTCTCCTACTTGTTTATAACATTGGAAAATATGGACCATACACATTATGGTCACAATAGAATGATTCTGCTGCTTTGATGCTGAGGTTACAAAAATTATCCAATTGAAAACTGAGGCTCTTTATGTTCTGGAGTGGGATGATGCCTTTGGGCTATCTCGCATGTGACAGGACATATTGATATATTACTGGTGCCTGCTCGAGCAGATCGATGATATATGGGAAGACAGTGATACAGTGATACAGAGCCATAGAACTTAAGGCACTTGCTCTGCATGCAGCTGACCCTGGTTTGATCCCAGAACTCCTTATAAATGACCAAGCTCCACCAGGATTTATTCCTGAGCACAGAGCACAGTCAGGAGTAAGCCTTGAGCGCCATCAGGTGTAAACCTTCGCCCATAAACACACTCAATAAATTTTATAAATAAGTTTGTACCTACATAGTCTAAAGAGACACATTGAACTATAAAGAAGTATTTATATTAGTATACTGTCAAAACTCTTCAGCACCACCCTCAAGAACATCATGCAACAGTTAGAATGGGAAGGAATGGGAGTGAAGATAGATGGTCGACAACTACACCACCTCCGTTTCACTGATGACATCCTTCTAATAACACCAAACATTAGCCAAGCGTCACAAATGCTGGCTGACTTTGACCGAGAATGTGGAAAGATAGGTCTACAGCTGAGTCTCAACAAAACTGTGTTCATGAAAAATGAACTTGTTCCAGAGGCCCCATTCACTCTCAACGGAATAAACATCTCTGAATGCAGCAGTTATGTGTACCTAGTCGAGAAGTAAACATGATGAACGATCTAAAACCTGAGCTGCACATGAGGAAGAGAGTGGCATGGAATGCCTTCAAAAGCATCAAAGAAATAGCTAAAAGAACAAAGAACCTCCGGCTCTGGGCACATCTTTTCGACTCCACTGTTCACCCTGCATTAACATGATGCTCTCTGGTGCCGTGTGACATCTAACCAGAGTCAAATACTGCCAAAGACACAATTATGGCTCTGGAGAACCTGGGATTGTGGCTCAATCATTCGAGAAGTGATGCTAAGCTGGACATCTTAGCTTACTTCTGGTTTCTTAGTTATGTGAGAAATGAAATGGTCAAGGATCCCATAAGCTCCAGATAGACAAACACTCCTTATAACTTGTGACGCTGATGCTGCTGTCATAGTTGCCAAACTGTATGTCACATGGCATGCAGCTTCCCGAGACCTGAATACTATGGCCAGATCAGGTCACTTACAGGAAATCAGTGCCCTTCAGATGTACAACAGCTGAACTGCCAATCCCATTAGGAAAAACATTTCCTCATTTTTGCAACAAAATATGTTCATGAGATGTGAACAAAAGGCATGAGGACAACTTTCAGATTAGATTCATAGAACACTCAACCTGGGCTCTCTGCACATCTTTCATATCAATGACTATGAAAGCCTGATGACTAGTGCCAATTTAAGGGAAAAAATTAACTACATAATAAAGTTGACATAAACACCCAGCTACCAACTACATTCTTTATTTCACACTACTATGTATGAAAGCAGTAACACCGTATCTATTTTTTTAAATTTTTTATTATACCACAGTGAAACATACAATTACAAAGGTGTTCATAATTGGTTCTTGGTAATACAGTATACCAGCACCCATCCCTCCACCAGTGCCCCTATTTCCACCACCAATGTACCCCCACCCCCTCCCGCCCACCTCCATGCTGCCTTAATAGCAGTTACCCCAGTTTCCTCTCTTTCTCTCTTGTCTCTCTCTCTGTCTCTGCATCTCTCTCCCTCTTATTTTACACATTGTGGCTAGTCCTGCAGGTATTTAGAGTTTATCACTTAAGTCTCTTTGTGTATATTCAATGGTGAGTTTTAATCTGTCATTACCATTTCCCACATTTAGGAAAAGTTTCTGTGTTATAATAATATGGACTCACTTAGGATAATTTAGGTGACATTTCTTTAATGCATGTATTTATTACTAAACTAAATTCATTAATTTGTAATTCATAGGATTAGACATTAAAATCAAGTTTAATGACATAAAGGAACAAATGAATACATGATTCCAGGAATCCAAATTTTATAATAACCTACTTGACAAATATAATTTAAAAATGAAATTCAAAGAAAAACGCATATAGTTTCAAATTAAGCAGTCATATAATGAATCAAGTAGTATTTTTAAGGAATAAATAAGTATAATAAATACATGTGATTGGAAGATCAAATATTTAATATCAATTTATTTTCCATTAATATTATTCACTTGGCTTGAGTGAAAAGAAAACTGTAACCTCAAGAAGGCAATATTCTCATGAGGTAGTACACTGTCTTCTACATCAAAATGTCCTTAACAGATTTAATCTGTACCTCCAGTGCAGATCAGTGCAAAAGAAGTAAAAACTACATCATTGAAGGTTCCTCTATGCTTTGGTGCAAAGCTGAATATTGAAAAATTCACATTTGTAATTTGCTTTTCCTCATTATGTACGATGTGTTTCTTTCTTTCATCTTGTGCAGTCTTGAGCAATGCCTGCATTTTACACATGGATTCAGACTTATCCCCTCTTCAAACGGAGTGGTGAGGCATAGTGGTTACAGCAGGTAGGTTTAGAGTAGAGTTCTATGAGTATACACCTTTTTCAGCAAGTCTCATATTCACCTTCTGCTTTTCTCCCAGATAAATGGCTTTTCAAGTCTTATGACAGGAACCCAAAGGATCAAAGAGCTTCTAAAGGATGACTATTGTGATTTTACCATTCATCACATCACACAAATGTTGATATTAGGATTATATATCCATTGCGGATACATGTGCATTCAGTTAAAATTTCTCTGGTTTGTAAAAACTTCAGCCCAAAATGCAGCAAATATATTAAGCATCATGGTGAATTGCAGAACTAAAAAGACAAGGTCAAATGGCCTAAAAGGACAAGCTGAAATGCCCTCTGGTGAGTGGAGACTGTTGGAAATTTTAGAGGAATTCTTGTCTCTAATCTGTGCCAATGTTAGAAAGGCACATGCCAAAGACAGAAAACTCAAATACTGTATCTGAAATGATGACTGGAGAACAGTCATATTTGATTCAAATGAGACTTTTAATCAAACCTAATTTAAAAAGTTTGGTTTCCCAAGAACGTGTTACCTCAAAATTTTATTTCTAAGTCCTAAATTTAGGTAACTGAAGAAAAACAAAGTGTACAATATAAATGTCTATACTTTTATTTATTTATGTATTCATTCATTCATTTAATTTATCTATCTATCTATCTATCTATCTATCTATCTATCTATCTATCTATCTATCTATCTATCTATCTATCTATCTATCTATCTATCTATCTATCTATCTATCTATCTATCTATCTATCTATCTATCTATCTATCTATTTATTTTCTTTGGGGTCACTCCCGGCAATGCTCAGGGGTTACTCCTGGTTCTGCATTACCAGGTGCAGAGTTACTCCTGGAGGTGCTCGGTGGACCATATGGGATGCCGGGGATCGAACCCGGTCTGGCTGCATGCAAGGCAAATGCACTACCCGCTGGACTATTGCTCTGGCCCCTGTCTCTAAACTTTTTTTGCCACATTACTATAACCCTAAACAACTATTAGTCAGCTGATGAGGGAGAATCAAACTCTAAGATGAGTACCAAGAAACTCTAAATCAAACTTCTATAAGGGTTCAATAAATACCAGCACTTGGTTTACCTGGGCAGTGAGTAATAGCTTAGTGCTAAGAAAATAGCAAGTGTACCCCGAGGCCTGACACCCATAGATAATGCTTGCTTCTAAGGTTTCGATTTTTCACCATAGGCAATTAATAATGCAGTCACATAATTGTTTTTTTTTTTTTTTTTTTTTTGCTTTTTGGGTCACACCTGGCAATGCTCAGGGGTTACTCCTGGCTCTGCACTCAGGAATTACTCCTGGCGGTGCTCGGGGGACCATATGGGATGCCGGGATCGAACCCGAGCCGGCTCAGGCTGGCGCGTGTAAGGCAAACGCCCTACCCGCTGGGCTATCGCTCCCGCCCCAGTCACATAATTGTAATGAACAAACCAAGTTATTCCAAAACCCATAAACTTGTACATGAAGAGTAACATTTCTTTTACTACTGAGAGAAAACTTATTTACTTCTTTTGATGCCAGACTTTGGCACAATATCAAGGTGGTATATGAAAATGTACAGAAAATATGAGCGACAAATGAAAACACAAAATATATTTCTATTTTCCCATGCTAAAACACATAACCCCTAAGAGTAATACATACTTCTCAAGCTGTTTTAAATTTTATAATTTATCTCAAGAAAATCTAATAAAGATTAGATTCTGAATCTCTATAAAAATGTTCTCCTCTGTAATTCATGACTCAGAACTCCAGGCTATTTTTAACAATTCTAAATACTTTATTTGTGTTGCAGGGATTCATAAGAAATTTTTAAATTATAAAATCTACAGTGCCTTTTGTTTAAGATTTAAATTTGTTTCTTGCCAAAACAATGAAACCAGATTACTTTAATCCTAACCAATTTAAGTTTGGGGGTTTTAATTGAAATTCTTAGCTACAAACATTTAGAACAAGTGTTTTTTTTAAATGTTTTACTTGAGGTGCACAAGCTGCCTGGGCACACGTTGCCTGAGCCCACATGGCTGAGCACATGTGGTGCCCGAGCACGTGTGTTGCCCGCGATCTCCCCTCTTGAGATGTGTACTCTCTCTCTTACTTTCCTTCCTCCTTCCCTTTCCTAAAACCTCCTTAATAAAACCTGTTTTACTTAAAAAAAAAAGTTTTACTATATAAAAAGCAAATAAACACAGGGCAGAAAAAATTAGTTCTGAAATAATGTCATTAATATGTATGTATTAACCAGAGTCTTAAAAAAGTAAGACAATGCCATTTCTTGGGAGGAAAATTAAAACTCGCTAACAATGATTATCTGTTAGGTACCACAATGGTATATTCTGGAGTCTACTAAAGGCATGGAGGGGACGCTTTAGGAATTTTATGTCAATACTGCCATAATACCTTTTGGGATACTTAAGGTAAGTAATCTAAATAAGAAGCCAGACAGGGGCTGGAGGCGATAGCCCAGCGGGTAGGGCGTTTGCCTTGCACGGCCGGCCCATGCTGGCCTGGGTTCGATCCCCGGCATCCCATATGGTCCCCCGAGCACCGCCAGGAGTAATTCCTGAGTGCAGAGCCAGGAGTAACCCCTGAGCATCGCCGGTGTGACCCAAAAAGCAAAAAAAAAAAAAAAAAAAAAAGCCAGACAATTTTCAGGGATTAAGTGATCAAGTTGATATGATTCCCACCAAATGGAAATCTTTATCCTGCCAAATGAGTTCCACATTATCTGTACATAACAGGTATACACATTTGCATACAAATATCTATGCTAATGAAGTAGAAAATGAAGACTTAGAACTGTATAATTATCTCTTAAGATATATCTTTATCTGAAATAACAAGCTTGAGGGCAGGGGAGATAGCGCAATGGGCAGTCTACCCAGTGCATGCTTGGCATGCAGCAGGCTGAGCTCTATGTCTGGTACCATATCCACATGGTCTCCCAAGCACCTTAGGACCAAACACTAAGCATTAAATTCATAGTAGTCCCTAAGACTAAACGATATGACTCTCACCCCCCACATATACCCCAAAAAATAACCCAAAAGCATCACCAAAAATAAATAGTAGTTCATAGATTTCAATCTTTCAGACTAAAGAGATTCAGACTTCTCTGAATGGGTCAGTTTCATTTGCTAATGAAACTTGGATAGTTACCAAATCTTATCTGTGCTTATCATGCCTGAATGTCCAAAAGTCGTTGACATCTACATTGTGATTAATATCCTACCCACACCACTACCCCATCCCATAATACTGCAGAGAGAGAAACTCAGAAAAGTTAAATATCTGGTAAAAAATACAGGGCTTCTAAATAACAAAGCTTGGATCTAAGTACCTTTCAGTTAACAACCTAGTTGATGTAGCCCTGCTAAAGTTTCTCAAATAACAAAAAGGAAAACTTTACAAGAGTGGAGGCACATTTTCCAAGAACTTCAGGCTGGGTCTGGAAACAAGATAGAACAAAAAGGGACAGCAAAGTTTTAAGTGGGCATGTATAAAAATTACACTTAAAAATGGTTTCATTATTTCCATCTCCTATTTCAATCCTCAACTCCTAAAGTTCTCAGTGTCTCAAGACCCAGTTCTGTTCTAGAGCTTTGAATCAGAATAGGAGTCAAGTGTGATTACATGCACAAAAAAATTCACACTACTCAAAAAAGCTTGTTACCCTCTTTCCAGAGTTTTACAATGATCCTCTGGCAAAAGCACCAGCAGCAATAATGCATTTATGTTGATGGTTCACATTACTGAAAACACCCTTACAAGAAATACTGAGATCAAGAATGTCATAGTGTTACGTTTTCCTGGAATTCTTTTGAGCCGATAACACATCTGATGAAATTCTACATTAGCAGCCTCTCTGATGACTAATGGTGTTTCTGACACTCCCAGAATGAAAGAAAGTCCTTTTAAACAAGGTTCTCCTTCCAAGTTGCTTAGAATGTCAATAAGATAGAGTCAAGGGCAAGTTTTCAGTTTCTGTATATTGTTCTTTTGGGGGAGTTAGAGGCGTGAGGTAGGGGAAGGAGATGAAATATAATAATGGCTTTTTTATCTTGATTTATTTGTGTTTTGTTTTGGTGCCACACCTAGCAGTGCTCAGGGATTACTCCTGGCTCTGCACTCAGGAATTACTCCTGGCGAGGCTTGGGGGACCATCTCGGATACCCCAATGGGGCACTGAATCTGGTTGGCAACATGCAATGCAAACACCCTTCCCTCTTGTACTCTCACTTGACCACTCTTTTGTTTTTGCTTTTTCATTTCGTCACTGTGAAATTACAAAGCTTTGCGATGGGGCTTCAGAAATATACTGGTTCAGCATCAGTCCCTTCATCAATGTTCACTTCCCTCCACTATGGACCCACCAGCCCTATTTCAATGGTGGCATTTTTATTATTCCCATGTATTGTCTTCAATGTTTTGAGTCAGAACCTAAAACAGATATTCCCCTCTCCTGTGAGGTCACTGCAGGGCAGGGTCTACTTGAGTGGGAAGTGTCCTCTGTCGATTGGCCTCAAGATAAAATAAAAAAACAACACTCAACAAAAACAAAAACCTCTCTTCAGAGCAAACGAATGAGCTAGATCCATAAAATAAAGTTTCATGGTAGCAACAAGATTCTAAAGGAAGGTAAGTCTCCAAATTTTGTTTTATGTGATATACCCAAACCAAAAACTTCTCTATGGCTGATGAGTGTCCATAAGGATCAGTACAAAAATACAAAAAAAAAAAAAAAATTTCTAAAAGGGACCTGTTGTAGCATTGCTTTCTCCTTTAATCTTCTTGTTCAGACCTCTTTCCAAATGTGTTACAAAACATTTCTAAATATTTCTTAAACATATTTCTAAAGATAGTATCTGCAGGAATCTCTAAATTCAACAACTGTAGTACAAAAGTAAGCTACAAAGTGTGCCTAGGCCAGGTGCAGAGGGAGATTATTTCAGTGGAAATGTCAGAGAGGAAAACGTAAGAGAAAGACTTTAGTTATTTATGTATTTATTCATTTATTTATTTATTTATCTATTTACTTTGTCTTCCTGGGTCACATCATGTGATGAGCTAGAGTTACTCCTGGCTCTGAGCTCAGCGCTGAGAAACCTAGTGGAATGCTGGGGATTGAACCCAGGTCTTCTGTTGTATACAAGGCAAATGTCCTACCCACAGTACTATTATTCTGGCCCTAAGAGGAACACTCTTATCAGAGGACCAACTGACAAGAGCTCACCCACATGACAAAAGGTTCCAACCACCCTCCCATTCCTTTTCCCTTTGGCACATTTCAGATAATAGATCTTTAAGATTGACAGTGAAGATAAAGTAAAAAAAAAAAAAACACCAAATGAGTACAAGTGGTAGGAAGGAAAATCAGAGGACCATGAAAAAGCAAAGACTCATCTCAACTACCCAGTAATCACCATCATGGCCCCAGAACAGAAACTGAAACCAGCTAGAAACTACAGCACAATGGAGGCACTGTGAAGGACCTTGGAGATTAAAGGAGGTTCTGGCAAGGTGAGCCCTGAAGCTGCTGCACTTGCTGATGAGATCAGAACCAGATAAGCAACATTTTAAACAACTGAGAGATGTCCAAAACATTTTTAAAACAACTGAGAGATCAGAACCAGAGAAGGAACATTTTAAACAACTGTCTCTGTGGAATGTGTAAGTCACCAGGAGCTGCCAAGGAAGGGCTGGGGGCAAAGGTGTGGAAAGATGGCAAAGACAGGTTTGAGGAAGGATGCAAGCTAGCTACCTAGCTTCATAATTACTGACACATACCTTAATTTCCTCTTTTCCAGGCAATTATGGCCAAGAATAATATGTACATTTGAAAACATCTCATTATGTCCATTCAATGCTTTAGTTTTAACTAAAGATTAATCATTCAACAAAATTAGACTATATTTTGAACATCAAGGTAAATGTCATATTGAGAATACATTGCAGAGACTTCCATAGAATCAGTATTGCTCAAAAGAATGAAGATAATTCAGCAACCTATCACAGAAAAGCTGCATCAACTAGAGCCTGGCTTGCCTTCGAGATACCCACATCTGCACAACAGCTGGTGGCACCAAATGCTGGAAACAACTGTTGGCCGAGGAAAGTGATCAGCGAAGGAAGCTGTGGAGTATCATCTGTTAGCTTCCATTAAAGAACACCTGATGCTGCTTGAGGAGAAAAGAAATCGTGGAAATAACAGTCCACAAATATCACTGCCCTTTCAAATAAAAAGTAAAAGACTATGCTGCTGGTAGAAATTAAGCTCTAAAAAAGAAGTCACACACATACACATACAGCACACACACACTCACTCACAAACTGAGCTCTGGTGTTGTAGGGTAGCAATAACTGGATATGATTAAGTCCCTTTTGTTGGAGGACATGTTTAGCTAATCTGGGAGTTTTGTTGTTTTGCTCACTCCCAGCTTAATCTTATTTAAGCCAATGTTCATTCTAATGAGATCTCTCTTCTATGTAAACACTGCTAGAGGGTGTGGCACTTACAGAAGTCACCTTGATTGAATAACTTCTGACTTATACATCTACTAAGACTTCTATGTTTTCTAGATTGGGCACAGCTCCTCTTTATACCCACTGCACCCAACGTGGGACAGTTAGAATTTACCAGGAGACTACCACCCTGGCTACGCTGAGACTAAAGGTAGACTATAGGAAGGATCATACTAGTTTGCTCTAAGCAGGCGAGTATGACCCTTTCAGTACATGAGAACAAGATACTCAGAATCACCCTGGTGCAGATAATAAGGACCTTGTGGTACCATCTAGATTACATGAAGCTCATGAAGTTAAGATGTATTACTTTATATCAGCCCCCTCTCTCCAGTGTTTTACATAAGAGATAATCTCGGGATTAGTCCTTGGTGTAACCTTTGTTTATACCTACAATAGGGTGTGGCACTACACTCTGTTTAGGGTTCTTTGTTGGCATGACAACCTCCTGATTGGGTTACTTTGGTGTATATAAGGGGCTGACTTGAGGCCCCTTCACCTTTTGCCTTTTGGTTCCTCAGCCTTCAGCTTTTGGCTCCTGCGGCTTTTGGCTTTTGGCTTTTGGCCTTCTTCTTCCCTGTGGGATCTCGCCTTGTGAGCGTTTATTCCCCTTGGAAGTTTTTACAAGTGGTGGTCGCCATCTTGGCCTACACGTGGCTGGGGTTCTAGCCTGGAATCCTAAGCATCGGGTTTTTCCTTTTGCTGATTTGTATGCCTGAACCTGTGATAAGTAAAGCCTTTTAAAACCGCATCGGATTCCTGAGTGTTCATCCATTCCTCGCCGGCTTCGGAGGTAGAAGGGAACTTCGCTTCCCGGCACTGTCGGGGACCCGGCGGAGCGCCCCAACACCCTTTCTCTTACATATTTAGGAGGTAGTCCAGAAAACCAGTGATAGGCCAAAAATGTGCAATCACCCATTTTTTTGATGAGAAAACATACTGGACCTAGGTAGAGAACCAGTAATCTGACATTACTTTGAAAAGTATGTATCACTTAATCTTAGAAAAATACAAGTCAAAACCACAATAAGATCTCACCTCACATCTGTGAGAATGGTCTATATCAAAAAAGAGTGATAAGATATTTAGAAAATAAAAGAAGAAATGCCAGATCATACAGCGAAATCGCTCCTAGGTATTTATCTGAAAGATATGAAAACATTATTTCAACATAGGACATTTATTATACCCCTCTATTCAGAGAAGCATCATCTATAATAACCAAAACAGAATCAGCCAAACACAGGATACAGAATTAAGATACGTATCTAGGTCTATAAGGCAGAGCCACGAAAGCTACCCATTTCATATTTGACATGCCAAAAACCAGTATCAACTATAGACCTCATTCCCATGACCTAAAAGAATGCTTTGAGGCTCTTCATGTTCCTGGAGCAAGCAGATGCCCTTGGGCTACACTAGCATGTGACAGGATGTATGGAGATGTTGCTGGTGCCCACTTGAGCAAATCGATGAACAACGGGAATACAAGTGATACAAGTGATATGAGTAATCTAGGTCTATATCTAGCTCTGATAAAAAGCAGATTAGCCTTCAGACTGGAGGGAATCCAAGAGCTAGAAGTATCAGCAGTGGGTATGGAGGTAACAATAGATCCCTGAGGGAAAGACATCTGAATCCTGTCACTGATGTCGCCATAAAATCTTGAAGTAAAGTATATCATTAGCTATTCAAGAGATGTCACGCATAATTATATACCCAAAGAGGGTATAAAATCCGAATGCCTGGGGCAAACCTGATGGGTGATCACCAATCTTTGGACAGGAGAGGGTGATGGCATTCTCCCATTAAAGGCAGACTGGACCTATATTCTCCTTTCTGAGCAAACCAAGTGAAAGGAAGTCCTTAGAAGACATTGAGTCTGGACCCAGAGGGCATGACTATGAGCTCTGCATCTCCATGATAAATAATGTAGGAGAAGAGAAGGACCAGGCGTGTGACTGCTTTAGCTCATACCCACTGCGACCGGCCCATGGAGCAACAAGAGAGGGAAACTGGCTGAGTCCCTGGCCAGTTTCAGCAGAACTCCTAGGGCCAGCAGGCTGCTGTGGCTGCTTCAGCTGGGCATGGAGGGAACTGAGGCCCCTCCCTTCAGCCCCCCACATCCAATAACCCAACGGACATGACTACAATGATCAGTAATGCTGGAGAGAAGGACCAGACACACAGCTGCATCAGCTCCTACCCACGGTGCACTGCCCCTAAGTGGCCGTGTCCCAGGCTAAGATAACAGCCAAGTTTAGGGCCAGGTCCTTCCCAGGACCTTGCCCATATATACTTTGTAATGATCAACGTAGGTGCAGCAAACCAGGGGAGCTGGTGTGGGAATGGGCAGTAGGTGGGGGCCTGTGTCCTTTGGCGGTGTAGAAGCACATTGGTGGTGGAAAGCGGTGTTGACAATGAATGCGTGTGACAACTGTACTGTAAAGAAATTTGTCAATCAGTGTTTTGATATTTAAAAGACTAAAATAAAAAAGAAATTAAAAAAACATTGAGTCTGTAATGAAAGTATAAAGCTTTTCACAATTTCTCACACTGCAGAATGAACCCTTTCCACCCAGAGTAATTAATTATGCAGTTTTATATATCATAATACTATTTTCTATTATACATGTTTTAATGTTTTATAGAATAGGTCTTACCTGTTGATTCTTGACTGTATGTTCATACTTAGGATTAAAATACCCCTGTGGCATGATATATCTGTTTGTCTATTAGTGGGGAAGAAGCTTTAGCTGGTCTCTGGAATTAGGAATTCAGTGATGGCAGTGGAGCCTGGCTGCCAACCAGCACTTCCTATCTGGGCCTGGGTATATCCAGGCTCTGTCCAGGAACCTAACTGGTTCGCTAAAAACTCATTTCTATGCTTGTTGCTCTCGACTACACATGGAAATTCCAGTTAACATGTGAGGTCAACAGTGGATATGAAGTCTAAAGAGCAAGTTGCCTAAACATGTGAAGCCTGTCCCAGGAATTCCTTGCTTCACAGCAGAGGTCACGATCCCTGCTGCTCTCAGATTTCCCCATTCTGGATTCAAATTTAGTGTTTCTTCCATGCTCTCCGACCTTCAGCAGTCACAGAGGTCTTAGCTTTCTTTCCTTTTCATTCAGAAAATTCTTTAGAGGACTCCAACCCAAGTTTGCAAACGCATGTTTTATCTTAGTTAAGCCATCATCTCTATTAAAATTTCAATTATATTTTATACTTTTCTCTGTTTTCCATGACATTTTGATGCAGCAAGTGGTCAACCTGCCTTTGTAAAATGGAAGCCAAAGAGCCACTTCAGCATGGGCTTGCAAGTACTGAGAGCTGGAAGACCAACTCTTGAATATCTCTGCCAGTGTTCTCAAGGACAGACGACACTGAGGGAAATACAGCTGAACCAATAAATATATTGATACTGCATAATCCTCAACAACTTAGAGAAAACTCCACTAGAACATCAGAAGACCCTAGAAATAATTACGACTAGATTTTTGTTTGCTTCTGGATTATGTAAAATATTGGGGATACAACACAGGTTGGCCACCTACCTACAAGACAAATGCACAATTGACTCTACCATTCCTCTGCCTCCCAAGACTAGGTTTTTATCATCCCAAGAACAAGGGCTTAAAATACATATAGAAATGAAATTGAATTTCTTCAGCCTTTGGAAATGTAGCAGAGTTAGAAATATATAATCTGGTCATTTTTATTGATTAATCATTATAGGCTAAATGATCTAGAACCTGAATATAGACACGATGAAGTAGACATAACTTTGAAACTTCCTACTTACATATTTTTTAACATAAAAGTTTTTTTTTAAAAAGGATCAGAAAGTATTTCTGGAGTTAAGGTACTTGTCTCTCATGTGGTTGGCCTTGGTTTAATCACCATTAGTGTATGTGGTCCCATGAGTACAACTGGGTATGTCTGCTCTCAAAAAAAAATTAAACAAAAATAGAAATATACTTGTTCTTTCATAATAGAATTGACTATTTTTATAACAAACCACTCAGTTCTTTAAAAAAAACTGAAAAAAAATTCAGCCAAAGAATAAGCATAGGTATCTATAATCTGACAAATGACATAATTGTTCTTTTAAAGTAATGATAAGTTATTTCTGCACGTATACCCTGTCTTTTCTTTAAAGCAAAAACAAACTTAAAAAGACTGAATACCTTATTTTAATGTTACCTTAACATTTTCTCTATACTCTTGTAACAAATCCTAAATTCATAAATATTCTAAGAAAAAATAAGTATTATCCCCAGGTATCAAATTAAATTATAGTGGGTTCTTAGTTTGAATCAATACCAATTACAGACTTCCAGTTCTCTTCATTATTACAATGACTTCTAGTAAAAAATTAGGGAACTATTTCTTCCAACTTTCTGCAACTAAAGGTAAACTATGAAGAAGACAATCTAGTTTGTACACTTAAATTCATGGCATTTATTGTCTTCTCACATTTGACATAACAGGTCTTCATTATTTCAGCTAATGCAAAAGATACACAATTTAAAAACAATCCACTGCTATATCCCACTTTGCTGTTTCTATACATGCAATTACTACCCCACATAAAATACTTAAGACTAAGAAGTCAATATTAATATATCAATATATCTGTCAACAGCTAAAATTATTCAAAGTAACACTAGCATAGACTCTAATAAATATTTAATGTGTTAATTTTAGACAGAAGTTAAACCAAACTGCTGATATAGATGGAAATTTGGAAAACAGTTTTCAAAGTCAAGTGCTTTTTAAATAGTAGGGATTATTTCTTGAATGTGAGCAGCATTTATCAATGTTAAACATTTAATTTAAAAACACTCAGTTTAACTACATTCAACTCTTCCCTCACTCATCAAATTCCCTGCTATATCTTTCATTTGTTCTTGAAAAGTAAATAGATGATGCTGTAATATTAAAAAATGGAGACAAATACTGGCTAAAGAACATAGAGAAATTTTGAAGCAAATATTCCCTTTCATCTAAAATGGAATCCTCCTTTTTTCGGATCACGTCTGATGGTACTCAGGACTATTCCTTGATGTGGGCTAAGAGGTAAGTTCTGGCTGAGCTCAGGGTAGTATATGTAGTGCCAGGGATTGCATAAAAGTCATCTGCAACGAAGGCAAGAGTCTAACACTTGAGCTATCTCTCTGTCACCTGGAATTTCTCTATTTGTCTGTCTGTCTGTCTGTCTCTCTCTCTCTGTCTGTCTGTCTGTCTCCGACAAGCCATAAGGCATCCTTTTCAATTTGCACCAGTTCATTTCTATGTTTATCTATCCTTTAATTGTGAATTCTTAGAAAAATGGCACATTCATGAACTAGATAGAAGTTGGCAAGGCATTTTCTATGACTCATATAAATTGAAATTTCAGAGGTGACACTGAGCAACAAGGATAGAAGATAAGAAAAGTCATGAATTATCTATACTTATTATTCAAATAAACCATTTCTTCTCTCAAAATAAAATCATTCTTCAGTAACTGCTCAATAGTTACTTTCTCCAGGATATTTTCTCTCAGTTAGACCACTAGAATCCCAACAATCACACAAAAGTTGAAGTTTCATATTCACATGTGCATGCTGCTCATCACAGTGTAATTCACAAAGTAAATACATCAGATTTTATAGGGTAATTTGTGTATTTTGAGGAAAAAAAAGCTTACTCCTAGTGGTAGTTGTGTGGCTGTGGGCAGTGCCAGATATCAAATCAGGATTGACACATGCAAGTAAAGTGCCCTATCTGTCCAGGACAGAATCATTAAATATAAAGTATATATACATATATGTATATTTATTGTATACATATATGTATATCACTTGATCACTTGACACCCTGTTATTCATCGATTTGCTCGAGCTGAGCCAGTAACATTTCCATTTGACCCTATCAGAGTGCCAGTGCAGCCCAAAGGCATCTGGTTGCTTCAGGAATACGAAAAGTCTCAAACCATTGGTTCAGGGTCTTGAGAAGTCTGACCATCTTGTAGGTGGGCAGCCATGTGATCTTTTGACATCCCATGGGATTCAGTCGGAAATGGCTCTAGTCCAGCAGTCATCTCCAAATCGCATTACATGTCCAGCCCATCTGATTTTCGATGCCTTGGAAAATGAGACAGCATCTCTGACTCTGGAACAGCAATGGAGGTTGGGGCTTGATTCCTTCTTTCACTTGAGTGAGGCGTGATATTCCTAGCATAGCTCCTTTGATTCCTCTTTGGGAGACCCGAATAGTATTCTCATCCTGCTTTTGTAGGGCCCAGGTCTCTGAGGCGTATGCTAATGCAGGGAGAATGGTGGAGTTGAAGAGATGTGCCCAGAGGCGGAGATTCTTTGTATATATATATATATATATATATATATATATATATATATATATATATATATATGTGTGTGTGTGTATATATATATATATATATATATATGTGTGTGTGTGTGTGTGTGTGTGTGTGTGTACATATATATATATTATATAATAAGAGTAGTTAGGACAGTAAAGGATTCATAAACACAGAAGTAAGACTAATAGAAATGGAAATGGATGGCTTATTGGCTTGTCTAGATATAGAGAGAAAATAAATTATATATATATATATATATATATATATATATATATTACACACACAAATTCCTAGCTATTCCTAGCAACCTAAACAACGGAATCTCAAGATAATGGCATATATAACCTGCATTCAAATAAGCATCCAGAGTGATTCCATTACAAACTAATGATTAATGATTAACAAATTAACAACCACCACTCTATAGCTTGTGACTTTGGTCCATGTACAGTTTAATAAATAGTGGCCAAGTTAAACCTGGGACCACAAGAAGAGCATCATATTCAGAATTAGAAAGCATACCTGTGTTTTATTAGGAAATAAGAAACCAAACATATAGTCGAGTGTAAAGGCACAGGAAAAATTAGACATAAAAATGAAAGCGGTTACAAACACACTAGAAAAATAAGCACATTGAAAAGTAATCAAATACCATGTTGCTATAAAGAACAGACACACATAAATTAATATAAAAGAAGAATGCTTTCATCAGTACTCATCAATACAGTGGCTCGACTCTTCACACACTACCTGTCTGAATGCAAGGTGCCCTCCCAATGGAAAACCAGCAGGATAGTTCTACTGTTCAAGAAAGGAGATATCCACAGCATTGGCAACTATCTCCCATGTTCCTGTTGTCCATCATCTACGAGCTGTTCACTCCAGTCATCCTCAACAGGATTGGCAGAACATTAGATGAAGAACCACCACATGAGCAAGCTGGCTTCTGAAAAGGATTCAGCGCAATCGACCATATCCACACAGTAACCAAGCTCACTGAGGTTTGTAGGGAGCTCAAGATGCCTCTGTCTATGTTCATTGATTTAAAGAAAGCCTTTGATTCTGTGGGGAATGAAGCTGTCATTGAAGCCCTAGCCAAACTGGCGTTCAAACCCAATACATCAAGATCCTTCGTGAGCTCTATTACGGATTCACCGCCAGGATCTCACCATACTACAAGATAGTGATCATTGATGTCAAAAGAGGGTTCGGCAGAGTGATACCATTTCACCAAAAACACTTCAGTGCCACCCTCGAGAACGTCATGTGACAATAAGAATGGGAAGGAATGGGAGTGAAGACAGATGGTCGGCAACTACACCACCTCTGCTTTGCTGATGACATTGTTCTAATAACACCAGAATTAGCCATGTGGCACAAATTCTGGCTGATTCCGACCGAGAATGTGGAAGGATAGGTCTACAGCTGAATCTGAAGAAAACTATGTTCATGAAAAATGAACTAATTCCAAATGCTCCATTCACTCTCAACAGCACAGACATCTCTGAATGTAGCAGTTATGTGTACCTATGTAAAGAACTCAACATGATGAATGACCTAAAACCTGAGCTCTGCAGGAGGAAGAGAGTGACATGGAATGCCTTCAAGAATGTCGAATAAATAGCCAAAAGGACAAAGACCCTCCAGCTCCGGGCACATCTCTTAGACTCCACCGTTCTCCCTGCATTAACATATGCCTCAGAGACCTGGGTCCTACAAAAACTGGATGAGAATGCTATTCAGGTCACCCAAAGAAGAATCAAAAGAGTTATGCTGGGAATATCACACACATCACTCAAGTGAGGAAGGAATTTGGAGTTCAGACCTCCATCAAAGATCGAGAGTCAGGGATGCTGTCTCATTTGCCAAGGCATCAAAAATCAGATAGGCTGGACATGTAATGCGATTTGGAGATGACGACTGAACTAGAGTTGTTACCTACTGGATCTCACAGAACATCAAAAGTTCACGTGACTACCCACCTACAAGATGGTCAAACTTCCTTGTCAAGACCCTGAACGAAAGGTTTGAGGCTTTTCATGTTCCTGAAGCAAGAAGATGCCATTGGGCTACAATGGCACATGATAGGGTTAAATGTAAATGTTAGTGGTGCCCACTCCAGCAAATTGATGAATAACGGGATGTCAGGTGATCAAGTAATAAAGCAAACTATTTTTACCTCAGTCACATTGTACATTTTATGTAGGAAAAATATTATTACAGAGAAGCAGTTCTAAAGTTTGTTTCACCATCATTATGTTGTGATATATATAGCTACTAATATGATGGCAAATCCAAATAATATATATAACACATAATAATAACCTACAGTTTATTATTTGGAAAGGTAAATTTTAATTGTGGGACTTTTATAACGATAAAAATGGAAGTTTAATAAACTCATAATCTCCAAAAATATCATTTACCTTTAATTAACTGAAACAAATTAATTAGACATTTTCCAGTTGGTGCTCTGTTCTACTTAACTTGCTTAAATTTTATTTAATTTTACAAAGTGATAGTACAGCAACTTGGTCATGCGACTTAAATGCAGTAGACCCTGGCTCCATTTCAATGTCACAGTCTCCTGAGCCCCACAGGAGTGATCTGTGACTTCACATCTCCAATAAATAAACACCATCTGCAATGTTATGCTCATTGTAGCGCTACTCACAATAGCTAGAATATTGAAGTAATCTGAGTGCTGGAGAACAGATTACTGGATTTAAAAAAAACTATGGACACATGGAATGCTATGCTGCTGTTAGAAAAACTGGAGTCATGAAATTTTACTATAAATGAATGGACATGGAGAATATCATGCTGAGTGAAATTACTCAGAAGGAAAAGGAAAGCTATAGAATAACTGCATTCATTTGTTGGAGATTTGGGCCCCTCCACCCTTTCCTCCACTTCCATACCAGCTACCCCGGAAGAGAGACCCACACCAGTCCCACAGCTCCGTTGGTGCGTGGCGCTCTGCTCTGCAGCAGCGCAACAGTCTTAAAGATCCTTCCCAAGATCTTTCACATTTATTTATTTATTTGTTTCTTTCTTTGCTTGTTTATTTATTTTTGATTTTTTGGTCACACCTGGCAATGCTCAGGGATTTCTCCTCCTGGCTCTGCACTCAGAAATTATTCCTGGCAGTGCTTGGGAGACCATAAGGAAACTGGGGATCGAACTCAGGCCGGCACGGGCTGACCGCCTGCAAGGCAAATGCTCTACCTGCTGGATTATTGCTCCAGTCCCTATCTTTCACATTTATACACTGTATACAGTTCTAGGCAGGTTCTAGCTGATACCCATCATCCCAGTAAGCCTAGGGAAGAAGCCAGAGCAACCCACACATCTTGAGGTCAGTCATTCTCAACATCCAGACTCCACAGTTTCCTCAGAGCTCCAACCAAGAGAAAGCCTGATTTTTCCCCTTTAAGTTTCATCAGTAAATTCTTGAGATGAGAGTCTTCTACTGAGAGTATACCACCTACACGGCAGAGCCTGGCAAGCTACATGTTTTATTTGATATGCCAAAAATCAGTAACAATTATGCACCTCATTCCCATGACGTGAAGGAATGATTTGAGGCTCTCTTTTCCTGTCACTGGAGCAAACAGATGTCCTTGGGCTATACTTGCTTGCAACAAGATGTACGGAGATATTACTGGTGCCTGCTCAAGCAAATCGATGAACAACAGGAAGACTAGTGACGAGTGAGTGATTTGTTGGATATAAAAATTAGTGTGAGACTACTATACAAGGCCAAGAAAAACAGGCGAGGAGGACCACAAAGGTGTAGAGAGCAGAGATTAGGTAAGATAGAGAAGGGACCAGTTTGATAATAATAGTTTGGAATAGTAACACTGCATTATAACTGAGTATGGAAAGTAGGTAAAGGAATATGCATGATAACTCTTCAATGTCTTGTTTTGAAACACAATGCACAAAAGGCGAAAGTGAGAGAGACAGAAGAAAACTGCTAGCCATTGAGGCAGGTTACTGGGGCTGTTTGGGAGAAAAACGGGGTACATTGGTGTTGGAAATGTGCACTGGTGGTGGGATGGGTACTAGAACACTGTATGACTGAAACCGATCATAAACAGCCTTTACAATGTTCTACTGCAAGTGGATTCAATGAAGAAAAAAAAAAAAAAATGGTGGGAAAAACTTCTAGAACTCATATCAAATATCAAATCTTTTTTCATTCTCATAGCCTAGATACAATGACATTCCAAAGAAATAAATGGAGGGAAGAAGAGAGGGAGGGAGGGAGATTGGGAAGGAGGTAGTGAGGGAGAGAGGAAGGAATGAAGGAAGGAATTTCATAAGAAAACAATCGAATGTTGTATTTTAAAGATATTCTACAAGCACACACTGTATCACTGTATCATTGTCTTCCCGTTCATCATCGATTTGCTCGAGCAGGCACCAGTAACATCTCCATATGTCCTGTCTCATGCTAGTAGAGCCCAAGGGAACCTGCTTGATCAGGAACATAAAGAGCCTCAAACCATTCCATCAGATCAAGGGAATAAGGTCTATAATTGTTACTGGTATTTGGCATATCAAATACGACATGGGTAGCTTGCCAGGCTCTGCCATGCGGGTAGCATACTCTTGTAGTCATCACTAAATCCAGCATTTATTGATGAAACATGTGGTCACTTGCGGCCATGTGAGCGGGCTGTGATAGGCTGGTCTGCTTGGTGGAGTTCTGATGAGAGGGAAGTCGGATGTGGAACATGGAGGCCCTCATGGAGTGGGGAGTTGTCTGGCTTGTTGCAAGGCTCTGCTGGGGTGACAGACCAGGGCTAGAACCTGCCATCCCTCCTGGGCGCCTCGTGAGTGGCTGGGCACAGGGAGAGCCAGTAGCAGCTCTGTCCCATGTCTGTGAGAGTCTGGATCAGCATACCTGAGGCAGATTTAAAAAAGACTGCGACAGTCGCGGATCTCGATGAGCCGGGCTGTGATAGGCTGGTCTGCTGGGTGGAGTTCTGATGAGAGGGATGTCTGGGTGTGGAAAATGGAGGCCCTCATGGAGTGGGGGGTCGTCTTGCTTGTTGCAAGGCTCTGCTGGGGTGGCAGGCCAGGACTAGAATCCGCCATCCCTCCTGGGTGCCTTGTGAGCGGCTGGGCACAGGAAGAGCCAGTAGCAGCTCTGCCCCTTGTCTGTGAGTGTCTCACAAGCACACAATAAACTAAAATATTTATACAAGTTGGAAAAGAGCTACTAAAACATGAAACTTGCTGCCAGAAGACCAAGTACATATGAATGCCTCTTCAGATTGAGGAAAAATACCTTATTTTTAAGAGAAATCCAGGTGTTGTTTTTACTTTATCTTAGCAGTTTCATTTGCATTTGAAGATTTTTTTGTTAGTTGGCAGAGCAACAAAGTGAAGAAGTAACTCTGTTAGTCTTAGGATATGCATATTTTGATCTGAATTCTTTGTGAGGGTTCTTTGATCAAAAAGAGGGTTACAAACTGAGCTCTCCATTGCTGTTTCTATCCCTGTAAGTTTTTGTAGAAGAAAATCATCTCAAGGCACCATACCATGTGACTGCAGGATTAGAGTCAGGCTAACCAGAAATTTAATTCTGAGGCCTGACCCATGTATTAAAAAAAAACCCTTCTTCTTTTGTAAGTCACTTTCATTTCAGCACTATGTCTCTTTTAACTGAAGATCTTCAGTGATATGACAACAAAAAAGAATTTAGGGCTGTTGGATTACCTTTTGTTTACAGACCTCTATTTTCTGCTTTGCAGATGCCAATTTCCTAGCACAGTGCAATGGCTTGCTAAAATGTTGACTATTTCCTTTGTGTCCTTTGCATTCTCTTGTGTTGGAGCAAAGTCCTTTTTGTATAGACACCAGTAGATAGCATTCATAATATGAAACAATTACTCCTGGAAATCTGTTAATTAACTCTGAAATATTTACTCCTCAGCATCTGGCATATTTCCTAATTTAAACCTGAGTTGCCCTTAGATTTTTTTTCTAGTTTTTTACACCCCAAAAAGGAGGATCCTATCAAGGACCGAATGGACCCAGGGCAAGCAGTAAGCTACACTGGCCATGTCATCGGATGGACTCACTGTCATGAGCAACATAATAAGCTAAGAGCATGGTCATGGAAAAAACTCTGTCATAACACAAAGACAAGCAACTGATTAAGCACCCTGTTGGTGTTTAGAAAAAATAACCTGGCCAGAGGACTATAGTCTAGGATATATAGTGAGATGTCCCCAGAATGTAACCCTGTATATGTAATCTAGGTTGTAGATAAATATCTATAACTTGCTGTGTTCATACAAAATGACTAAAATATTATTACGATGATTGTTTACCAGTAAAGGAAAGAAACAATACTCCAGGACACAGCACTGCCTATGTCCTGGGCAGGCTTATAGCATCAGCGCAGGAATCCATCTCTTTGGAGAAGTCCCTTCATCATTTTCCCTGGAAAGGAGGGGGCTTTTTCACTGCTTCAAGAACAAAGTCCATTACCTCTTGTAAATCCCATCCCTAAACCTTTGTGAAGTATGTAACTAGCAGACTTGACTAGAACTGTGTTGAGTGTGGAATGAGGTAGAGTGAGTTGAAGTGAGTGAGTGAGTGAGTGAATGAGTGAGTGAGTGAGTGAGTGAGTGAATGAGTGAGTGAGTGGAGTGAGTGAATGAGTGAGTGAGTGAGTGAGTGACTGAGTGAGTGAGTGAGTGAATGAGTGAGTGAGTGAGTGAGTGAATGAGTGAGTGAATGAGTGAATGAGTGAGTGAGTGAGTGAGTGAGTGAATGAGTGAGTGAGTGAGTGAGTGAGTAGAAATTAAAAGCAGAGAGCTTCAGTATATCAAGAGTTTGTGGTCTTGATTCTTTGTCCATAGGTTGGGGGTTGGTGGTCAGCCCCAAACACAGCAGGGGATTCCACTGGACCCCAATACCTATTGGGCACCCCACCGAGTTCCAACAAGAGCTGCTAAACTTCTGTCATATTGTTGCCTTTATGACTGAAACACAAAATAATCAAAAAGTGAATTTATAAGAGCAGACTTCACTGATAAACATTTTTTGGAAATGTTGAGAGAATTTAAAGAAATATTCCTTTGGCAATATAGTTTAGTGAAAAGCCTTCTCAATATGTATGTTCTACTATAAAAATATTGTTGTCTTGGTATATGGAGCAAGAGTAATTAGGGTAGAGCACTTCCCTTGCATGAGGCTGACTCCCAGTCGATTTCTGACCCCCTTATGGTCCTTCAAGCCTACCAGGAGTGATTCCTGAGTACAGAGCCAGGAGTAAGCCCTGAGAACTGCCAAGTATAGCCCCAAACAAACAAAATCAGAGATAATAGCTTCTTATTTCCCAGATTTTTATATACCACTGATTTTTCTTTTTCATTTTAAAATTTAACTATCATTTCAAAGGCTGCTCTTATCTAAGAAAGGCAACAGCTATGGCCATCACAGAGAACTTGTTCCCATTAACTATGCCAATTAATACAGGCAGGTGTTACATAGAACTTTCAAGACAAAGCTTTAGTTGCCTTTTACTCTTTCCATGTTAATGATTACTTTCTAATTTAAACTGACATCATGTTTTAAGTGTCAAAGAAGAAAAACCATTAATTTCTCTCATTTACAAGTTTATCCTCTTCCTACATTCTTCACAGATTTTCTAGAACTTTTCACATCCCACAAGGAAAAAAATTAACTTTCCATTGTTCCTCTCATATACTCTCATTGTGCCTAATCAGCTGCAATTTCAACCCTATCATTCTCTTTTCAGACAACAATCTTTATTTCTTCTCACAGGCCCAATTATTTAAAGTTGCTACTATCTAATTTCAACTCTTTTGCCATTTAATTTCCTCATCAAAAATGAATGGTCATCCACAGAAGTCTAAAGGTGTCTTTATATCTTGCATCATTTTCACTCTGCAAACTCCAACTCCTCCCACACCCAATAACTTTTCACAATCTATCGGGCGCTTAGAGTTGGTGGCTTTTCAGTTGGCAGGATACTGTTTTTCAAAACGAGCCCTCCTATTTATGATTATTAAATACCAGTTGCTTTTGGCTGCTTTTTGCTCCTTAGAAATCTGCAGAATTCTTTTATGTTTTAATTATGTTCCAAATCACACAACTGCAGATCTTTACTTCTCCGTAACAAAGTCTGCCATTTGCCACCTCAGAGAAGTACCAGTAGTGCATAGGAGTCCTGGAAACAGTTAACAAACATTCATGAAAGTGATTTCCTCAATTGAAATCCTGACACAGACACTAATTGGAAAATGGGAAATAATAGAGTTCAAGAATTTGAGATTAATAAATTAATTAATGCTGGTCACTCTATACACACTACCAACACAACTTAGAAATCCTCACACGTTTATGATATCTTCAATCAGAGTATTATAAAGGAATCAGTATGTGGCTGGAGTGCTAGAGGGTTAGGGTGTTTGCCTTAACTGCTGTAAACCCTGATTTGATTCCCCAACACGACACATGATCCCCAAAACTCAGCCAACAGTGTCCCTGGTCACATAACTTAAAGCCCTGAGAATATCTCTGTGTGGCTCCCCTTCCCCCTAATAAAACTAAATATATAAAAATAAGTACACTTTCAAAGAGAGATTACAATTTTAAGCCACAGTATCTACTTTAACATAAAAACATATACATTTCCATAAACTGACAAAATTATATAAAATAGCATTCATACCAAAAAAATATGAGATACATCAAATCATCAGAGAATATTGGAAAAAATATTTAAAACTATATTTTTTCTATATTCAGGTCCAGAAGAAATGAACTGAAATTTTTGTGGCTACCAATCATTTTACCATCTTCAGATGTTGTAGAAATATCTATAGAATAAAAAATGAAAAAGTTTTATTACATTCATAGTTTAGAAAGAATAAATTTAAAGTGAGTGAAGTGCAAAAAAAGCTATAATATACAACATGTGATTTATCATATCCTTTGGAAGTTAAGTTATCATGAAAAAATGAACTTTTTAATATAAATTGTATACCTATTATTATCATCAAAAATGATTTTCATATTCAGACCATTTTGAATCTATTCCATCAACTTTCAATAATGTTCTGTAAGGCAAAAGACAAGAATAGCGTATTTTAATTTTACAGGTTCTAAGTCTTGATCACTTGATCACTTGACATCCTGTTATTCATCAATTTGCTCAAGCAGGTACCAGTAACTTTTCTATTTGACCCTGTCATGTGCCAGTGTAGCGCAATGGCATCTGGTTGCTTCAGGAATACAAAGAGCCTCAAATCGTTCATTCAGGGTCTTGACGAAGAAGTCTGACCATCTTGTAGGTGGGCATCCAGGTGATCTTTTGACATCCCGTGGGATACAGTCTGTAAAGGCTCTAGTCCAGCAGTCATCTCCAAATCACATTACATGTCTAGACCATTTGATTTTTATGCGTTGGCAAACAAGACAGTGTCCCTGACTCTGGAACAGCGATGTAGGTTGGAACTCTGGATTCCTTCTCTCACTTGAGTGAGGTGTGATATTCCAAGCATAGCTCTTTCAATTCCTCTTTGGGAGATCCAAAGAGGGTCTAAGTCTATTTCTGATATATCTCATATAAATTTTCTAACATGTGCATTGGGATAGGGTACTAACCTTTGTAGAGGTACTGCCTTTTAATGCACTGCTGAAACTATAACCATTAATTCAGTGTGGGAGTAAACAAAGAAGTCAGAAAATGAATGTGGGTGATATGGTAATACAACAAAAATCCCTTGAAGTCAAATTCTGATAGTAGTGTTTCTGTTAAAAATCTGCCAACTGATATAAAGTAGCTTTTCAAAGAAAATATACTATATTAAGAGTCCTTTCAGTAACTGTAGAGGTGACTACAAGAGTATGCCACCCGCACGGCAAGCCTGGCAAGCTGCCTGTGTAATATTTGATATGCCAAGTACCAGTAACAATTATGTTAGCTCATTCCCATGACCTAATATAATGGTTTGAGGCTCTTTATGTTCCTGGAGCAAGCAGATGCCCTTGGGCTCTACTAGCAAGAGACAGGACATATGGAGATGTTACTGGAGCCCGCTTGAGCAAATTGATGATGAATGGGAAGATAGTGATAAATTATACTGAATTAAAAACTTTCATACAATGATAAATTTAATATTCTATACTGCTTACCTTCAGTAATTTTTGCCTACTTTTTTGAACTATAATGCCTCACCTTCTAGGGAAACATGATCATGTGAAGGATAAAGACTGGAATTACTTTTACAAGATACAAGCTATTGAAGTATTCTGGGAGTTTTAGGATTTGGATGAAAATCTATTTTACCATGCTTGAATAAATCAATTATGAGGATTTCCGTCTTCTCTCTCTAAAATTCCCCTTGGGAATGAAAAAAAGCTTGGAAAGCTTCAGTCAACAGTGTAAATTGAAGGGTCATGTTAAATAAGCCATCGCAAACGGCAATTTAGAGTAAAATTACCTTCTTATATTACCACAGGGCTACTGTGTCTATCGACAATAATAGCTATTTCTATAACAACTCATATCACATCTAAGTAAGTTATACATTTTTAATGTAACCAATATAATTCAGAATGCTTTAAATTAAGCACCTTTTCTATTTTTTGTTTTTCCACACCCAAATAATAATATGGCAATAATTATCAATAATCATGGGGCAAAAAATTATCAAATTATTTGTTAAGGATCATCCAGTAGAAAAGATATTCTTCTAAGCCTGTATGGGAAAATATACTTTTAAAGATTAGTATAACTTAATCACTGTATCACTGTCTTCCCGTTCATCATCGATTTGCTCGAGCGGGCACCAGTAACATTTCCATATGACCTGTCTCATGCAAGTAGAGCCCAAGGGCACCTGCTTGCTCCAGGAACATAAAGAGCCTCAAAACATTCCATCAGTCCATGGGAATGAGGTCTATAATTGTTACTGGAATCTAGCATATCAAATATGCCAGACATACATGGCATATGAGAGACAGACATGGGGCAGAGCTGCTACTGGTTCTCACTGTGCCCAGCCACTTATGAGGTGCCCGGGAGGGATGGCAGGTTCTAGAGCTGGCCCGCCACCCCAGCAGAGCCTCACAACAAGCCAGACGACCCCCCCCCACTCCATGAGGACCTCCATTTTCCACATCCGGACTTCCCTCCTCAGAACTCCACCCAGCAGACCAGCCTATCACAGCCTGGCTCGCGCGCCATGGTTCATCAATAAATTCTGGGTTTTGAGATGACTACAAGAGTATGCTACCTGCATGGCAGAGCCTGGCAAGCTACCCGTGTCATATTTGATATGCCAGTGTAAATTAATAAAAAATTAAAATGTAGCTTCTTTGAAAACTGCAACTTAACTCTGCTTAGCCTTACATCTCACCTTAGTGAAGAGAAAGAGCAACAACAAAAGAGAATGAGAGCAGAAACTGCCATCAAGAAAGAGTTTACCATGTCACTGAGTTAAATTCTTCTACTCATTCAACAAGAATTTACTAAATCATAATTGCATGCCAGGCTGAGAAAAGATATATAAAGAATATAGTTCACAGTCTTATGAGTTATAAACACAATGTAGAAGAGACTTGCATACTAAAACGCACCACCTGCTCACACACATTTCACACCAGAAACTACAACACCGAGTAAAGCACAAAACAGAGGAAGCACAGGATGTTCTGGAAATACTGCAGAGACCAAGCCGAGTGTAGAGGGTTCCAAAACACTGAAGAAAACAGCATTTAACATAAAGAATTCGAAATGGTTGGGTTCTTGCCAACTAAGGTTGAGAGCGAAAAGAAAATTTCTAAGCCCATGTAAAAAGGGACCCCACAAGACTCTAAATACTGAAAAGTTATTTTCATTTTGAATAAAAATGAAATCAGTGAATAAAAGGAAGCAAGCAAAAAGACAAATGGGAGAGGTCTTGTAGAAGAATTTACACTCACAGCGGAGTGGTCGAAAATTTTCTTAAGGGTCAAAACAGTATGACAGCCCTTAAGGAAATTGCCTTGCTCAAGGCCAATCTGAGTTTGACATCACATTTCCTCTAAGTGTTCTGAATTTTCATTCATTACATATTTTATAATAATTAATTTGGTCATTAATATCATGTAATAGTCATAGTCAAGAAATAGTCAAAGGCAGACCTATTTCTATAGTCAACTAAGTGTGGAGTCATAATGACTATGTATTTGTAGTTCAATGTAATGACTTGTGTTTTAGGGGCTGATACCATGTATGCTCAGTTCTTAGTCCTGACTCTTCACTCAGGGGTCACCCTTTGCAGAGCTCAGGAAACATATATACAGGGCATCAGAAATTAAACCTGAACTGGCCATGTGCAAGGCCAGCTCCATACTCACTGTACTTTGTCTCCCTGGAATGTCTATTCATTGTTTTTTTTTTCTCATTTGCTTGTTTTTGGGCCACACCTGGCAGTGCTAGGGCTTACTCCTGGCTTTGCACTCAGAGATAACTTCTGGAGTCTCTGATGCATGGCAGATCATTAGCCAGGGACTGAACTCAGGTAGACCACATACAAGGCCAAGAGTTCTACCTGCTGTATCATTGGTCCAGCACAGGGTTTTTAAATCTTTATTAATTTTTTTCTAACATTACATTTAGAGCTCATAAATCATCCCAAACTTTATAACTGGGCAGGACGTTAATTATTTTTCAGTAATGTGGAAAGATATTAGGTTTACTTACAAGTACATAATGTGAATATTTATATGTTACCGATACAAATATAGCTATAGGTTGTGAAGTTTGTATAGTTTTCAACAAATGAAAACAAAACATCAAGTTTGGTCACCAGATATAAGAAAACACTGAAACTACTAAAATTTTAATAAATATTTTTATTCTTAAACACCCATAGCAAACAATAATTATAATTGTCAAAACCATTACTGCAACATGTAATTACTTTTTCCTTGCAACTAATTTTGGAAGAAGCAGGCAGCCAAAAATAAAAATATACAAACTTAATTTTTTTCAAGGGGGAGGGGTTAGTTAATAATTCAACAAAGATTTATCAGTCATGTTGTTAATGCGAAAGTGGATTCTCCTGCACTAGTGGGTTCTTGAGGATTGTATGAAGAATTTGCATACAAAATTCAGAAAATTGACAGTGATGATTCCAGATATCTAGCCTCCCTGTTACCCGAGAATTAATTCCTGGTTCTGTCCCACGCAGTCCACTCGCCTCCCATGAACGATGGTCCAGTCCTGTTCCAGTGTTGCTCTCTCAGTCCCTACCGCTGAGTCTCCCAACTGTACCCCAAGGATCCCTTTGTCTTGACTCAGCTTTCCCTAGTCTTCAACCTTAGTACCTTGCCCTGTAGGCATGCTGTCCTTCCTGATCCTGTGAGAGAGGGAGGGAGCCGGCTTGGGAGCAGCAGGAGAGAGAAAAAGAAGAGAAACAGACAGACAGAGACAGAGACAGAGACAGAGACAGACAGAGACAGAGACAGAGACAGAAAGAGAGAGAGAGAGAGAGAGAGAGAGAGAGAGAGAGAGAGAGAGAGAGAGAGAGAGAGAGCCTGGAGTTGGCTTTTATGTGCTGCTAAATCCGTCCTCCAGGTATTCGCTTCTACGTTCTGATTGGTTACTTATTCCATGGGTGTGATTGGCTGCCTGTGACCAGGTGCTTTCCACCTTAGCTCCTGCTCTATCAATGTTTTTGTCCAAGATTAGAGGAGCAAGTCTTACATCATTCCTATTCCCATGGATTTTTCTTGCTAGTTTAGAAAACTGACAAAATACTAACACTCACTGTTCTCTATCTAACCCCTCCACCTTGAAAAAACACAGTGTTGTGATGTATAAAAACGAAAACAGAGGAGCTGGTAAGATAACACAGCTAGTAGGATACTTTCTTGAGCACAGATAACCTGGGTTCAATCCCTAGGAACCCTGTAGGGCTCTGGGAAGAGTGATCCTGCTAGCTACCGCCCAAAGCAAACAGAAGACAAGGAGGAAAAAAAAAAAAAGAAACAGCAGGTGAAGCATAGCATAACACATCAAACACAGATGTGTTAGAAATACTTAACTTTTAGACAGGGGTGGCCATAGGGAAAGTCATTTGTGACATTGGGAAATGAGATAGGAGTGAGTCAGTCACAGCAGATGAGGGACACATTATACATGAAAAAAAGAGACGCATGCACAAAGGCACTAAGCCATAGGAGAACTCATGGCGCTTAAACTGAAAGCAGGGCTTGGTGACTCAACACTTAGACTGAGATACTGCTAAGAACACAAATACAGTGTCTGTATCAAAGCACTAAGCATATTATTTAAAGGGCCACTAGGTCTAAGTGACTACACCGAGGGGCAAATCAGGACCCAAACTTGAATATTATTTCAAAGAACTATTTCATTGACTTAAGCAGGGAGTGAGATGATGAGATTATACATTTTCAATAACTGCTCTGATTGCTACCTGGAGAACCAATGGGATGCAGTGAGACTGAGCATGAGATTGGTGGACAAATCAGAAAGTATCTTGATTGGACACAGGGACTTGGGTTAGGAATTAGAAATACAGCAGCAGACTTGGAGAAAAATGGGTAGGAATAAGGAATGAGAAACCCAGGAGAATTCTTGAGTATGAGAAGAGCCTCAATAAAAAGGTAAGAGCTGAAAAAGCAAATCTGAGTATTGTCAGCATATGGATAATATTTAAGAGTACTGAAATCAGTTAACTCACCCTGGGGGGGGGAAGACAAAATGACTTTTTAAGTCCTAAAACCTATTTAGAGTCGATAAAGGGATATAAGATAACCAAAGACTGAGAAGAAACAACCATTGACGCCTAAAGGTGTGTTTTCCAAGAGAGCTGAGAGGTATGCAAGAAAGAAAGAAAAATAGCTAATTAGATTTTCCATTACTCTCACTGTCTTTCTTCCCTTGTAATAGTGTGAAAACAAAGCAGATTCAACAGGAGGATGACAAGAAAAGGAAAAGCAGGTATGCTGGCATGCCCCAATCCTTTATCTCAGATCTCTGACAAGCTTTAATTACTTTGCTAGTCAAGGGCTTCCTGAGGAAATGCAATTCTGTCACTTCATAGGCAGCCTCACTTCAGCATAATGGATTTTCCCCATCTCTTGCTCAGATAACATTTCTATGTTTTCCAAAATAGTTATGAGCAATTCTGTTAGTGAACCTAAAACAGTTTACCCTTGAAATCTTTCTATTAGTATACATAAAATTTCATTACTTCTTCTCTTAGAGAACATATAATGTCGTTATTCTTTTCTGACATCCCTTTGATTTTAGTTTTAATTTTTTCTTCCCATTTAATATAGTTTCTAAGTATTCACCGAAATGCAAAATAGCAGATTTAAAATACTTTTAAGACTTGAATTTATTGCCAAACAAAGTCAAAGAGTTATTGCCAAGTTGGGAATTCACATGCATTGATCATTTAATAGAAAACACGACTGTGGTTTAAGCTATTCATTTGAATGTTCAAGACTTACTTCAACTCATGGTTGTATGTCAGTAAATGGAAAGACTGGGCATAAATTAGTGATGCAAACAAATGAGAAGAAACTTAACTCAGAATACTTCTCCCTCTGCTTGTTGCTTTTTCTCAGTTTATGTTGGTAATTCATTCCTCCCACAAGTTCAGTTTGTTACTTCCCTCTCCTTCCACTCTGTATGTTCTCTGTGGTTCCTGCACTCTTATTCAGCAACGTCAGCCCAATTTCTCCACAAACCTATCTGTAAAACTCAATTTCAGCTTTAAGAAAACAAAAGAAATCTGGACGAGAGCTATCATTGAATGGGTAGAGCTCTTGCTTGCACACAGTGGCCATAGGTTCAATTCCCGGAATCACATATGGTCCCCTGAGCATAGCAGGAGATCCCTGAGAGCAAAGCCAAGAGTAAGAGTTGAGCACTGCCAGGTATGCCCCTCAAGCAAAAACAAAAACAAAATCATGGGACCTAAGTCATTTTTCCCACCTTTAAAATTTTTTTAAATAACAGTGACTTTCTCAACTTGATATCAAAAAAACATTAAATCCTTAATTGTTTCCTATTTAGAAAGTTTAGATGAGTGGTTTTCAACCTCTGGTCTATAAACCTATAACTTTACGCAGAAATTTTTAGCTAATTCATGACATAATTATTGCTGCTTAACACACGATAAGCCCGGATCACCTATGACATCATGTGCATAGTGATGTATAAATATTGATAGATATTCTGACTGTAAAAATTGTTTTAACTTATGCCTTAGCAGTCTGAAATATTTCTCGATTTTCAGCCATCTGAAGGGTATAAAAAGGCTGGGAACCTTGACTATAGACTAATTTTCTTTCACTTTTTATACTTGCAGACAGACCTCTGTCCTGCATTCCCTTCCCTGGGCTTCAATCAGAACCAAGGGAGCAGTAGTTTTTAACTTTCTGAACCTTTGCTGGTCTGTGGGCCAGTGGCCGAAGAACACTGGACTTGATTATCTATGGTCAGCTCCACATGCATGGAGAAGAGATCAAGTCAGAGCAGAGCAGTGATGATGAATGAAAGTAATTTCAAAAGTTCAGTTCAGTGATTGGAGCCACTGTTATTTAACAAACCTGAAAGTATTACATGTTCAAAAAAAAAAAAAAAGACTAGAATTGAAGATCTCAGAATAAAATGTGGGAGGAAACTCTCCCCAATAAAATCCTTTTGATAAAAAGCAGGACATTTATAAATTGAGGCAGTACATAAGACATTTATTTTATGGTGTCCAAGAGTTTTAACTTCTATTAAATGGAATTTATTTCATTAAATTCATAAAACCATCATGGTACGTGCATGAGAATTTATTGAAACTATTTTGATGAAAGAGAAAGTAATTGTGGTACTGTATCTTAGTGTTACATAAAACTAATTAAATCTCTATAATTATATAAATATGTATTACTACAATTAATAAGTAAATCTCATAATAATTTTTCAAATCAACTTATAGAATGTAATAACATCAATTATCGCACTTATATCAAAGCAGTGAGCATATTTACTAACACCAAGTGATGGCATTTGAGCTCCAACTTTGCTGCATTTTTAACCCTAGCTCAACCCACTCATGAACAATAGTTACTTCTGATTGCCCATCAATATTACTTTCAGAAATATAAATTGATTCAAGTAATTGCATCCTTCATTTTGTTTTGTTTTTCTGGATCAGGGCTCACTCTTGACTTTGTTCTTAGGGACCACTCCTGGAGGACTTGAGAGACCATATATGGTACCAAGCATCGAACTTGGGTCAGCAGCATGCAAGGCAAGCACCCTACCCACAGTACTAGCATTCTGGCCCCAAGTACTCTGTATTTTAAAATCATAATGATGTCTTACCACTTAACTTTTATTGTCCTTGTCTGATGATAAGGAAACAGACAGATGCTGTTTTTAATTGGGCATATATTTTAGTAAACAAAACTGAATTGACATGAAGGGTACAATAGTTGTTATTTGGAGCAGTACACCCTAAATGTATGGCATGACTGAATCATCACATGATACATAGGAGCATTGGGCAAACACTATTTTATTTTTTCTTTTTGAGTCACACCTGTCAACGCTCAGGGGTTTCTCCTGCCTCTGTACTCAGAAATTACTCCTGGCAGTGCTGGGGGCCCATATGGGATACCAGGGATCTAACCCTGCTCGGCTGTGTGCAAGTACCGCTGGACTATCCCGCTGGCCCCACAAACACTAATTTAACCCCGAGGTAGAACAGGCATCACTACATTTACCTGCTATGCAGTATTTCAAATCCAACGAGTCATTATCTAATCATTACCAATCATATTATTGCTAAATTCAGTTTTATTACCAAATATTTTATAAATATTCTTATGAATTAAAAATATGGATACTTTATGGCATTGTATTACTAATTTAAGCCTACCTTAGGACTTTGAAGAATTTTTTTTTGTTTTTGCTTAAAGGGTCTCCATACAATCTCAAGGTTCACAACAAGGCGAACATATCTGACCACACAATAAAAGAGCATCCCTCCCATCTCATCTGGAGTCAGAGAAAAAACTAAACGTAATCCCAAACAAAAAGCAATCAATCCTTAAGCTATGTAATAGTCAACTAAAGCCCTATTGCATAACTGATGAAGACAGTAATTGCTAAA
The DNA here is from genome assembly GCA_021461705.1 of Cryptotis parvus. Lineage (NCBI taxonomy): Eukaryota > Metazoa > Chordata > Mammalia > Eulipotyphla > Soricidae > Cryptotis > Cryptotis parvus. The sequence continues at coordinate 224,013 of JAJIBD010001517.1, read as the reverse complement.
CAATCTATCCCATGATCTCTACTTGAAGGACACTTTAACTCAATAAGTATATGAACCTCCTGTATAAAAACACAACTCAAGAAATGTTTTAGGGGATCAACCATAATGATATTATATATTTGATAAAGGCAAATTTCTAAATTACAACTTTATGAATTACATCAAATTCTATTTCTAATATGGTATTTCTTTAACAAGGGCATACACAGAGGTGTTTTTGTTTGAGAGTCATACAGACAGTGCTCAGTGCATCTGGCTATGCACTCAGGAATAACTCCTGGAAAACTTGGAGGACCATATAGAGTATCTGAGATCTAACCCATGGCCAACCTTGTGCAAGGCCCAAGATGATGACAAAGTTTTCTATAACATTTTGACATAATAGACAGTTTAATTTGTTTACAACTATTTGTATTAAAGACAGGTACACTAAAATATTTTCTCAGGAAGGAAAAGTATTATCTAACTTTAAAACAGAGCTTAATTTTTTTGGAGTTCAATTTTAAAACAGGGTTTGTTATAAAAATAACTAAGCAATGAAAGATGGGAGACAAACTTGGAAAGAGGTTAATCATGCTGTGCATGGAAACAAATAAGTAAGCTAATGCAGCGTATATCGTTTGCCTTTAGCAAATCCTTTACTTTTCTCAAAATTCCAGTCTGTGACAAATATGCATGAACAATTTATTGCAACATTGTAGTGTCACCATGGAAACTAACCAAACCTATTAATCTTTGAATCTCATGAATAAGCTATGAATTAAACTAATTCTCAAAAATAATATTATCCAGACAATTGGCAAAAGGATAAAGGACCTTATTTTATTCTTTGATAATTCTGGTGGCTTTATATATAAAATACTCCTATGTAAATTATTTAAGAGTGTCTGACAAATTAAAAAAAAAAGCACACACTAGCTTAATTTTCAGAAGTTACCATATTTTCAAGTGTTGACTTATTTCAGGAATCATTTTCATTTTGAAATCCCTGATTTTAAATCTCCTGATTCCCTAGATTAAAATACAGCAAGCACATTAACTATTTAAACAAGTAACACAAATTTGATTCCTTTTAGAACGAATATCAAAAAGATAAAATCAAAGGTATTTCTGCTTTTTTTTCCTTTTTAAAATAATATATCTATGATACATTAATCATTTAGATTTTTATGATATTTTTTCAGCAAAATTTTAAAGACCGAACTACAAGTCACAAGAATCCTACAAGACACAAGAAATATATATGAAATATGTATATATGTCATATACATATATATGTCATATACACATTTTATATATATATGCACACACACATAAAATGATTACCTTTCTTTTTTTAAATACTTTTGCCCAGCAGGCAAATTAGAAAGGTTTATTTAATGTCAGTTTTTATTTATTTTTGTTTTGGTGTCTCATCTGGTGATGCTCAGGGGTTATTCCTGGCTCTTCATTCAGTGATCAGTCCTGTTAGGGCTCCGGGGACCATACAGGATGCTAGAGATTGAACCTGGATTAGCCATATGCAAAGCAAGTACCCTTCCCTCTGTATTAATTTTCCAGCTTCCAGATATTCTCTTATTTTTTGTTGATGTTTAGTATTATTTCTTGTGTTGCATCTTTCTATAAGCAAAAGCAAACAGAGTCAAGGACTTAGCCTAGAAGGATAGAATTAGTCTAGAAGGATCGACTTCTTAATTAATACAAGCGGCACCATGGTAAGTCTCCGAACTGCAAGAAACCCCCACCCCCCCAGTACCATGAGGTGCAGCCACAGTTGTTCTAGAGCACCAGTAGGTGTTTCCAGTGGATCCCAATATTATTGAGGTGTCCCTGGCCCTTTGCAGTGCTCCTTGAAGCACACGAACTTGCTGGCAAGAGTACTGGACTGGAAGACTTCTACCAAGAACCCAAGAATTGCTACAAATGGACACTTACATGGCTTGAGCACAGCTGAGGTGGTCGACCGGTAATTAATTAATTGCTTAATTAATTAATCAATAGAAAGCAAAGGGCACAATATCCCAGTAAATCCTAATCGATTCTAGTGCTCTGGCCTTGAGAAGAGTAAGACCCATGTGGCTCTGCCCCAACAAAGGAAAGCGTTTCTACAAGTTTATACAAAACTCCAGCACTGTTACATTCAGCTCTGCTGCAGAGCTGAGATCACCTCTGCTTTCCATTCTTGACAAGGAACTTCCCAGAGATAGTAGTTGCATAAAATGTGGAAAACCTTTGAAAATCACCATACTGATGCAGGCCATTACTACTGACACTTCCTGAGCTTGCACAGATGACTGCATCATGTGCTACCTCTGGAGCCACACACAGCCCTCACAGAAACTATTGGTCACACAGACAAACTGCATCTAAGAAAAGGAACCCTATTAGATGAAAAATGTGGGCCATAGATTCCCCAAACTCCTACTGCTATTTTGGGGGGTGGGGGAATTTACTCATTACCTTCCTCTGCTGGAAATACATCTGTATTTCGGTTTGATCCCAGTCACACAATATGGTTTCCTGAGTCCCCTATCAGGAGAGACGACAAAGTACAGAGCAAAGAATAAGCCCTGAGCACCACAGGGTGTGGGAGCCCCAAAAACAAAAACAAAGAAAAAGATTATGCTGGTGTGCAGGAGAAGGCCTATTGCAATCAGAATTCTTCTAAGAGGGTTATAGCCTCCAGATAGAATGCAACTGTCTATTCTTTGACTTTGGCACTTCTGACTCCAAGAACTATATAAAGCTTTCAGTCTCTGAGGTAAGGCAATTTCCTATTGCAGACATTTGGAACTAATAGGAAGAATAACTACTAAGGGACCAGAGCAACAGTACAGTGGGTAAGGTGCTTGCCTTGCATGTGGCCAACCTGGGTTCAATATCAGCTATCCCATAAGGTCCCCAAGCACTGTCAGAACAGATTCCTGAGTGCAGAGCCAGGAGAAACCCCTTAACATCTCCAGTGTGTGCACCCCAAAAAGAGTATTTAAAGAGTATTTATGTACATATTTCTATCTACTATAAATTTTTGTAGGTATCTTGGTAGATAATTATATATATATATGTCATAGTTTACATCTCATTGACTTCTGAATTAATACAGTAACACATATGCTTCAAAATATACTAAAAATTAATTTTTAAAACCTAAAATTCTGAGGTTTTTTTTCTTAACAGTCATCATGTAGACATGTAATAACTGTGACAGCACAAACACAGAATGTTATCTTTCCAACATGACACTTGGAAACTAAAGAAAACAGTAATTCAGTAAATATACTTTGCACTTTAAACAGTTCTTCATAACTCAGATCACACATTACCATCTGAAAGTGAGCAAAGTATTACTTATTTAGACTTTGATTGAGTTACTGCAAATGAGCACCCCTTCACCATGGTCCCCTCTTTAATTATCTCATCAACTTAATCTCAAAAATCATATTTATAAAAGGCATTTCAAATCTTACTGGGTAATAAAATTGCCCAGAGTTGAGGCAGTACTATATTTTCAATAACCAATATTATGGTGTGATTTATTCACTCTTAAGAATTTCTAAATTCATTGTGACTCATGATATAATAAAAAGAAAAAGCATAAATGTATAAAAATGTACTTCAAAGAATTTCTTACCTGTGTGACAAGTGGCTCCAAAAGCCTTTCTACTGTTAGTGTCCGATTTCCAAACTTTTGGGGTCCCATTTTAAAATGATAGGTGAAGTTGCCGGAAGTCATGTTCTCTAGAAAAACACACATTGACCATTAGAAATAATGATCACTGGAATAACCTGCTATTTCCACATTCAAAATTAATTAAAAAATTAAACTTAGATAAAATAGTGTCTGGTCTCATTGTATCAAGTGAAGAGATGGGGAAATGAGAAAAAAAAAAAGTAAGATAGTAAACTGGAATCAGATAGAAAACTCAGTGCCCCTTAAGGCATATTTATACATTAGTCATGTTTTCGGGACCAGTGGAAATGGAAATATTTTCTTACTCAATATTTAGTTCACATATCCATCTGCTATATCCCAGGAAGGACTGGAACTGGCCTGTAAGAGTTTATGGCTTCAAGATAGAGAGGCAAGGAGTAAAAAAATATGTCTCTGTTGAACAAGAAAATAGAAAGGGTTGTAAGAGGAATATTGAAGGACACCAGTCAATCTGGGAAGAATGATAGAGTTTCAGGAAGCGCAATAAATCTATAGTGCTCACCAGAGAAGGGACCTCCAAATCATAAGAAAAGACGACTTTGTTTTCTACACATAATTGGCCACTGAGGATATGACAGTCCACACTCCATGCCTCAGCTGAATTTCTTTGTCTTAAATAGGGATGAGTTCTTGCAAACTGAGTAGCAATGGTTCTCAAAATCAGCTCGCTGCTATTTACATGGACTCTGATTACTCACTACATTTACATTCTTGTCCCATAAAATTAGCGTCTGATAAGGTTATTTAGCTCACTCTAAAACAATTCTCTCCTACTAAGAACTATTGGTGTTCAGGGAACATTCTCCCACATATCAAGCACAAAATACAGCTCTGGCGCGATTGAATAAATTATGCATTCTACCAGCAGTATGTTTCTCACAAAGAAATTGACTATTCTTTTCTGAATATATTTCAATAGCTAACCACTGGACAAGCATCTATAGAATGTACAAACTGATTCTGAGTCATTTGCTGCAGTACAACTATAAGTCAAACTTCATAGTTATTCTCTTTTCAGAACCATTAACCTCTAGAAGTCTATCCTTATTCCTCAATGTAGATGATAATTTATATTAAAATGAACACTGCAAAGTAGGGCTATCAAAACAGGCACAGTGTCCTAAGTGCCATATCCTAGTTAATCCTTTCACAAATATATCCAACCAATTTGTTTCAGGGGGCAAAGACACAGTGTTCTGGCATTTTACCTCTCTCCAAATGCCAGGTTTTAACTAAACTTAGCATAGCAATCAACCATAGACTGATTTAGACTTAGGTTCCTTCACAGCAACAATAGTTAGCATGGATATACTGCCTGTCCTCTAGAAACCTACAGGGACTTTATGCATTTTTTCCTTCATGCTGCCAACCACCACATGGCAGCTCTAACATACACAGAATTCTGCTACTAACCAGCACACATTATGGCACTGTGGCCCAATAAAATCACCAGATATTCTCTGCATATACAGGATGCCTCTGTCCTTACTGAAACCACATCTGCACAAGAGATCTTTAAGCAGTATCTCATGGTGTATTTATAACTCAGTTATTGTTAGATTCCTTGGACATATTTCCTAATAAGTTTTCAAGATTTGAAAGAATGAGTGGTATAAAGATGATGATGCACAGGGAAGCCCTACAGAAAAGCCAGAAAAACATGTCATGAAATCATTTTCACACAATTATAAGAGGAACTTCCCATGAGACTGTGCAGGGAAACACCAATTCCTTCACGGGCAGACTTGTGCACATGCGCTGTTGGATCAAAGAGGGCATACAAAATTCATTATGGATGTTCCTCTGCATAACTATCAAGAAATCACACTGAAAAATGCTGAGGTGAGGAACAAAAAATGCTGGTACAATCACATTAGAGACATTAATCTTGCAAGCATCAAGCAAAAATGGGAGATATTAGATAAAGACCTAAAGTCAAGTTTAAGTCAATAAGTAGAGTCAGAGGGAATCTTGACTTCTAGAGGTCACGGGAACTTATACATTTAAAAACAAAAAAAATATTATTATTAAGTAAAACCAATGACTACAATTTATTCCTCTGGGAATCAATCATTTCAATTACTTCTTTGGACACAAGCAAGATTCAACAGAAAAGTAAAAAGAAATGGTTCTAGAGAACTAATTTGCTGAAGGGGAACCTAGTAGTACAAACTCCCGTCAGCCAGCTAGATAGGACTATACAAACCTCAACATAATTTTCTATTTCTTGGGAGGGGTGAGGGAATCTGGGGACATTGGTGCATTTGTGGAGGAAGTAATCTTTTCCCTGCCATCACACAGCATAACAAATTGTATTGATACACAAACTAATGGGGTGGGTTTAAAAGTGGCTAGCAAAAACTAAAACTCTAGCCAGCCTTTAAAACCAGCATGTTGATATCTAGATTCTCATTGAAGGACTGAAGAGATAGTTCAGTAGTCAAGGCACTTGCTTTGCACTCAGCCAAACAGGTCCAATCCCAGTGCCCCATATTTTCCTCTGAGCCGACCACAAGTGATCCTTGAGCTCATAGTCATAAGTGAGCTCTGAACATCATCAGGTGTGGTTCAAAACCAAAACCAACCAAACAAAAAGAACACCACACCACTGAACTCTCCCTGAGAACCACTTTATTTTAAATGTATTTATTTGTTAAATCACAAAATTTAATTTTTAAAATTTTATTATACCACCGTGAGATATCTACAATTACAAAGATGTTCATGACTGCATTTTAGTCATACATTGTTCCAGCACCATCCATCCACCAGTGCCTTAGTCCCACCACCAATGTCCCCAAATTCCCCTCCCACTTCCCCCAACCTGCCTCTGTAGCAGCTTCTTCTTCTTCTTCTTCTTCTTCTTCTTTCTTCTTCTTCTTCTTCTTCTTCTTCTTCTTCTTCTTCTTCTTCTTCTTCTTCTTCTTCTTCTTCTTCTTCTTCTTCTTCTTCTTCTTCTTCTTCTTCTTCTTCTTCTTCTTCTTCTTCTTCTTCTTCTTCTTCTTCTTCTTCCTCTTCCTCTTCCTCTTCTTCCTCTTCCTCTTCCTCTTCTTCCTCCTCCTCCTCCTTCTTCTTCTTCTTCCTCTTCCTCCTCCTCCTCCTCCTCCTCCTTCTTCTTCTTCTTCTTCCTCTTCCTCCTCCCTCCTCCTTCTTCTTCTCCCTTCATCTTCTTCTTCTTCTTCTTCTTCTTCTTCTTCTTCTTCTTCTTCTTCTTCTTCTTCTTCTCCTCCTCCTCCTCCTCCTCTCACTCTTCTTCTTCTTCCTTCTTCTTCTCCTTCTCCTTCTCCTCCTTCTTCCTCTTCCTCTTCCTCTTCTTCCTCTTCCTCTTCCTTCTCCTCCTCCTTTTTCTTCTCCTTCTCCTCCTCCTCACTCTCATTGGCATTAAGAATGAGATAGAACAAATGTGTGGGACTCACGTTAGGTAAGACAGAGAAGGGAACAGTGTGCTAATAATTGTTGAAAGTGATAATACCAGCCTAGAACTGAGCATTGAATACAGGCAAAAGATATAGAGGATAACCTCTAAATGTATGTATTGTTATCCACAGTGTGTAAGAGAAGGAAGAGAGAGAAAGAGAGAAAAAGTGGATAAAGAGCCTGCAGTGGAGGCAGGCTAGGGAGGTGAGGGAATTGGGGACATGGTGGTGGGAAATGGACACTGGTGAAGGGATGTGTGCTGGAACACTGTAAGACCAAAACCCAAACTTCTTTGTAATTGTATATCTCACGGTGGTATAATAAAATTAAAAAAAGAATGAGGTAGAGAAAAGATACTCTTATAGCTGCAATATGTGACATGATATAGTCCTTGTAAATTTGTGTTTATAGAAATGCTTGCATTCAGTTATTTATGGTACAACCGACTTCTTTCTACGGTTTATATTGAATTTGCATTTAAAACATTTCCCATAAAGTCCAAATCCAAATTAAGTTTCAAAAAGAACAGAATACAGCAAAGAAAAAATCAAACAATCACTAGAACAAAAATTGGGGCAACTGTAATCAGTAAGCAGGAAGGAATTACAGTTTGGTATGTGGACTAACATGATAAGCTAGTTGACTGTTAGCCAAACATTTCATCCTTTTTTAACTCCAAATACCTATCAAATATGATCAAAACCATGTCTTTAGGATAAACTGAACGTGTATTCAGTCAGCATTCATTCCCTGCCCCCAGCCCCCTTGCCCATCTCCACAGAAAAAGTTACCTCCCCATTCTACCATATTCCAAAACCCAACTCTGGAATATATTGTACATTTTTTCCATGACTAATAATAATAGTGGTAATGGCATGCATTCTTATTATATCCAATTAACAGTTATAGAAATTGATTCATAAAACAGTTCTGAAAATTGTCAATGTCACAAATAGTGAATGGAAGCCATTAAGTTTTGAAATCTGTGTTCAAAACTGCTATGGTGGGAGGTGGGAACCATGAAATCTAGTTATATTTGGCAAACTTCAATTGGTTATATTTTCTTGTCTACATAAGGTGTCCTTATTGTTACTGTTTCTGGCATATCAAATATACCAGGGTAGTTTCCCAGGCTCTGCCGTGGCTCTGGGTTCATCCCAGGACCATTTTTTCCTATATAAAACCAACCAGCCAGGGCCCACGGGACGGAGCCCTGGTTGTAGACAAGCCTGCCTCCTGTCTGCCACCTGTGGATGCAGTCAGGCACTACAGCCACACCTACAACACCTCGAGGGACAGAATTGAGCAAATCAAAGAACAATGGGAAGACAAGTGATACAAGTGGTATATAAGATGTAACCAGTCAGAAAGGAAATGACTAAGGTGTGAAAATAGTAAGATCTATTTTTTTGCTGTTTTATTCTATTTTGGGGCCTCTCAAGGCAGTGCTCAGGGCTTTCTTCTGACTCTACACTCAGGGACCACTCCTGGAAGTATTGAGGGACCATATGGGGTGCTGGGTATTAAACCCTGTTAAGCTGTGAGAAAGCCAAATGCCCTACCAACGTACTATGGCTCTGGTCATTGAGACAATAACATTTAAAAGAGAAAGTTCTCTTTGACTTAACTCTCCTGCCCAGGAAGACAGTCATTTTGCTTTGATTCTTCACATATATCTGGGCAGATGGTATGAAATTTAGCAGTTCTCACCCATACGCAAATGACACGAGTACAAAAGCCAAAAGGACCAAGAAAAACAAGCACCAGCAAGGACAGGTGATCTACAGTTACCAGGGACAGATCAGCAAGCAGTTAAGAGCAACAGACATCAACAGATACTGCCCCCACAATTAACAGCACCTGACATCAACGGATTCCCCATGGGAAATGAGAGTCATTTCACTGGAGGACACTGGAACTGTGAACTTTGAGGGACAGAAATAGCGAATAAACAAAAAGGAACGAGGACTGTGTCCATCGGACATGTAAGAACAAAACCAGCCAAAAAACCTGTGTGAGACCTGGGTACCAGAATCAGAGGTTCAAAATTACCTTCTTGAAGCTGGTAAACAAACATATGGAGTTTCCTATGCTTATTTCATGTACAATAGTCAAAGACCCACTCAGGATTTAGTTATTTTCTCAGAAATATAATCACTGTAATTTACAGCTTGTGTAAAAGAATCTGTAGATTCTGACTTACACCTGCATCACTATGGGTTTTCTAAATCATGCACTGACAGTGATATGCACCAGAGCAGAAAAACCAAGAGTCAGACCTTCCAGAGAGAGGGAGGAAAAACAGAAAGACATAAGGGAATATTAGCTAGATGAGAGAAATATAAATGACAAATGCAATTATAAACATGTCATGATCAAATCAAACGCGGCTTTACTTTCTAGTAAGACAGGTACATCTGAATTCAATTTTTTCAAAACATCTTAGATCCCTTATGTCAGGAATGGCCGCTGGTGGTAAGTCTCCGGTAGAGATTGAGCAACAAACCACCCTGGCAAATCCCAGAGGAAGATTTGACGGTGATTTAATGACAAATTAACATAATTTCAGTTTCCATGATCTTGGCTTGGGAAGATGGCAGATTGCATGCTAAAGAGGACGCATGCAACTTAACAGATATACATGCACATAGAATATGGAAAATTTCATGGTAAAAAGAACTTTACAAATTGCAGACACTAGTCATCACCAGACTTTAGGCTGCAGATCACAGGCCATGCAAGTGGGTCCAAAGGAAAGCTGCAAGCTGAAAAAATAAAAACAGCTCTCTCTTGGCTCTGGGATACATGCAGCAAAGAAGAATATCCAGAAGGACAGAAAAGGAAGACAGAGAACTTGAATTATGTTGCTAGAAAGGCACAATGGAAAGGACTACAAGGAATGGGGTTAAGTATTTGGAACTAAAAGCGAGTCAGGGTATTAACTTCATATAACAATCTAAATGAGTTTGGAAGTGGTTTTTCCCAGAGCCCCTGGTAAGAAATAAAGTCTAATCAACACCTTAGTTCCAGTCTTTGAAGTGCAAAGCAGAGTACACAGCAATATTTCACATGGCCCTTCACATTCGAAAACTCCCAAGTTAATAAATCTGTCTTGAGTTCAAGTGATAAGTTTGTTGCAAACATTTCCTGCAGCAATAGAAAACAAACAGTGGTGTCTTCCAAAATTATGTGTGTGTCACATTCACTTGGAGGCATGTGCTCAGAAGATTCCAAATCAAATTCATACTTGGAGGCCATGATAATATAAAGGTTATGGCACTTGTCCTTATAACCTTGCTTTGAATTGCTGGCACCAAGGGTCATTCCTGAGAACAGAGCCAGGAAAAGCCCCAAAACACTTCTGGGTGTAGTAAAGAAATCTAAAATAAAATATTTGATTTTTCAAAAAAACTATGTGTTCAGATCCTATACGACCCTTATTCTCCAGAAAATTTCTGATATCATTCCAAGAAATACATAGTTTTATTTAAAAATTTCTGCCACAGTAGTGATCACTGTAAAGAATGTAAACTTTCAGTAGGAGAGTCTCACACACTTCACAGACTTCAGTTTAACAGAAGCAAATATAACAATAACATGTTTTTAAAGACAGCAATTTTCCAAAGAATGTGTTTCTAAATAATTTGAAATTATTTAAGAATTATAAAAATAGGTGTCTCAAGGAGATGGTACCTTAGCCAAGGTGCTTACCTTATATACAGCCACACCCAGTTTCATCCCCAGCACTGCATAGTACCCTGAGCACCAAAGGGAATTAAACCCGAAACAGAGAGTTAAGAGTAGCCCTTAAGCACTGCCATTCAAAACCCCAAATTCAATAATAGTAATAATAATACTAAAATAATGTATACCAAATATGGTATCTTCAAGATAAAAATTATTTCAATAAAAGACAGATACCTCTGATTACTAAATATATTACGGTCAAAGACATTTTTCCTATAGTTGAGATTATGGATGTCTTCTATATAATACATATGTATATGCATATGTATATAAAACACAGGCTAGGAATAGAAGTTGAGAAACAAGACCACAGGAGGCGGCACTCATTTCTTCCAAACAGACAAAGAGTTAAAGTTGCCCTGATTCCCACCAGAACAAATCTGGGTAACAGAAGCAGGTATAAATGATGGCATAAAGATGAGGATAGCACCCTCGTGATGCCATCCGCCCCGACGCCCAGCAGCTCCCAGCTCTCCCCACAAGGTGCATTCCTGCGGCGGGCAGGCCCCGAGGAACTTTGAGAAGGGGACCAAGCCACACCCAAATTCTTCGGCCACCCTCCACATCCACCCCAATGCCCAGAAGCTCCCACTCTCCCCACCAGGTATATTCCTGCGGCAGACAGGCCCCAAGGCACCCCTTTCTAGGATAAAGGGCTGGAAATTTGAGAAGGGGACCAAGCCACATCCAGATTCTTCGGATCTTCCACTGGACTACCTCCACCCCCGACCCCCTGACTCCACAACCACCCACCGACACTCCAAAATTCAAAACCACGTGGATGCTAGCGCATGCGCCGTGAAGTAATATCTATCTACCTGAGATACCACTGAGCATTTGCCCCAACATTCTTTGCTATACATCCCTAACTGCAAAGTAAAACAGGCACCTACTAACTCTATTGACTAGTCACCCAAAACACACATTTGCAACATACGATAGTCATTATGGTAAAGCAATGAAGAATTCCTTCAACCTCTACGATTGAAGTCACTAATACAGATGAGTCAAGCAATAATGATGAGCTATATAAACTCTCTGAGAAGGAATTTTGGAAGGAACTGTTAAAGATTCACAAGGAACTCAAAGAAACAATGGAATACAAAGTCAATAAAATACAAGAGGACATGAGAGCAGAATTGAGTAAATTTCAGACCAAAGTACAAGCAGAAATGACAGTTATCAAAAATGAGGCAAGTGAACTGAAAAACACAGGGGAAGGCCTCCAAAGCAGAGTAACAGCTACTGAAGTAAGAATTAGTGATCTTGAAGAAGAGGTTCAGAGATTCTGCAGACAACACCAGAAGATGGAGTAAAGACTTACAATCAACGAAGAGACTACCAGAGAAAATCTGGATGAAGCTAAAAAGGAACAACATACGCATCATTGGGGTCCCAGAAGGGCAAGAAGAAAACCCTGATGTAGAAGAAACTGTCAAAGTCACATCGCTGAGAAGTTCCCTGAACTGAAGAAAGCATGCTCCCAGATAGAGGAGGCCTGTAGGACACCAGCTAAAAGAAACCCCAATAAGAATACTCCAAGAATCATCCTTATTTAAATGACAAAAGCGATAGACAGAGATAGAATACTGAAAGCAGCAAAATCAAAGAAGGAAATCACATACATAGGAGCATCCTTGAGATTTACAGCAGACTTCTCAGATGAAACACTCCAAACCCGAAAATAATAGTGGGATAAAGTGAAAAGACTCAACGAACTGCAGGCTTCACCAAGAATTCTTTACGCAGCGAGACTTACTTTCAGATGTGAAGGAAAGATACACAACTTCATGGATAAGCAACAACTCAGGAAATTCATAGACTCAAAACCAACTTTAAAAAGAAGGGATTGAAGGGTCTATTGTAAAATAAGACAATCCAAAACCACAACAATTTTAAACAAAAAGGTGGCATACAACCCAATGACAATAATATCTCTCAACGTCAATGGTCTAAATGCACCAATTAAGAGACAAAGGGTGGCAAAATGGATTAAAAAACTGAATCCAACATTCTGCTGCCTACAAGAAACACATCTGAATAATCAGAGCAAACACAGACTCAAAGTCAAAGGTTGGAAAAACATTCTCCACGCAAACAACTTCTCAAAAAGGCGGGTGTGGCCATACTCGTGTCTGAAAATATAGACTTCAGACTGAAAAAGGTTAAAAAGGGAAAATGAAGGCCATTTCTTAATAATTAAGCGATATGTATACCAGGAAAAAATCACACTACTAAACATATATGCGCCAAACGAGGGGCCAGCAAAATACTTAAAACGACTATTAATAGACCTCAAAGAAGACATTAACAGTAGCACAATAATAGTCAGAGACTTCAACACTGCCTTTTCGACTATGGATAAATCGACGAGACTGAAACTCACCAGGGAAATACTGGACCTGAAGGAAGAAATGGAAGAAAGAGAGCTGGTTGACATATACAGGGCTTTTCATCCCAAAAAAGCTGAATACACATTTTTTCCAGTGCACATGGAACATTCTCCAAGAATGAGCCACAAAGCATACCTCAACAAAATAAAAAAGATAGAAATTGTGTCAACTATCTTTTCAGATCATGATGCACTGAAAATAGTAGGTAACCATACACAGAAGAAGGGAGTCAAACAAAAAACCTGGAAACTGAACAGCTCACTGCTGAACAACAAATGGGTCATAGAAGAAATCAAACAGGAAATCCAAAGATTCCTGGAAACAAATGACAATGAAGATACTAACTATCAGAACTTGTGGGACACAGCAAAAGCTGGGTTAAGAGGAAAGTTCATAGCTCTGCAAGCATTCATCAGGAAAGAAGAAAGGGCCCACATAAATAACCTGACCTCACAGTTGAAAATATTAGAAAAAGACCAACAAAAGAAGCGCAACCCAGGCAGAAGGAAGAAAATAATAAAACTTAGGGAGGAAATCTACGAGCTGGAAACCAAATAAACAATCCGAAAGCTTAATGAAACCAAGAGCTGGTTCTTTGAAAAAATTAAACAAGATCGACAAGCCACTGGCAAGACTTGTAAGGACAGGGAAAGAGAGAACCCAAATAAACAGAATCAGAAATGAAAATGGTGATATCACAACATAAAACAGAGAAATTCAAAAAGTTCTTCAAAGATTACTTTGAGAACCTGTATGCCACAAAACATGAGAACCTAGAAGAAATGGATAAATTCTTAACGTCCTATAACCTTCCACGAATGAAACAAGAAGACCTCCAATACGTGAATAAGCCTATCGCCATCGAGTAAATTGAAACAGTAATTAAAAAGTCTGCCAAACACAAAAGCCCAGGTCCAGATGGGTTCACTGGCGAAATCTACCAAACCTTTAACTACTACTGCCTGTCCTGTTCAAGCTCTTGCAGGAAACAGAAGAAACAGAAACACTCCCAAACAGCTTCTACGAGGCACACGTTACCCTGATACCCAAAGCAGGGTGAGACAACAAAAAAAAAAGGAAAAATTACAGACCAATTTCCTTGATAAACACAGATGCTAAGATCTTCAACAAAATACTAGAAAACAGAATCCAAAGACTCATCAAAAAGATCATACATCACGATCAAGTAGGATTCATCCCGGGAATGTAAGGATGGTTCAACATTCGCAAATCAATCAACATAATACATCATATCAATAAGAGAAAAGATAAAAAACTTATGGTCCTATCAATAGATGCAGAAAACCATTTGACAGCATCCAGCACCCATTCATGATTAAAACCCTCCAGAAAATGGGAATTGAAAGCCATCTACCAAAAGCACACAGCGAGTATCATTCTCAATGGGGAAAAATTGAAAGCCTTCCCCTTAAGATCAGGAACAGGACAAGTTTGCCCTCTCTCACCTCTTTTATTCAATATAGTACTCGCCATAGCAATCAGAGAAGAAAAAGGGCATTAAGGGCATCCAGATAGGCAAGGAAGAAATCAAGCTAACATTATTTGCAGATGACATGATATTATACTAAGAGAACCCTAAATTCTCGACCCAAAAACTCTTAGAAACAATAGATATGTATAGTAGAGTGTCAGGGTACAAAATTAATACCCAAAAGTCAGTGGCTTTCCTATACACAAATAACAAAAGAGAAGAAAGGGATATTAAGAAATTGATTCCATTCACAATTATACCACAGAAAATCAAATATCTAGGAATCAGCTTAACCAAGTGTGTAAAGGACTTATACAAAGAGAACTACACGACACTGCTTCAAGAAATAAAAGAGGACACGAGGAAATGGAAACACATTCCCTGCTCATGGATGGGGAGAATCAACATTGTCAAAATGGTAATACTCCCTAGAGCTTTGTACAGATTCAATGTGGTTCCTATAAGGATACCCATGACATTCTTTAAAGAAATTGACCAAACACTCCGGAAATTCGTATGGAATAATAAACCCCCACAGATAGCTAAAGCAATCCTTGGGAAGGAAGAAGATGGGAGGCATCACCTTTCCCAACCTCAAACTGTACTACAAAGCAGCAGTAATTAAAACAGCGTGGTACTGGAGTAAAAACAGACCTGTGGATATATGGAATAGAGTTGAGTATCCTGACATCCACCCCAAAGACATGATCAGTTAATCTTTGATAAAGGTGCAAAGAGCCAAACTGGAGTAAAGAAAGCCTCTTCAACAAGTGGTGCTGGGAAAACTGGACAGCTTCATGTAAAAAAAGAATTTGGACCTGTGTCTAACACCTTGAACAAAAATCAGATCAAAATGCATTAAAGATCTCAATATCAGACCTGTATCCATGAAGTACATTGAAGAAAATATAGGAAAAACCCTCCACGACATTGAAGCTAAAGACATCTTCAAAGGTGAAGCACCATTAACAAAGCAACAAGAAGAAACAATAAACATATGGGACTACATGAAACTGAAGAGCTTCTGACCTCTAAAGAAACAGTGACCAAGATAGAAAGACAGTCCACAGAATGGGAATAAATATTCACCCAATACCCATCTGGTAAGGGGTTAATATCCAGTATATATCAGGCACTGGTACAGCTACATAAGAAGAAACCAGCCAACCCTATTTAAAAAATGGAGAGAAGAAATGAACAGAAACTTTGACAAGGAAGAAATTCGAATTTCAAAAATCCAAAAGGCATATGAAAAAATGCTCATCATCACTAATCATCAGAAAGATGCAAATCAAAACAGCAATGAGATATCACCTCACACCACTGAGACTGGCCCATATTTAAAAGTGTAAAAGCAACAAGTGCTGGTGTGGATGCGGGGAAAAGGGGACTCTCATACATTGTTGGTGGGAATGTTGACTTGAACAACTTTTCTGGAAAACAATATGGACATTCCTCCAAAGACTAGAAATTGAGCTCCCTTTTTGACCCAGCCATACCACTCCTGGGAATTATCCCTGGGAAGCCAAAAACACACAGCGGAAATACAATCCGAACTTTTATTTTCATAGCAGCACTATTCACAATAGCCAAAACCTGGAAACAACCAGCATGCCAGAGAACTGATGACTGGTTAAAGAAACTGTGATATATCGACACAATGGAATACTATGCAGCTGTTAGGAAAAATGAAGTTATGAAATTTGCCTATAAATGGATGGACATGGAAAGGATCATGTTGAGTGAAATTAGTCAGAAGGAAAGAGAGATACATAGAATGACTGCATTTATTTGCATGACATAACCATATCAGGTGGTCTTACCAAAAGTGGAAATTACCGCAAACATGAGGCAGTCAGAGGTTAGGTAAGACAGAGAAGGGAACATGTGTGAATAAATGTCGAAAGGGCTGATACCAACATAGAACTGAGCATTAAATACAGGAAAAAAATGCACATGATGGCTTCCAAGTGTATGTAGTGCAACCCACAATGTGTAGGTGAAGGAAGGGAGAGTGAGGGAGAAAGAAAAGAGATAAAGAACCTGCCATTTAGGCAGGCTATGGGAAGGGGGAGGGAATTGGGGACATTGGTGGTGGGAAATGGACACTGGTGGAGGGCGGGTGCTGGAACACTATGTAACCTAAACCTCCAAACATGAACAACATTGTAATTGTATATCTCATGGTGGTATAATAAATGGTTAATTAAAAAAGGGCGAGGATACAATATTGATTGTGATGGTCCTTAGGTATGCAAATGCCTGGATTCTATAGGATAGTGCTATTTCTCTCTTCCAGTAACTTTGCTCAATTTAGCACAATCTCCTCCTTTGACTAGGAGGTAACATATTACCCATCACTGTAGTCTATATCAAACCACAGAATTAGCTCATTGAATTGAGTGGTGACCCAAGAGGCAAGTCACCACTTCCTCTGTCAGATCCATTCCCACTTTTACTCCACATGAAATCATATGCAACTTCCAAACATTCTTTGCTATTCTTGGTGAAAGGAAAGGAGGACTGTTACCACTACTAATGGTTAAAAATATTCAATACTACATCAAGTACAAAAATGTGCAAGACCACAACTTATGATAAACCCATAATTTCAACAAGTAATTCAAAGAAATGCTACTGAACAAAAAATTTCATTCTAGTAATGTGAAATACTATAAAAACACTTCATGTCTAAGCATAAATGCCAAATCACAAATGTTTTAACATACTAATAAATTAAGAAATATTGAACTATTATACTCTCTTCAGTGCCTCTTTTTGTTGTTATTATTGTTGTTTTTGGGCCACACCCAGCGATGTTCAGGGATCCTCCTGGCTCTCTACTCAGGGATCACTCCTGGAAGTGCTCAGGGGTCCAAGGGAAATGCTGGGGATAGAAACCAGGTCAGCCACATGCAAGGCAAATACTCTCCCCACTGTGCTATCACCAGACCCACTTCAGAGCCTCTGTTATCTCCTATCAAATTAAACAAAACTTGACCAAAAGGGGATATAAAAGGAAAGTTTCACAGCTCCAAGATTTTCAGGATGACAAATTTAGATGAATAATATATAGATGAGCACTTACTGATTTAAAAGGAAATAAACATACCCATATCTTAGTGAAGTGAGTATATGTCTATTAACAAACTCATAAAATTTAAAACTATGTATCAACTTAATAGAAATTCACATATTCTTGGAGTACAGAGAGAAAAATCAATAATTTGAATTTGAAAATAAAGCAAGTATCTCTCAAATTCATTTCCTTGCTTTTCACAACATTCACAGTCTTATTTAGAATTCATATTGAAGTATAAAACAGATTCAATCTATTAAATTATAACCTGTTTTCCACTTGGGTATTGGACGTATGGTACCACAAGAACTCCGTCTCCACAAAAAAATTCACATTTTCTACTTCTCTGTCATCAACTCTATAGCACTAAGATCTATCTCCATCAGTACTACCATTCTGAGCTGGTCATCAGATTTTAAAAAATTGAAAATAAAAACGGTTAATGTTTCAGATACCACATTTGAAAAATTCTCCTTATAACCCAAAACAACTTTAAAGTTTTAATAGATATGCAGCTCCTTGGTAATTAATTTACTATATCTATCTAATGCTGAGTAAATTAGAATTGTCTATATTATAATGTAACTCTAATCTTTACCAGAATATCAACATTTTATACTCATATTACAGCAAAATAACCAACAAACTATATTCTCCTTATCTTAGGTTTTGCTGTTTAATTCAGTCTAAATCAGCTATTTGTGACATTAAATTTCAAAGGGACAAAAATATCTGCTTAACTCTATTTAATAAATTTCAAGTCCTTTCTGAAAGATACTACCAGTGTACTCTCTGGCCCTGGATTCTTTAACATAAGTCATGTGCCCAAATTCAGTTTGGACCACATTATAAAATGTGGCTCATGTCACTTCCTGAAGTCCCCGACTGGACAACATAGCCGATATTCCTTAGCCTCCTCCAATAATCCCCAAACCTATACCCTCCTATAAAACCTTCTCCTTAAGTAAACTGCTAATACTTAAATTTAGTAACAGATCTTGTTTTCTGTTACCTGAATCACTTTTATGATTGATATAAAAGGTGGGTACTCTTGTGATAGGTATGGTATTAGAATATGTACAAGGAAAACTATCATTAGCAGTACTGCAAGTCACAGTACACAATTAATTTTAAAAAAAGCATAGAGAAAAAAGAAATTGAAATGATGCACTAACTTAAAAACGCATACCCTACCAATAAACTTAGTGAGGAAGAGAAAAGGAAAAGTGATAGCTATGGAGGCAGCTGCAGAACAGAAGGGAAACCAGAAACACTGATGGCGGGAAGTAGACACTGGTGATGGGGTTGGTGTTGGAACATTGTAAGTCTGAAACTCAAGCGTGAATAACCTTGTAAATTTGTAATTCACAGTGATCGAATAGAAAATGCAAAAAAAAACTCATAAGGGCAGAAATAATTTTTATTTTAATCCTCTACAAAATATAGTAGGATTTTAGTTCTTAAACATTTATGATATATATATGAACATTTAGGATATATATATATAAACATTTAGTATATAGAAACATTTAGGATATATATATATATATATATATATATATATATATATATATATATACATCCTAAGTCTGTACGTCTGCAACACAATTCAAATATGCATGTAAATTTTTCCAGGTACTAATTTTTAATATTTTTAATTTGATCTTTTCAATTGAGTTCATCGCCTGGAAAAATATGTTTTTTAAACATAAAATATACTTTTACAAAAAAACATACTTTACAAAATAAAGCATTATGTCTTTCAGACGTAATCTTTGTTCTGCACTTAGTTGATAAAAAGAGACAGATACAGAATGACTGCATTTATCTGCATAACATAAATATATAGGTACATATTATGATACCAATATCCAAGGTCAAGTGAAACATATATCAGGAGGTCCTGTCAAAGGTGGAAATTATCACAAACGTGTGGGATTCAGAGGCTAGGTAAGACAGAAATGGAACAGTGTGCTAACAATTGTTGAGGGTACTAATGCCAACCTAGAACTGAGCATTAAATAGAGGCAAAAAGATACACATGACAACCCTTTAATGTATGTTCTGTAATCCATGGTCTGGAGGGGAAGGAAAAGAGAAAGAGAGAGAAATGGAAAGAAATCAAGAACCTGCCATGGAGCAGGGCTGGGGGAGGGGAGGGAACCGGGACGTTGGTGGTGGGAGATGGGCACTGGTGGCGGGATGGGTGCTGCAACACTGTTTGACCAAAACCCAAATATGAACTTTTTAATTGTATATCTTTGTAATTTTAAAAATAAAAAATTAAAAAAAAAGAATACTTTGGTAGGGAATATAATATATACATATGGTCACACTTCTTTGTCAAGACCCTGAGCGAACGGTTTGAGGCTCTTCGTATTCCTGAAGCAACCAGATGCCATTGGGCTACACTGGCATTGATAGGGTCAAATGGAAATGTTACTGGCACCCGCTTGAGCAAATCGATGAATAACGGGATGTCAAGTGAGCAAGTAATATTCATGCTTATTTTTATTTATATATAGTTATTTATTTATTTTATCGGGCAAGAGGTCCTTGGCCACCCATCAGTGCTCATTGTTTATTCTCGGCTTCAGGCTCAGGAATTGATCCCTGCGGTGGAGGCAGTGCAGGGATTCACCAGGTTCTACACAAGCAAGACCAGTGCCTTTCCCTCTATACTGCTTACATACGTTTAATACTTAGATTCTGTATTTCAAATATATTGCTAATTTTAACATATTATGTTTTAAAACTCACTATTATTCTGTTCAGTTACTTTGAGGCTTCTTCAGCAAATGAGCTTTTGACATTTGATATACCACAAAAGTTATCTTTTTGTATAAGACTGTCGAAGCTCCATGAGTTTGCCTGCCATATATTAAGCCATTTTCTTTTTCCCCATTAATCGATGCTCTCTGTTCATAAGGCCCAGTGACTCTCTCCGCTGAATTCCTTCAAGTATTCCATTTAATTAGTATTGACTACCACATATTTCACTCAAATACAGATTCACTACGTTGCTCCCTATTTCTTTTTTAGATGTCTTACTCCTCTAATATACTCAGATATGGGAATTTAGCTCCTTCACAATGATTAACAGAGTACTGTCAGGAAAAATGGTATGAGTACTCATGGGCCTTATTTGGAAAACATCAAGCCTTGCAGTCATATACACAAGCACCTGCATGCATGACATTATCTACATTAGCCAATCAAGGCTCTTATGCAGTAAATCAATTTTCAGCTCAGAATGTATCTCAGCTGATGCTTACCTAACAACCAAACCGAAATGTAATTTTTCCCTCATAATGCATCAAGATTCCAGTAAAGAAGTTGAGACCTAAAATGTGCCATTCCTTCCTTCGTTCGTTCGTTCGTTCCTTCCTTCCTTCCTACCTTCCTCCCTTCCTCCCTTCCTACCTTCCTTCCTTCCTTTCCTCCTCCTCCTTCCTTCCTTCCTTCCTACCTTCCTTCGTTTTTCCCTCCTCCCTCCATTCCTTCCTTCCTTCCTTCATTCCTTCATTCCTACCTTCCTTCCTTCGTTTTTCCCTCCCTCCATTCTTTCCTTCCTTCCTTCCTTCCTTCCTTCCTTCCTTCCTTCCTTCCTTCCTACCTCCCTTCCTACCTTCCTTCCTTCCTACCTTCCTTCCTTCCTTCCTACCTTCCTTCCTTCTTTCCTCCTCCCTCCCTCCCTCCCTCCTTCCCTTCCTTCCTTCCTTCCTTCCTTCCTTCCTTCCTTCCTTCCTTCCTTCCTTCCGTCCTTCCTTCCTTCCTTCCTTCCTTCCCCTCCTTCCCTCCTTTCTCCTTTTCTCCAACACCCACCCCCTTCCTTTACACTTTCCATATTTCTATTACCACCAGGTACGTGTAAAGTTCAAGTAGGTACTGCAAGAAACATCTACTGGTATCACATTTTTCTTAAAGCTGATCAAAGAAATGAAACTTGATCTGAGTTCTCAGATTGTAAAAGCAGGAATCATTCAACAGAGAAAAAACACTCAGTGAGTCCAGCTAGGAATGTGTATATTCATGGTTCTTATCCTTCCATTTCAATATGCACTTAAATCAGATGCTAGAGAAGTAACCAAAGCACCTACAAGTTCTGCAGTTATTGATGGATGCTATATTGAGCTAGTCAACATAACAGTGGGGAAATAATCAATGTCCTTTTGAACGACTGCCAGAGAAAGGCTAAACACAAAAATGAGAAAATTGTGCAGAAGCATTAATATAACCCAAAGAGTTGAGTCAAAAAAGACAAGGTAATGATATTACTGAAATACAACAAAAATAATTAAAGATATTAAGATAAAAAATATCTTCAAATGTTATTTGATGGCAAGAGTATTTGCTTGAATCTTGAGGATTTTTATTTTTAACCTGGCTGGCTCTGAATTATTAACTATTTTTTTTTTTTGCTTTTTGGGTCACACCCGGCAATGCTCAGGGGTTTCTCCTGGCTCTGCACTCAGGAATTACTCCTGGCGGTGCTCGGGGGACCATATGGGATGCCGGGGATTGAACCCTGGCGGGCATGAGCTGGCCGCGAGCAAAGCAACGCCCTACCCGCTGGGCTATCGCTCCAGCCCCTAACTATTATTTTTAACTGAAGATAAGCCATACATATGCAAGCGAGTTAATAAAAAATTAAGTTTCAGAAATTCATAGAGAACTGATTTTAACACTAATACCTCCAGATCCTTCAGTTTCTCATCTTAAAGTGGCTTTTTCACTGGCTCTGACTTAGCAGTCTAATATACTGCTGTGTATCCGGTGGCAGTTATAATAAATGAGAGATAATTTGCCTGCACTGTTGTTATCCTTGACCCCTTTCAATTGAATTACCAGGCTTGAAAGGTTATAACACATTATAGCAATTATATTTGCTTAGAAGTCCTTTATAGTGAGGTTGATAATCCAACATCACTGCTACTCAGCATATATGGCCCCTGGTAAATCATTGTATTAAGCTTGTTGATCTAGAAAGTCATCTTAAAAAGAGAAACAATCTCCCAGGTTCCCTTCTGGTCATCGGCGTCATTTAATTTTGCGCTTATGAGCCAAAAAATCCTTCCGGTGAGAGGCTTTGGAAATATACAAATAAACTGTGCTGTGGCATTTGGGAAATGCAAATGTGCTCTGTACATTTCAAGGTGGTATTCCTTTCCATTTAGTTCATATCTACATTTCACAACTGAGGTTTCACTGGTACTCCTGACCACTAGCCAAAGTTTATTATCATTTTAACAGTTTTATGTCGCAAACATAAAATCCTGGTGTGCTAGAGTGCTATAGGAGTCTGTGATTACTGAGTCTGACAGATGCGTATAAGACTGCAATGCATGAGCACATTAATATAAACGAAGCACTCTGAGGAGCTGGTGTGCATGCTACTTTATGTTTTATTAAATGTACGTGATATTTTTCTTTACTGGAAACTCAATATCCCAATCTTATATTTGTTCCAAATCCACATTTTCTTCCAATATACAATGCAATATACTTATATTAAATGCTTTATAAGTAGCAAGTCTCACCGGGTAGATGGTTTAACAAATCACATGACTTAAAAAGAACTTCACAGAAACATGTGGATGATAAAGCCATAATGGATCATTTAAGATAATGGAAAGTATTTGGGGACTATTCCCGATCTTTCAGGTTTTCCCTCAAGAGAACTTTCTAGTGCACACACACACACACACACACACACACACACACACATCCTGACACACCTTTAGAACTGAAGAGAATAGAGAATGGATCTGATACAATACTGCAATTCTTGATTTCATGCAAGTTGAAGAAGCTTCCATCAAATGACTGAACCCATGTGGATAACGGTCATCTTCATGATGGAGTGATTCAAATTGTGTTAGGTGATACCCCTCTGTAAACTCACCATTTTTATCCATTCTCATCTTCTCCAAAACTGCCTTACTGGAACACAGCTCTGTTTTCCTTGTTCCTAATTCCCACCCCGTCCTGCCTCTTAAGGCCTCATTCCATCAATAAACACCTTTCCTTTGTAGTTTTAACCTATTCCCTCTTATGGCTTCCTCCAATCAATGTCTAGCTAAAAGATAATTTCCTTTCCTTGCTATAAAATAAAAATACAAAATCAATATAATAGAAATATACTCAGCAACCTACATTTCTATTCATACTCTATATTTCCGGTTCCTATTCACAGTGCTGCTTCTTGATGGATAAGTCTACAATATTGTTGTTTCCTCACTACCTACCCATTTCCATCCCACAACAATCTGGCTACTGCCCACACCATTACATTTTCAGCATTACAACTAACTTCTTAGTTACTTTATTCAGTGGACGGCACCTAATTTGCCAGTTAACATACTAACATCAGAAATATGTGTAAATGATTGTCATTGTATCTGAGTCTAATGAGTAAATTTCATCCAGTTTCCCAAATATTTACATTAAAATTATTTTTTGTTATATATAGATTGACCTTTGCAGGTGAATCTATATGTAACATATATCACTTGACTTGATCACTTGACATCCCATTATTCGTCAAATTGCTCGAGCGGGCGCCAGTAACTTTTCCATTTGACCCTATCACGGGCCAGTGTAGCCCAATGTCATCTGGTTGCTTCAGGAATACAACGAGCCTCAAACCATTCATTCAGGATCTTGACGAAGAAGTCATACCATCTTGTAGGTGGGCGGCCACGTGATCTTTTGACATCCTGTGGGATCCAGTCAGTAACGGCTCTAGTCCAGCAGTTGTTTCCAAATTGCATTACATATCCAGCCCATCTGATTTCCGATGCCTTGGCAAAGGAGACAGTGTCCCTGGCTCTGGACCAGTGATGGAGGTCTGAGCTACAGATACCTTCTTTCCCTTGAGTGAGGAGTGATATTCCAAGCATAGCTCTTTTGATTCCTCTTTGGGACACCCGAATAGCATTCTCATCCTGCTTTCAAAGGGCCCAGGTCTCTGATGTGTATGTTAATGCAGGGAGAACGATGGAGTTGAAGAGATGTACCCAGATCTGGAGGTTTTTTGTCTTTTTTAGCTATTCCTTCGATGCTTTTGAAGGCATTCCATGCTGCTCTCTTTCTCCCTGCGCAGCTCAGGTTTTAGGTCATTCATCATGTAACATATATAGATATATATAATAATATATAATATATGTAATATATAGAGATTAAAATTGTAACAGTAGTTATGGCAGGTTATGGAATTTAGGGAAATTCTGAAATATAAATATAGATATTGTAAACATAAATGTATATATATATATATACATTTCTAAAGTGTGTATAATAAGGATATATATGCTTTTAAACTTACAAAATTATCCTAGGCTACTTTTCTGATTAAAAACACATACTTCCTCTAAAGATTAATTGGTAACTTTTCCATGCTTATCATATTTGACAGAACCATTTTTACCAAGAGTAATATTATTCTCTTTGTTAGGTTCAAAGATGCCAGTCTTCTATGGTCTTCCTCTGCCTCCTCAGCATCCTGTTCTAAGTCTTCCTAGAGGCGTCCTCTTCTACACTCATTCCTTTCTATGGACACCACGAACTCTGATTTCCCTCGTCTATCATTGGTACAGATATTAAATGGTAGCTGTGGAAAGGGATACATGTGTGTGCCCACACACATGTATCCCTTCCCCCTCTCACACATGTATCCCTTCCCCTCTCACACACATGTATCCTTATCCCCCTATGGGATACACACATGTATACCATATGACATATGGTATGCTAAAAAACTCACATCCATTTCCTTATTTTCTACATGCAGCTATAAGTTTCCAAGTATTTCAAAATAACATACTTTTAAAAATATATATCAAATCACATTGAATTACAAAATTGCAAAGTTATTCCCAATTGAGTTTGAGGTACACAATGTTCAGCACCAGTCCCTTCACCAACATCCACCTCCCTCCACCAATGTCTCTAATTTACCTCTTGCCCGAAGTCTGCCTATAGACACTTTTTTGCTTTTTCCCATTTTGGTTCTTGTAATACTATTACTGAAAGCGTATGATGCATGTCATGTTATATCTACTGTCAGCACCAGTTCTTATCCATAGTGACCATTTCCCTCTATCATTGTCAGAGTGGTCCTTTTTCTGTCTTATACAACTCCCTCCACTGTGGTGAGCTTCCCACTAAGAACCAGTTCCCTGCCCTCTGTTTCTGTTATCTTTGGATATTAGTTAAAGTAACAGGCATCATCTTTAAACACACATCGGTATAACTCCTATATTCATATATTGATAACAGAATCACTACCAAGTCTTGTCAGAAATGTAAATGGCATTTTGAGTTCTTTCCTTTCTCTTCCCTCCTACATCAAAAGCTCATTAAATCTAATAACTTTTTTTCAGTATTTCACATTCTTCTCTCTAGAACCACCACTTTAATTAAAACCCACATTATTTCTTCCCTAGACTACTGTACTATTGAAATTGCTTCTCAACTGACCGCATTGTTTTCAGTCTTGGTTCTCTCCAAGTTTGCTTTGGCGGTTTTTCAAAAATTCGAATTACAACAGTCACTGTGCTGAAAAGCCCATGATAACTCCCACTACCTAAGGATAAATCCAATTATATATCATGTCATGCAGCAGAGATCCATTACTCAGCATTCATCTGCCTTGCATCTTAAATCTTTTGGAACTTGAGACAGAGAAGGTCTCCAAAGTGTCTATCCGTCCGGCACCTGACACAGAACAAAAAGGAAAGTCCCTTCTATTTTTTCTCAACTTGGCTTATTCTCAATTATCCCTTAAAACTCAATTCAGGCATCAATTTATTTTGTTTTGGTTTGGTTTGGGGTTCACTATGTGAACTCAGGGGCTATTCCTGGCTCTGTGCTTGGGAGTGACTCATAGCTGTGGTCGGGAAACAGTATGTGATACTTCCAACCTTGTAGGTCACACACAAAACAAGCATCTAACCTTCTGTACTATCTGCGCCTGGCATCATTTTTTAACTTGTTTAGACCATGCTTCTTCTCATGATATATTAAACTTCATTAAAGCATGTCATAAGTCATGTTTTATTTTAATTACTCATTTGTCGCTTTATACTGCAAGTTAAGACATTTGAGACAGAACTGCTAATAAACTATTTTAAAATCAAACATATAAATAAAATATTTATCTAAATAAGAAAGTTCTAGGGAGCAAAGTCAGGAGTCGTGTTACATACATGTCTTTCATGTGCAAGAACCTGAGCTCGATCTCCAGCACTACATGCCCCCAGCTTTGCTCAACACAACCAAGTGTAGTAACCCTAGAAGCCTCCTGAGCACCACCAAGTCAGGGTTACATGAGCACAAGAGCAAAGGAATCTCCCACTCCACTCCATGGAAAGAAATAAGACAGTCATTTTTCAGGCTGACGCCATTAATGAGTGACTCAACAAATCACGTGAACAATTCTAACGGAGCATTATGTTATTCTTCAAGTCACTGTAGTGAACATCAGCACATCTGAGGGTGTTTGTCTGACCTAACTTATAGTACTGAAAATTCAACAACAGCCTCAGGAAACACATCCCAAATTCAAATTAGAGTCATCTGTATTAAGGAACACCAGATCTACGGAGTAGGCACGCTGCATCAGGAATGCCATAACTCAATGCAGAAAACATAGCAAGAAAACCAATTTCTACTCTTTTCTTCATTTTCTGGTCACTCATATTGTTCTTGTGACACATCACCTGTCTCATATGAAATTGCAGGTCAGCACCTGGATAAAACAAATGGTTTGGGGAGGGAGTAGTAGCATAGCAGATAGGGCATTTGTCTTGCATGCAGCTGACCCTGATTTGATCCTTGGCATCCCATATGGTCCCTCAAGCACCACAGGAGTAAGTCCTGACTGCAGAACCAGGCATGTCCCCTAAGGATTGCTGGATATGACCCAAGAAGAAAAACAATGGTCTTCTGGATTTTCTTTAACACTACATTAAGTAAACATTTCACTGGAAACACTTTCTAGTAATTATTTTGTTATTATAAGCAAAATAGCCACATGATCAATATGTCCACCACACTTTTGTAAATAAAATTTCCTAGAATACAGTTACTTTTCTTCATATTGTTTTATTGTTAATTTTCTGTTGTTACAGCAGAGCTGTGAAACAAACCCTATAACTGTGGAGTACTATTCCACTTTTTACAGAAAAACTGTTCCAACACCTATTCTATACCTGTGGTGCTGTGTGCTCTACAGGAGTTAATTTGGATGTTCCAAATTTAAATATAATCCTAATGTCTCCATACAGGCAGGATTGTTTTTATGTCAAATAATGTTAATGTCCCATATAAAAAGGATAACCTTATCCCAACATGCCAGTAGTGACCCTGTTGAGAAAAACCTATTAACACTCACTACAGTGACCCTTACTGTGCCATGACACCAGAAGATTGTTCATTGGCCAGAATATGTAAACATTAAATTCAAAGGAAAGTATTTAGTTGATATTCAGGATTTATGCTTAGCTCTCTACTCAGGGAACATTTCTGAATTCTCTTGGGGAATCATATGTGGTATCAGGGACTGAACTATGGTCCACTGCGTACAAGGTAAGCACTTCAACTCATATGCCATCAAGAAGAATAGTATTGAATGCAGACACACTATTGATTCTTACTAGGTATTTTGTGCCTAAGTAGAAAAAAATACACTTCTTATTACTTTGGGGGATACATATATAATTAGAAATTTCTGGTTTGGTGACTTGTTTCTTTCATGCAAATACACTACACTCTGCCTGAAAATTGGCTTCTGAGCACCAACATGGTAGCCTACTTGACCTATTACCACCTTGTGGCCTCTGGGCCCACTAAGCACAGTCTGGGAGGGCTGAAAATTACAAAATAAGGTAAAATACAAATTGGATCTGCACACAATTTTTATTGAGGCATTTTTATATTATATTCATGAATTTTAAGTGCTTTTTTCTTTTAATTTTACAAAGCAATTATAATTTTGTAGTTATTTTATATCAAGCTATATTTTACATATAGATAATTATTTTAATTATTACTTTAATAAAACACCTCAAACTATTTTGTTGGCAGAAACTAAACAAGCTTCACTATAAAATTGTGAAAGAAAAATGTATATATCAGAAACTATTACAACTACTCTATAATCAAAAAATACATAAACCTTTAGTGATATAGTTAGTTGAAATATATGAAAATTATTGGTTTTAAATATTATATATATAGCATTAATAGAAACAATTCAAGAGGAATGAAACAAATCTATCTTCAATGGACTAAATCGTAAGTCTTATACTGTACAATTTTAGGGGGAAATATTCCCCTAAAATTGTTATTTCACTTAAGGCATTGCAACAATAACAAAACTAAACAACTAAAAACCAATTGAGGGACTGCTTCTTTTTTTAAATATTTTTTATTTTATTATACTACCATAGATATACAACTACAAAGCTGTTTATGATTAGCTTTCAGTCATACAGTATTCCAGCATCCATCCCTCCAGCAGTGCACACTTCCCACCACCAATGTACCCTGAGTCCCTCCCCCACCCTCCCCAGATTGGCTTTATAGCAGGCACTTTGCCTCTTCTCTCTCTCTCTTTTCTCTCTCTCAGAGACTGTTTCAATAAAATTGGAGAGAGAGATTGGTTCACTCTACTAGAAAATAACTAAATAGTACTGCAAATTTTTTAGATCTGAATCCAGTTACTTTCTGCTCTGCCAAAAAACAGAAGACCAGAGGCACATCAGAATTAATGGAACATTATATGCTGCAGATAATATTTCAGATTACTAAATATTTTCATGTTCTTTGATAATTATGGATTCATTAACAGTTATGAAGAAGAAAATAATATGAGTAATATTCAACATTTGCCAACAACTCCGACTCTCTTTAAAATGACTGCACTGTAAATACAACATAAAACAACCCCTGGTTAGACAATGATCATTACTATGATACATAACCTATATGGTATACAAATTATATATATATATGTATATATATATACTATAGCATTGCTATAGTACATACACAATATGGTGCATATGCTCCTTAATAATCTACTGGCTAGGCAACAACTAGTAGTATGGCACTGCTGTTTAGGAATCACACGATGCTTCTATAACATTGAGCATTGGAAAGTCATTTTAGCTTGAATTTCTAGTATAAATGACCCAATTCACAAAACTGGGGTATAAAACACCCCTCTCATGAGTGCACTGGACACTGATAACATGAATGCAGTTGGCAAGGAAATTACACATAGGAATCTGTGTACAAGTAGACAGGTATGTGATTCAACAGACAGATAAAAAGCAAATTTGTGAGTTAACACATAAGGCAGACAGTATTATGAGCAGAGCAGATGGCAGAAAAGAAAAACCTTCAAAATGACTTTACTTAGAAAAGAAATGTTGAGAAAATACACCAGAGACTTCCGGAGCCCTCATAAAATGCAACAGAAACAACAAAAGTTGGCTGTGGAGCACACAAAACAGGATCCTACAACTTAAGAGAAAAGAATACACTCAGGATCAGAGCCTGCTGTGAAAGGCTTTACCTGCTCCAAGCAAAGTAGAAATGTCATCCAGATGTATTATATATTATTTATATATTATTCATAAGTACAGTAAAATCTACATAATTCTCGGTTTGCAGACAAATTCACTCCCCTAACAATCTCAGTCTCTCCTGACTCTCTCTTTATCCCTCTCCTCATTTTTTTTCTGTCTCATATACATGTATATCTGTGGGCAAAGTTAAGTCCACTTTTATTAATCATTGTAATTTAAATTTTTAAATCGGTATTCCCTTCCTCTCCTCATCTTTGCTGCTTCTTGCTGCTATAATGAGTTTGTGCAAAAAATACCTGTGCAAAAAAAAAATACTAGATACTAGCATTGTCAACTGTGACGCCTGAGTTGCACATGGTATTGCACCATTTACACTCTCAACCCTAGTACCCCAAGGTCTAGACTTCTTTTGTTTCATTCTTTGTACATGCTGACTACGGCTTGCATGCTTAGCTGAGATGCAGCAGCTGTAACTGCAGGCTCACTAGTTTGCACAGTGCTCACACAGATGCTAATCGAAGTCATACTTCTAGTCTGTGGTGCTTACATATCTTTCAAATTGTGGCTTTCCAGTGGTCAAACCTCATTATGTGCTGTTTACACACCTCTAACTGCCAAAACTCACTTGTAGCCCCATCCAGGGACTGCAGACAGCAGAGCTAAGCGGGATCAAGCTCAGCAAGTAGAGCTGCAGGGAGTTGGCTTCATGGCCCTGTGCTTTCAAAGCAGTCATTTTAAGCAAGTCACTACATTATTCCTTCAGACATGATATTCAGTAATCTATCTCCTGGGTTTTCTTTTGACTACAACTGGAAGTACTCAGGGGTTATTCCTGACTCAGATTGGGAGTTGTTCCTGGCAGACCTCAAGGACCATGTAGTACTAGGGACTGAACCTGTGCCTCCCACATACAAAGCACGTACTCACCCCATTGAAATATCTCTCATTCCCTCATACACAGTGAAACCTGAATTTTTATTTCAAAGAATAAAAGTATATTTTAATTCATAATAATGATAAAGTGATTTTAATGTACATACACGCAAAAAAAATGGTACCACGTATCCACCACATAGTTTGTTCTCATACTATGTTCCTGGACGCTGGTTTTAAAATTGGGGCCAACATCATAAGTGGTTTAAACAAACTGCTTGGTTTGTTTGTTTTGCATAGCAGACAAGTTTTCAATTATGATTCTGTGTACAAATAGCTGCATATTGGCTATTTAATTTTTTTCCCTGTCCATGTGGTCAGAGAGATAATGACTCCTTGTTTTAAATGTACCTGAGTTCTAACTCACAGAGATGCCTGAGTTATGACATGGAAAAGCCAATGCCATTGAGAGAGCGGCTTTGTTACTCAGCTCAAGGGAAGCATGCTGTGTTGCTGGAACACATGAAGAACAGGTGAGCAAGTCACTTTTTTTAAAGGACAGAAAATAGAGAATAAACAGCATGGTCCTGAGTTCCTACAGCAATTTCATAGGAATGAGAGAGTTAAAGGAGATTAGCATAAGACAGTCTGTTTAGGAAGCTATAGTAGTGGTCCCAAGTAATAGGGTACCATGCTGTGCAGTTGTTTTAAGGAGAAATAATGGCATTGTGGGAGAATTCAGTAAATATTTGCTGATAAAGTATATTGACTGTTGGATTTCATACAAAAGGCATATTCCCAAACAGAATCTTTTCTTCTTAGAAAATAGTTCATGCTGAGGGGAAAATCTCTCTAAAACTGAGAAGAGATAAACTAGCATCTATATGCTCAGGACACAATTCTAAAACAGCCCTCTCTCTCTCTCTCCCTCTCTCTCTCTCTCTCTCTCCTATGAAGATACTGAGACTACTTCCACGCATCTGTCAGCACCTGACTCCCATTCTTGCCCTGATCCTCTGGTATATTCTGACTTACCTGTGCTTACACCATTCAAAAAACCAACCGGTCAGGTCTGACTTATTCTATATTTCAATCATACATTTTCATAATCCTTTCCTAAACCTAACTGTCACCAATATCTAAACTTTTAAGAGGTACAACTAAGAGTTTTACTGCCAAAAGTTGAAATGTTTAGGAATTTAAAATGTAAAGTAAGTTCATCCACTATTAGTCCACCAATGTGAGTCCAAATACAAATTTGGGAACCAAGTGCACCTGTTCTTATGCAGAAAATTGTTTGGAGGGTGAGGTGCCTTTTGGATTAAAACTCATAACAAACAGCTTCCTGGTGTTTATAGACTGTTTCTCAATATTTTTATATTCTCATAATATTTGCAAGACTGTACAAAAGCCAGTGTTGCTGAAATAGAGAGGAGGAGTTGAACAGAAGATGGAAGAAGAGCATCCATCTTACTTAAGGGGCCACAGGACAAGGGCAAAAATCTGGAGTTAATTTTCATACAACAAAAAAAAAAACTATGAAGTTTTCAGCAGTAACATGATCAGTCCTTGTTTTTCAATATCCTTCATTCACTATGCACATGACTCATTACAAAAAATTAAAATATATTTATATAATTTATATATTTACATATATTCACAATGGAAGGCATATATATTTAAAGGCTTAGAGCTGTGAAAAGTAGTCAAGTTAAGTAAAACTTCTACCTCTGAGATAGAATAGTGATGTTTCCTAAAAAATCAGGTAGAAGAATAATATTTTAAACCTGAAAAGATAACAATTAGGAAATTGATGTGGATGGGAAAATGTAGATAGGTTATCTAAAAGCCACAGAGAAATTTTACATTTTGAAACAAAAAATAACTTTACACGGAAGAAAAGTGATATATAACTGAAATGAGAAACCAGTAAGGAAAACTCTGAATCTCTTTTATGGAACAAAATGTAATTCAGTCTGGGCCGCACTCTTAGGGGGAAATGTTATTAATTCCTTAAAAGCATAAATGCTTATATTTTCAATAAAATTTAACGGGAAAAAACATGTTGCTTCATAACTGACAACTGTGTATTATTTTTAAAATGTATTTCAGAAATTTAGATTATGCCTCAAAATATTAACAAAGTTCCATAGAAACATTCCCAAGAGTGACTTAAAATGTTATTCTTTTTAACAAATATGTTCTCTGCAAACATTATATAAACTGCTAAGAACCAAATTCATCACTCTATATTATAATGTTCTATAACTTGGCACAGTATCAAGGTTATTGAAAGCAGCATATGCTTCCCCTCATTACAAAGATGTCTCTACTGAATAGCATGTTTGGAAGACATTAAGTATCAAAAACCTAACCAAGTAATACCATCACTTACAAAATATGTCTTAGACACTAAATTAAATAACTATAGACTCCAAAATTAATCAACTTGATGTATTTGAACCAGGCATTATTTGTAAGACAATTTTCAAGATCATTTGGAGATGAACACTAACCACCAAAATACACTAAGTGAAATTTTATTTTATTACAAACAATAGAAAGAACAATTCCATTAAATAAGCAATGGGCATAAACCAAGTTTATGAAGACACCATTCAATTCAATTAATGATTTAACTGCAGTTAAGATATACATGGACCTCAAAAGATCGGAGTTTAGTTTAGCTGTTCAATCAGATTCATAAACACATGAGGAGTAAATTTTAGGCAATAATGTTTAGAGTATTTTTTTAAGATTAAATCCTCTCACAAACTTCCCATAAAGTAGTTCTACAAAACACAAATATGGGTCCTTGTTACTGTATTAAGTCCTTTCTGATATACATTGAAACAATCAAGGTAGTTTCTTCACCTCCTAGCTAGTCATGTGTTAATGTTTTTTTGATTTATGGCAAAATATAAAGCTGTTGCCAAAGCAACCAAAACCACATCCTTTTACATTAAGTTGCAAGAATTGGCTTTACAAAATGATCCTTCTTTTCACCACCTTTCAGATGTTTGGAGGTGGTGGTGGTGGTGGTGGTCAGAAGTTAATCCTGGCGGTGTTTGGGGATGCCCTGGATTTACTGCACTGGGATCATCTTAGTGTGCTCAGAGCACAGTGCTATTCCAAACCCAGCCTCCTGGGTTCTGTCTCTGTGTATATATACCTACCTACATACACACATATATACATATATACATATACATATATATATAAATATATATCAGTACATATATATGCATATATATATTCTTAGGAAAAATATGTAACTATTTCTTCTATATTGCTGTATTTAGGCAGTGATCTTATAAAATAGTGAGACCCAGTTCTATAACAACCCAAACTTCTACCATAGTAGCAGTCATGAAAAGAAGCCGTTATATAGAAGGCAACACTTCTATAAACATTTGTGAAAAAAATAACTTTACAAGGAAGTATTTACATAACTATACATAATTAAAAAACATATAACTATACATAATTACAAAACTTAGAATCCAAATTCAGTACCTGAGCAAACTTGAGGCATTGCAGGTGTGGCTGTGGTGCCTGGCTGCGTCAGCACATGGCAGATAGGAGACAGGCTTGTCTACACCCAGGGTTCTGCCCCGTGGGCTCTGGGTGGTTGATGGTCTGACATAGACAAAAGACTGGGCCCCTGAGATGAACCCAGAGCCACAGAAAAGCCTGGCAAGCTACACGTGTGTATTCGATATGCCAAAAACATTAACGATAAAGAACCTCATTCCCAACAAATGGAGATGGTACTAGCACCTGCTCAAGCAAATCAATGAACAGCAGGCAGACAAGTGATACAAGTGATACTAAATTTTTAATTGTATATCTATAAGTGAGCTGAAACTTTATGTAATAAGACAAAATCTCAGACCTATCCATATAATCTAGAACCCAAGCCCAGATAAATTGCTTTATTTGAAGTCTTTGTTTGGGGACCACTGGAGGTGCTCAGGCTTTACTTCTGGCTCTGAACTCAGGATAACTCCTGTTGGTGCTCAGAGAACAACATAAGATGTCAGGATCAAACCCTGATAAGCCACTTCAAGTGAAGCACCATACCCATTGTACTATCTTCCTGGCCCTAGAGCTATTGTTTTAAAACAATCCAGTCCTGTTTTGTCACCTATAGAGTCTCAGTGATTTCCTACTAGATCTCTGCATTTCTGAATGAGAGATACTGAAGTCTCAACCAGACAGTATATTCACACATCTCCTTGCCATTCTATCATTCTCTTTTCACATATTTTCACTCACAATTGGTAGGTTCTTGGATGATTTCATCCAACTGCTTACTTTGAATTGACAAGCTTTTATTTTTAAGTTGGTTTCATGTAGCCAACATGAAATTGGGTCATTATGATCTAAAAAATGACTGATATTCAAAGTGATTGTTGATACAGTTGGATCTATAATCCACACTGTTGCTTTCTATTTGGTGCTCTTACTCTTTTATTTGTTTGCTACTCTGATTTTGTGCATTGGTCTTTTTTCTGTCCTTTATGATTTTTGAGTTTGGGGCCACACTCTGCGGTACTCCTGGCTTTGTGCCCAGGGGTCATTCTTGGCATTGCTCATTGGAACCACATGTGGTTGCAGGAATGGAACTAACACTAGCTGCATGCAACGCAAGTACCTTAACCTCTATAGTAACTCTCAAGTCTCCTTCCTTTTATGGTTCTAATGAACAGGAATATGATTCCCTTTCTTTTATGTTATACCATTTTTGTTTAAAATTAATTTTAGTGGTTTCTCTGGAGTGTGCAATTGCATTTTAATTTTACCCAGTTTGATGGGAGGGGCCACACATGGCTGTGCTGGGTATTATTCTTGGTGTAGTTAAGCTTTGCTCCAGGCAATGTGCAGGGAACAATATAGTGCCAAGAATCAAACCCAAGGCCCCTACATGCACAACAACAATTTAAGTCGTTTCTCCAACTTAAACAGAGATTAATCTGCTATTGCTTACTTGTGCAAGAGCATAAGTGATTAAGAAAAATGATTAGCTTTAGGGTAAGTCATATAATTACTGGCTTACTTAGGAAGCATCAAAACTATCTTGATCATATTCTGCACATAAAAACATTAGAGCAATGCATGCATCGTTATGATACCTATGAAAATGAAATCAAGCTATAAACATTAATTATCTATAAATTAACAATATATCATTAGAGCCAGCGACAGAACAGGGGTATGGCACTTGCCTTGCACATGGACAACTCTTGTTCAATCCCCAGAACAATAATATGGTTGTCTGTTGCAGGACTCCTAAGGGCCACTGCATCTGCTCTGGATTGCCTCCCGCAAATCACTCCGTAGATAAGGGGGTAGTCTAAATGTGTCAGTTTATCCGACCATGTATGCTGTACTAGCTGGTATAAATATTCTCCCATGCTATCACAATCATCGTGGGACTAGCTAGATCTTACCAGCATATTATTAGCCTGGTCATGTAAGGACACCTAAGTAATTAGACCAGAGAGAAATGCTGTTTGCTTCCAAACAAACAAGCATGGCTCCCTGATAAAATATAAAACTACAATGAAATAGAGGAGACTTGTGAAGGCTTGGAGAAATATTTAACTGGCATTGGTGTTGATCTTTGGTACAGTGACATGCCATCTCAGAAACCCCCTTCTCTACATTTCAAAAGGCATTCCAGCTCAAAACATTAGCACAGTAAAGGCCCTAGGTGAGATGCAGGGAGGGACTACCTGAGGGCATTGGACCCTCCCTGCTTTCCATAACAATGGGAGGAAGGTCTGAGTTGCGGGGGTATAAACTAGCCGGTTCCCGCTCTCCCGGTCTTCTTCCGGTGGGATCTCGCCTTGTGAGCATTTATTCCCCTTGGAAGTTTTACACGTGGTGGTCGCCATCTTGGCCTACACGTGGCTGGGGTTCTAGCCTGGAATCCTAAGCATCGGGTTTTTCCTTTTGCTGATTTGTATGCCTGAACCTGTGATAAGTAAAGCCTTCTAAAACTGCATCGGATTCCTGAGTGTCCATCCATTCCTCGCCGGCCGGAGGTAGAAGGGAACTTCGCTTCCGGCACTGTCGGGGACCCTGGCAGAGCGCCCGACAGTTGTCCAGTTACCTAACTAGGAGGACATCCTGAACATCACCAGATGTGACACCCACAAAAAACATTAAGTAAATTTTTTAAAGTTGAAGTAAATAAATACAATATATTTTAACTACCTTGTGTAACTACCTTGTGTGAATTAAAACCTACATAATTCTTTCATAACTCTGACTTAGCAGGTTTTCAGACAGTGACTGCTTTAATACAGGCAGAAAGTAACTCGCTTTTAGGCAACATGAAACAAGGAAGATGAGATATATGTGATTATGTACATGTAACTATGCAGAGTTTCCATCTTGAAGAAATCACTAATTGCTTCGAGCTGCACAATGAGAAAAGGTCATGAAACATGGAGTCAAAGTGTACCCTTACTGACAACCTACAAACAAAAAATGAAATAAATGACTTTAGCATCTGGAATCCTGCAAGAAAAGCGCTACCTATAACCCTCCCTTCTGATAAGAAGGAAACCTGGTTGACACCTCTATCAGAGCCTTTTGAGCCTTAGACAGAGTATGTAGCTAAGCCATGGATTTATTCCTGAGCCACAAAAATGCTGAGATAATAAATGTGCTTCTTTCAATCACCATGTTTGTAGAAATGTCACAACAATACAGAAAAATAAATACATAAAATTCCACTGTTAGAATGTGTCACAGTACACAAATATTCTGCTAATAGGCACTTTGCTTTCCAGATTTTACTACCACTGACAATTTTGATATAAGAATCATGAAGATTTTAGTCCCCGTGAGCCCACCAGAAGGGATCCCTAAGCACAGAGCCAAGAGTAAGCTCTGAGCACTACCAAGTGTGTCTGCAAAAAAAAAAAAAAAACAAAGGAATCATGCTTTGTTTTCATGATTTCTGCTAATTTTACTGTATATTTCTAAAAAGAGTTTCTTATACAAAAAATGTGGAACTAAAGGCAAATTTGACTTTAGAATATGTTCTTTATTCCTATTAATATTGATGATCTATTCTATTTTCCCATGACCTGGTTTCTTTAAAAAGTTACAAGTAGGCTGGGAGTGTGACTCAGGGGTAGAACATATGCTGTTAAGTGAGCAGCCCTGGGTTGAGTCTGACATTGTTTGCCAGCCTTAGCCACAGGGGGTAGCCCTGCCCTCATGATTTGGAATTTTGATGGGTTAAGAAAAACATTGTATGGGGGCTGGAATGATAGTCCTGTGGGTAGGGTGTTTGACTTGCACATGGCCAACCCAGGTTCAATTCCCTGGTATCCTATATGGTCCCCCCTAAGCACTGCCAGGAGAAATTCCTGAGTACGGAGCCAGGAGTAACCATGAACATTGCCGGGTGTGACCCAAAAAAAAAAAAAAAAAAGGAAAACTTTGTATGTCCCCCAGAGTAATTCTTCTTAAATTCCACAATAATTCTCTTTTATTCATTCAATACTCTACAATATCTTCTCTACACTATAGTTAGAAAGAGCTTTGTAAAATTTAAATATGATTATCTCATTTTGCTTCACAGAGCCTCTCTGTGTCTTCTCATTGTTCTTTGAATAGATTTAAAACTACTTTATTTTTCACATGTCCTTAGTAGAAGGCCTCTAACATCTACAACATAAGATAGCAACTATCTATCTTATGTCTAGGATTACTTAAACTCTGCATTAATAAAGTCACCCACAAGTTCATGAATTTATTACACTCTTATGTTCCCAGTTCTGC
This sequence comes from Cryptotis parvus, assembly GCA_021461705.1. Classification (NCBI taxonomy): domain Eukaryota; kingdom Metazoa; phylum Chordata; class Mammalia; order Eulipotyphla; family Soricidae; genus Cryptotis; species Cryptotis parvus. Next base: position 184,901 of record JAJIBD010001517.1, on the reverse strand, counting down.
GTATATGCAATTTCTTAAATACATGAGCTTTTCACTTCCTCCCATTCCTTTACACTCCCTGGGTAAAAATCTAATTATGGCTTAATAGCAAATCTACATATTGTTATCCTGAAAAATCTCTCTTGAACTCCCAGTTCTGGGACTATAGCTTTCTTGTGACTAGGTTACAAACCACATTCTATTAAATCACAAGTAAAAGATCACCTTAGAAGGGTCAATTTTATTTTTTGCTCTTGTATAAAATGTTGCTTGAAGAATTGATTGCTGAGATTAACCTTCTGATTAAGAGACAAAAAAAGAGGCTGTCGTGCTCAAGAGAGATGTACTTTCTCACCTTTTAATCAAAGCAGATGAAGCAGAGAACATTTTTCCTTCCTAGCACACACGTGCAGCTACAGATTTCCTAATTCCTCTAACCTGGATGAGAAAGGATCAAAATCTTGTCAAAGACCCCCAGAAATCTTTAAACCTCAGAAAAGACCAAGAAGAATCTCAAGAATCCATTGCTGGAAAATTGGGCATATCCATTAATTACGTGATTAAATTAGAGAAACAATGACTATGCACCAACCATTATTCTCAACTGCTATATCTACCGCACCACAGGAGATGGAGGAAGATTTATAGTTGTCTGAGGCTGAGGCAAGGTGTCAGAGCTGCCACTGTATTCAACATTTGGCTTTGATTTTGGAGGATTCTTTCTTCAGGCCTAAGAGGAAGGAAATTTATTGTTTTCAGCTCCCTGGACTAGTTGTGCATCTTCAAGTGTGTTCTCAGCACATAAACCTGCCTGAGAAATGAACTTTCTTCACTGAGCTACTTTTAAGAATTTTGAGACGAATTTGCAGTAAGAGTTTCCAGCCTCCATCATGACATCTCTCTACATGGTGGCAGTCATGCAGCTGGCAGGGGTGGCCAATGTGTCTTTTCCTTTGCTGTCTATCCTCTGTCAAACCTATGCACCACAGGAAGAATTCCCAAGCCAAGCTGGTCTCTCCAAAAAAGGAGCTATGTCCCAGGACAGTGGAAGTGGTTGCTGACCAGGACTGGTTGAGTGTTTACCTTGACACAGCACCACTTAAGTGCTCAGCTGTACTTCAACCTGTTAAAATGGGTTGTCAATAAAAATAAAGGGGTGCTGATGGCAAACGAGCTGGGGGTTAATCTAGAACTTTCAAAGAGTCTCAATTTTCTGTACCTGGTTCCTGTGGTAATTTAAAAAGCACTATTCAGATCTCACAGATCTCTGTACTGGGTGTCAGCTGCACCGGATAGCAATGAAAATTTCTGTGATGCATATTTCACTTAAAACGGAAACAGCCAGTTATGTTACATCAAGGCAATCTGATCAAACCTCTAAAGCATGAGTGGAAACCTAAAGGGTTAAACTTACCAGTTTAAATGTAATTGATCTTACAAAGAAAAAAATCAAATTTGGAGAATATGATGAAGAACACAGGCATAATTGCCATCAAAGCAGAAAGGTGCCTTTAAATAGACAGAAGAACAATTAGGCAATAGGCTTACTAACAGTTTTATTTCAAGTACCTTAGAAAGAAGAATGGGGAAAATAGTACTGATTAAACATGAATGAAAGCATATGGAAAAATAGCACCTCAGAAAAAGAGCACCCTAAAAATTATCTTCGGGATGAAAGCTATTCAAAAAAAAACCTGCATATGAACAGGAATACTTCCTCGGCTCCCAAGAAGTTGAAGATTATAAAACGTCTGTGATTAGTTCAAAGAACAGAGGAAAAATGAAAACAGTCATACTTAAGATAAAGAAACGGAGAAAAGGATTTAATCTGATGAGAACTATGTCTCTTGTCTCTTGTCTCTTGTCTTCCCGTTGTTCATCGATTTGCTCAAGCGGGCACCAGTAAAGTCTCCATCTTTGGGAATGAGTTATTCGATATGCCAAAAACAGTAGCAATAGTGAATGAGAACTATGTATTAAATTTAATATTAATTTTATGATACAAGTTTTAGTCATTAAACTGATATAAATTTGAAACCGTGGAGAGAGAAAACAAAGGTCAAGGCACATGCTTTGAATGCAGCTGAAACTAGTTCCATGCCTGTCACCCTATGGCCCCTGCAATCCCAGAGTGAAGAGGCCCAACACTACCACCTCCAGAGATGCAATGATACCAGCACAGCTAAGAAGGAGTTACTAGAAGCAGCTGAATTTCCTGAGCACTTCTAGGGAAGCAACCCCTCCAAAATGGCAGAAAGAGTTTCTAAAGAGCCATTGTTTCACATCAGTGTTCTAATCACATTTCATTTCATAAAGCAGCAATTATGGAGGGTTTATCATTCAGATGCTGAACAGATAGAAAACAGGACCTTAAGGTTATTTTCAATTTGTCTCTCTAGGGGTCACTTGGATGACTCATTTGTCAGTTTCCTATTCTACATTTTTTCTCCAAGGCCAAGCTCACAGCAAAATAGAAGTAAAAAGTAACTGCTATTTATCTCAGGATGTGTCAGGTAGAGGGGCCATGACTCAAGGATGCCTCAAGGCAGAGGACCTGAAATCTAAAGGGAGTAAACAGCACAATGGAAAACACTCTAGGGCATATTTCATCTATCTATACACATGAATTTCCAGAAGTTTGTTGGTCATTACTTAACACTTCCAAAGATGTAAACAAGTGATCAATTGTAAAATTAAAATGTAAGAATCCCTGAGTTTCTATAAAAAAATAATCCTACATTTTCCAAAGAAAGAGATGGGAAATGGTAAAAATGAAATAATTCCCTGAACCTACAAACGAAAAAGTCTTGAGAGGTCTTTGAAGAGCCTAACCCAGAAGCCAGCTCAGAGAAGCGCAGTGAGTTATGCAGGATCTCTCCTGCTCAGAAGGAAGAGGAGCAGAAACTGTGGGTGAGCTGCATCACACATCTTCATGGGATTAAACCACGATTCAGAAAGAGAACTGCGGCTAGCTAGTACCAATGGAGCCGCTGTGAGGCCTTCATTTCCACCCAGGTGGATCAGAGCATAGAGGAACACGGGAGGGCTGCCCAGCACAGCAGCAGGCCTGCCATAACCATGAAAGCCAAAGGGCAGAGAACCTGCCCCTGCTCTGGAGAAACCAAAGCATGGGACACTTCACAGTGGCATGGCCTAATTACATGCCTAAGGACCCATCGTTCCCTCTGAGACAGCAGATCATGAAAGAGCCTCCCAGACCACCCCAACTGAGAAGCAGGCAGGCACACGCTTGAGCATGGCTATTCTTTGAAAACAGATTGTGGTGCAGACAGCCCAGGGAAGGCACCTCCTCTGCAGTGAAAAGACAGCACACGGTTCCTCAGTCTCACAGACGGAGAAGCAGGCACTAATGCCAATGCGAGTGACTGTCCAAGGGACCACAGACAGGAGTTCACATTGCAAAAGGAGCTAAAAAAGGAGCCACAAGGGTTCTCAAGAGGGAGTGCCCTGGGGGAAACAGAAGGCCAGTGGGGGTGGGGGTGTAGATCAACCAGGAAACAGAAGAGAACAGGAAGGTGTACAGGAATATCATAGCTGATGAGGTACTGCAGTGGACAGCCCTCAGTTGCCTGTCAGGCCTTCACAAAACCGTGATTTAAGCACCTAGGGCAGTTCCCACTTGAGATCAAGGCATCCAAATTAAAAGAACTTGGCTCATAGCTAGGCATGGCTGCATCCAAGTCCAAGTTCACTGGCTGCAATAATCCAGGCCTGTCGAATGGGGGAAAAGCACGAATGGCAGTTCGAATCAGCAGTATTGAAAGCTTAAGTCTATATCTTGTGAACAAGAGCAACAGATCACTGCATGGGACAGCTGGAACTCCACTCAATTTCCACACAACACAAGGAGTGATTTAAAAAATTACAAAATCCTGTCATATCCAAAGATGATGACAATCTACCACAAGTGTGTGTGGGGTGGGGGGGCAGAAGTTATGAAGATAGAGATGGGATCAGCCTGCTAATAATTGCAGGAAATGGTAATGCTATGCTAGAACTGAATGTTGAAAGTAGATAAATAGACATACATGATAACCCCTCAGTATATGTATTGCTAAACACAATGTGCAAAAGAAGAGACAGTAGGAGAGAAAGAGAGACAGAGAGAGACAGAGAGAGAGAGAAAAGTGCCTAAGATAGAGGTGGGGTGGTCGGAGGGAAACTGGGGACATTGGTGTGGGAAACAAACAATGGTGGATGGATGTGTGCTTCAACACTGTGTGATGAAACCCAAACATGAACAGTTTTGTAAATGTCTATCTCACAGTGATACAATAAAATTATTTTTTATAAATGTCCAGGATAAAGCCTCAAATACATCAGATTTCTAAACTACCTGAAGAAGGCTTAGAAAAAAAAACCCTCTTGATGTCAAATGATGAGAAAGTATTTTGTTTTTTTTTTAATATGGGGACCACATCCAGCAAAGATCAGGAGACTTAGTCCTAGTTCTGTGCTCAGGGATCGCTCCTCATATTACTCAGGAACCCACATATGGTGACATGGGTTGATCCATGGCCACAATATTAAGCTTCGAAAATGGTCTAGCATTTTTGAATGATAGAACCAATCCAAGTAGAAATCAAACAGTTGAAGACAGCAAGTCTTAGCAGTATAAAGGAAGAAGCCAAAACTGTAAACAGTTACTACACAGACAAATACGCATCACCATCAACAGAAATAGAAGAAAGAGACATTAAGTGAATTTAAGATATACAATTGCAATATCAGGAGGGATTGGTGAAATAGGGGAAAATTGCAGGGTTATAAAACTAAAAGTTGAGAGGCCGGAGCGATAACACAGCGGGTAGGACTTTTTCCTTGAATGCAGCCAACCCAGGTTCAATCCCCAGCTTCCATATGGTCCCCCAAGCATCACCAGGAGCAATTCCTGAGGGCAGAGCCAGGAGTAATCCCTGAGCATCGCTGAATGTGACCAAAAAAGCAAATATAAAAAATAAATAAAAGTTGAGAAAGCCCCCAATCTAAATAGAGTTATAATACACTGTTCCAGAAGGACCAACACAGAACAAGAAAACACTCTAATTAGTCAGTAAGCAAAGGGAGCTCAATAATGCTTTGATGCACTAAGGCATCAAGACAAGCAAGAACTCACACACAAGAGAAATAAAAAGACTCAGCAGTTTTCTCAAATGAAATACTACAGAATTCTACAAGCAAGAATGAAATTTCGGGTGGGAGGCGATAGCCCAGTGGTTAGGGCATTTGCCTTGCACTTGGCCGGCCTGTGCCAGCCCAGATTCGATCCCCAGCATCCCATATGGTCCCCGAGCACCTCCAGGAGTAATTCCAGAGTACAGAGCCAGGAGTAACCCCTGAGCATTGCTGGTTGTGATCCAAAAAAGCAAAAAAAAAAAAAAGAAAAAAAAAGAAAAGAAAGAAAGAAAGAAAGAAAAGAAATTTCACTGTTGGTGGGAATGTCTGGTGCATCCTCTATGGAAAACAATTTGGAGACCATTAACAATAAGAACATAGTTTGATATGATCTAAAAATTTCACTTCCTGATTGCTGGATGACAGATTTAGCTTATCTGGGAGTTTTGGTGTTTTGCCCACTCACAGCTTAATCTATTTAAGCCAAGGTTCATTCTAATGAGACTTCTCTTCTATGTAAACACTGCTAGAGGGTGTGGCAGTTACAGAAATCACCTTGACTGAATAACTTCTGAATTATACATACTAAGACTTCTATGTTTTCTAGATTGGGCACAGCTCCTCTTATACCCGCTGTGCCCAGCGTGAACAGTTAGAATTTACCAGGAGACTACCACCCTGGCTTGTTGAGACTATAGGAAGACTATATGAAGGATCATACCAGTTTGCTCTCTAGCAGGCTAGTGTGACCCTTTCAGTATACAGAGAACAAGATACTCAGAATCACCCTGATGCAGATAATATATAAGAAGGACCTTGTGGGTACCATCTAGATTACATGAAGTTCATGAAATTAAGATGTATTACTTTATATCAGCTCTCTCTCTCTCTCTCTCTCCAGTGTTTTACATAAGAGATCATCTTGGGATTAGTCCTTGGCAAATCTTTGTTTATACCTGCAATAGGGTGTGGCACCACCCTTCTACACTCTGTTTAGAGTTCTTTGTTGACATGACCCTCCAGGTTGGATTACTTTGGTGTATATAAGGGGACCAGCTTTTTTTGCTCCTCAGCTTTAGGCTCCTTGGCTTTTGGCCTTTTGCTCCTTCTTTTGCGTAGGACTCCTCCCAGGTGAGATCCTCTCTCTTTGGTAAGAGACTCAGACTCTTTTGTATGGTCTAAGTTTGGATCAGAGCTAGAGTTTGTTCATTATATTGGAGTGCTGTGGAAGAGCTTTTGTACTATTAAAAGCCTTTTGGAACTGTGCCAGACTTGTGAGTTTTCATCTGTTCCCCCGGCGTCCTCAGAGGTAGAAGAGAACTTCTGTCCTGACACTATTCTGACACTGTCGGGGACCCCGGCAGCATCGCTGACACCTGGCATCTACCCCAAGAGCAGAAAATCATGAACTTCAAAAGATATATGGAAACTTAAACTAAAATAACCAAGATACAGAAACCAGTCAAATATCCAAAAGACAGATTCATGGATAAAGAATGTGTGAAATGTGTTCTCTCTCTCATATTTATGCATATATATGTATATATATACATATATATTATATATATGTATGTATGTATATATATATATATATATATCACTGTATCACTGTATCACTGCCTTCCCGTTACATCATCGATTTGCTCGAGTGGGTCCCAGTAACATCTCCATGTGTCCTGTCTCATGCTAGTAGAGCCCAAGGGCATCTGCTTGCTCCAAGAACATAAAGAGCTTCAATCCATTCTGGAATGAGGTCTATAATTGTTACTGGTATTTGGCATATCAAATGCGACTCGGGTAGCTTGCCAGGCTCTGCCGTGCAGGTAGCATACTCTTGTAATCATCTCTAAGTCCAGCATTTATTGATGAACCACGCGCGCCAAGCGGCCACAAAAGCGGGCTGTGATAGGCTGGTCTGCTGGGTGGAGTTCTGATGAGAGAGAAATCCGGATGTGGAAAATGGAGGCCCTCATGGAGTGGGGGGGTCGTCTGGCTTGTTACAAGGCTCTGCTGGGGTGGTGGGCCAGGGCTAGAACCTGCCATCCCTCCTGGGCGCCTCATGAGTGGCTGGGCACAGGGAGAGCCAGTAGCAGCTCTGCCCCATGTCTGTGAGTCTCTACATATATATGTGTGTGTATATATATATATATATATATATATATATATATATGTATATATACATATATATATACAAACACATAAATACAATGAAATATTTCACATCATCTATAAGACACCTGAAATCTTACCATTTTCTGCAATTTAGATGGAACTAGAGGACATCATGTTCAGTAAAATGCATCAAAGGGAGAAAGTCAAATACCCAATGATCTCAACATGTAAACAGAGAAACAAACTAAGGAAACAGACATACTGAAAACTGAAAAAGCAGTCTTTGATAACAGAACAAGATAACAAGCAATGGGAGTAAGGGAAGTGAAAGGTGGATTGAAAGTGACATGAAGTAGTAAAGTATCTTGGACACATTTGTGTAAGTGGAACTAATTTTGTACATCAAAACCATACAGATTTATGGTGTGTTGACCATACATATTACCTAAATTAAAGTTTTTGAAAAAGAGAAGGAGTTAATTTTCTTCTATACTCAGGATGAAACATGTGTTCCACAATGAAACATGTGTTCCACAAAATGCTATGAAACATGCGTTCATGTTTCATATGAACACGTTTCACATGAAACATGTGTTCATGATGAAACATGTGTTCCACAAAATGCTATCCCCAAGGATGGGCCTGTTCCAGTCCTGCAAAGTGATAGACTTGGCTGCACTGCACTTCCTGTTTTATCACTGAAAGAAGGTAGATTTCCAGGGCAGGGAGATGCCAAGAACTATATTTGTAATGGGGAAGTGGGCCAAATTGGTTTTCAAACTCGTTGTATTCAGTAATCACAATAAATGCTTCATAGCATGAATTTCTTTATTCTTTAATATTTTATTATACACAGTGAGATATACAATTACAAAGATGTTCATAAGATGTTCATATTTGGGTTTCGATCATATAGTGTTCCAACCCTCATCCTTCCACTTGTGCCCATTTCCCACCACCAATGTCCCCAATTCCCTCCACCTTCCCTAGTCTGCGTCTCACGGCAGGTTATTTATCTCTTTCTCTTTCTCTCTTTCTCTTTCTTCTTTCCCTTACACATTGTGGATTACAATACATACTGTGGATTTTTTCAGATGTGCTTTCCTATGTTATTTTTAACTGTTCACCAAATAATGCTAATTTTTAATTATCATGAAGATGCAACAGACTAATAATACGTATCTACTTCCTCAACAAATCACTGTTTTTCATCAGTGTTAAGTTGGGTTTTTAATGACTATTAAAGTCATAGTAAACAGTTTTCAATTAGAGTAATAATCATAATATAATTCATCACCAATTTAATAAATATTATTGAACTCAATGAAAGATTCATTGTTGTTCAGCCTCTTTCTATGGGTCTCATGATATAACATCATTCCCCAATGGCTAAATTCTAGCAATACTAAATTACTCAAAATTTTTCATACCAGGGTTAGAAAGTTAGTACAGGGATTAAGGCATATCCTTGGTGTAGATGACCCTAATTTATCCCTGGCACCAAAGACTCCTGAGTACCTCTGTATGTAACCCTGGATGCCTCCAAGTACCACTAGGTATGAGCCAAGAGGTCCCCAAGCACTGTGGAGAGGGCACAGGTAATCCCTGAATCTAGCTGGCCTGAGAAGCATTGCTTTTTGGGACCCTCCTGGGGAGTAACTAAAGCAAGCTAATTGCTGAGAAGGGGTTTTGAGCCTTCTAAAGTATGCTAGGGTATGGTCCCCACTGCATGTTCATAACAATTGTGAATTATCTCTTCACATGTGTCAGTTTGCAGATTCCATAACTCTTCTGGACTTGGTTTCTATGCTGACACATGACCATTAAGGTTGCAGTGGGGAGTTAGCACAGTGTAGCTGGCACAGACTTCCAAGAGAAAAATAATTAAGCTTCTCTATAACTGACTGCATAATCAGCTCTGTGTTCTTTTGACTGTCATCCCTAACAACCCCACACACATACCTGCCCAACAATGTTCCGTATTATGCCATGCTTCTCAATCTAATGCAGTGATTATCTGTCTTTTTTAGTCTCTCCTAGAATATCAAAGCATACAAATACTGTTCCCAGCAATTATTTCTGAGGATTTAGCAAAGAAGTCAAAATACAATATGTTTCTAATCAATACTGATTAAAATAAATAATGCTTACAACCCAAAACATCCTGTCAACTTTGCTTGTACTATTCTTAAACCAGCAGCAGCTACCTCTCACATATTGTCTTTCCTAAAATAAATTCCAAATTGTTGTGTGTTTGCTAAGTTGCCCTTCATTTTTGCATTTTTTCAAAATTTTATCCTGATTCATTTCATCAACTTCCCTCACCTGGCAAACATATTTTCGCTATAATTATATCCTTATTATGGTGAATCACAATTGAAATAATTTTAGAAGGTGCGATATTTGCTAACTATGGAGGGGGAATACCTAATGAAATTCAAATATCTTTCCCTGCTTATTATCCAAATTTACAGCTGTTTGCATAGCTCTACTTAGTAAGTAGAGCTATTTTCTTATCCAGCTGGATACCCAATCTCTTTCTTGTCTCTGTTTAAAACGTCTTTACTCCCCAGAAATCAGAAAATTATCTTTTCTTTTTTATAAACCAGACTTGCCTTGAGGTTCTCTCACATTTACTAAGGGGAAAAAAATGAAAGAAAATAAAAGAAACATATTCAGGGAGTTCCCCTAAGGAGTAAGGGTAGTGAAAAAACAAAACAAAGTGAAACAATAAATACAGGGTGAGAGGGACAAGAGGGAAAAGAAAGTTTTCCATATGGTTCCATAATTCTTTCTAAAATGATGGAATTAAGTATTTGTATTATAGAGAAGGTCAAGAACTACAGTTCAAAGGGTTGAAGTATATGCTTTTTATGTTGAAGGTCTTGGTTCAATCCCTGGAAGTGGCCCCAAAACGAAACAAACAAAACATGAGATACTATGCAGAATGCTGTTAAGATGACAGGTTGGTCCAGTTTCTGTCAACATTTTAGGGGCCATAGTATAATACAGTGGGTAGTGCATACTCATATACTGCCTTGCATGCAGCCAACCTGGGTTTAATCCCTGGCATTTCAATTGGTCCCCCGAGGACCACTAGGAGTAATTCCTGAGTGCTGATCCAGGATTATCCCCTGAGCATTGCTTGTTGTGACCCAAAAAAGCAAACACAAAAAAATTCTAATAACTTCCATCACAAAGTTTAAACGATCACGATAGATCACGATCTTTCCGTTCATCATCTATTTGCTAGAGCGGGCACCAGTAATAGCTCCATATGTCCTGTCTCATGCCAGTAGAGCCAAGGGCATCAGCTTGCTACAGGAACATAAAAGAGCCTCAAACCATTATATTAGGTCATGGGAATGACCTAATATAATTGGCACTGCAATTGGCATATCAAATACAACACGAGCAGCTTGCCAGGCTTGCCGAGTGGGAGGCAAACTCTTTTAAACACCTCCAAATAAAGCATTTATTGATGAACCCTGTCATGGGCTGGTCTGCTGGGTGAAGTTCTGACGAGAGGGAAGTCCAAATGTGGAAAATGGCGGCGCCCGTGGAGTGTGGGTGGGGGGTTGTCTGGCTTGTTGTGAGGCTCTGCCGGGTGGTGGGCCAGGGCAAGAACCCGCCATGCCTCCCGACTGCCTCATGAATGGCTGGGCACAGGGAGAGCAAGGAACAGCTCTGCCCCATGTCTGAGAGTCTCTGGACCAGCATACCTGGGCCAGATTGAGGAAAAAACTGCTGCAGGGTGGGTGTCGACGATCTGGGCTGTGATGGGCTGGTCTGCTGGGTGGAGTTCTGATGAGAGGGAAGTCCAAATGTGGAAAATGGCGGCGCCCGTGGAGTGGGGTGGGGGTCGTTTGGCATGTTGTGAGGCTCTGCCGAGGTGGTGGGCCAGGGCTAGAACCCGCCATGCCTCCGGACTGCCTGATGAACTGCTGGGCACAGGGAGAGCAAGGAACAGCTCTGCCCCATGTCTGAGAGTCTCTGGACCAGCATACCTGGGCCGGATTGAGGAAAAAATAAAGTTTAAAACAAAATATAAATATGGAGGAATAAACATTTCCAGCCCTTTATATTTCAGTTGTTTGGGGGTTACATCCAGTTGTACTCAGAGGTCTACCCCTGCCTGTACATTCACAGATCACTCCAGGCAGTGTTCCAGGGACCATTTGTGGCGCTGGGAAACCTGGGTTGGCTGAATGCAAGCAGGATAAGTACCTGCATTTCCCTTCCACTTATGATCACTCATAAAAAATTAAACTTCTTGCATAAAACCCTTTAGAATTATACATATAACCACTTCTTTTGCATGTCTTTCCACAAAGGCAGAAATTATTTATTTACATAAAATATATATAATACATTTTGAGTTTCATATGATAGATCTTTAACTTCTATAGTGACTTTTTGTCTAGAGTGACACAAATTTCATTAGTAAGGCATTTAAATAATCAGCATTTACTCTGAATGGGAGAAATGAAGACTGAGGCGGGAAAGACTCCTAAAGAGGCCGAAAGCACAGAAGGCTGCTTGGTTAGACATTTATTTCCTAAATCACTAAATCTGTGTTACTTGGCTGTAGGTGTTCATGCTCTAGTCTCTGTGGCCTTGACAAGTCTCGCCGGAGATGCAGTAGGCTCAACTACACGGAAATGGATAAGCAGAAATTCCTTACTACCATCAGGGAAATGTTAAGTACTTCTGTAAGGTTCAGAAGATTCTCTCCCTATACAACAGCTAACATACCATTACCAGCTCAAATACAGCCAAAGGCTTTTCTTGAAACAACAAAATGTAATAGATAATGATTCATGAACATCTATCTCCTATGATCCTTCTTAAAGGATTATTTAGAAAACAAAAAAAACAATTAAGATAGTTTTGTTTTTTATTTCTTTTGGTCACACCCTGCAATGCTCAGGGGTTACTCCTGGCTCTGCACTCAGGAATTACTCCTGGCGGTGCTCAGGGGACCATATGGGATTCTAAGGAGCAAACCTGGGTTGGCGCTGCAAGGCAAATGCCCTACCCACTGGGCTATCGCTCCAGCCCCAATTAAGATAGTTTTAAACAATATATATGGAAGTCCATTAGTAAAACAGTATTTTAATTCTGTATTAGTCCAATCTCTTAGACATTCACAGGGGAATCATGGAATTAGTATTCAGATAAAATGAGATGCTATTTTTAGGAAGGATAATGCCTCCCTAAAATTAGTTTCCTTATATTAGTCAAGAAATGATTTTTTTCCTTTTTCAGTTTGTATGAGATATATCATCAACAGACAGATCTAGAAAATTTCCATTGTGACTGCTCCCCTACCACCCCAAACTCCTCTCTCTCTCTCTCTCTCTCTCTCTCTCTCTCTCTCTCTCTCTCTCTCTCTCTTTCTCTCTCTTTTTATCTCTCTCTTAAAAAAGACTCAAAAATCACAGAGAGAATGATTTTTGTTTGTTTGTTCCCTTCCTGGAACACAGATGCTTATTGCAGAATTTCTCAAGAGGACTACAGCTAAAAATTGTGTAAATTTCACCTGTGAAATTAACCGCAGAGGAGATAGAGGAGAAACATAGGCAACCACAGAAAGAAAACATGGTCGGTAGGAAAGCAGCAAAATGGTTGATAAACATGAGCTTAGACCAGTTTTTCCAGTTCAAACTTAGAAACAGGCATATCTTTTGAATAATCCAGGTGGCTTTAAGTTGAAAAACAGCATTGTAAATCAGTTCTGAGAATTTTATATACTTATTGTTTCAGTCTGCATACTCTCAGCTAATAATACAGAAAAGGATTATTGACACTAAACCAGAAATGTACATTTATAAATATTTCCATGTGCAATCACCTGATTATCTACATCAGGTAAATATTTACATCTGAGATCGCCAAAATAGTGTTAAGGGCTATACATATCAAAGCATATTCTCAGCTTTGGGCTTTGTAAATCTTGGGAGAACCTAGGCATGTGCAATTCACTTGCTTTTCTTCTCATAACTAGATTGGTGTTATGGATTTTTTATGAACAAGACCCCAGATGAGTGAAAAAATGCCATTTGTATTCCATGTTCTAGCTGGTACTTCCAAAGCAACCGATGGACAATATGCTTTGACAGGCACTGTCCTTAATATTATACTTAGTTATCTTTGAGGTCTGTGATTGCATGGGGCCTGAGACTAATGAATATAAGAACCACATTTCAGCTGAAGAGAAGAATCTGTCACTCAGGCACTTACAGGCCTTATATTCACTTGTTCCAAACTTTTGTTACTTTGTCATGTAATTTAGTATTTCTGCCCTTATGTATGTAAAGAGTCTGAGAATGAAGCATAAGATACTTTAAAAGAATGGATAAACTTGTTTCACATAAAGACTTCAGTAATGTGACCTTATTATTGTCATCATTTTCAGGAATTTATCGGGAGAGGGTTTCCAGATCCACAAGTAAATTCTTCCCAGCAGTTGCCATTCTCTCCTTGTGCTTACTGCACAATGATATGTAACCCAGGCTGTGATAGGCATCTGTTGGATGGAGTTCTGATGAGAGGGAGGTCGGATGTGGAAAATGGCAGCCCTCATGGGGTAGGGGGTCATCTGATTTGTTGTGAGGCTCTGCTGGGGTGGCGGACCAGGGCTAGAACCCGCCATCCCTCCTGGGTGCCTCGTGAGCAGCTGGGCACAGGGAGAGCCGGTAGCAGGACATGCAGGGCACACAGGGCACGCCAGGACATGCAGGGCACACAGGGCACGCATGGGACATGCAGGGCACACAGGGCACGCAGGACATGCAGGGCACACAGGACACGCAGGACACACAGGACTTGGAGGACACGCCAGGACACGCAGGGCACACAGGACACGCAGGACACGCAGGGCACACAGGACACGCAGGACACGCCCAGGGCACACAGGACACGCCCAGGGACACGCAGGGCACACAGGACACGCAGGCTACAGTAATGGTGGGCCACATAGTACAATGATCACTTGAGCAATATCCCCAGCCACATAACAAAGGGGGTTTTGATACTGGCTGAGTCTGGCTCCCAGCCTCTGCTCATAACTTCCTCCCATACAAATCACCTTTCTCCATGCCTTACCCAAGGGCAGCAAAATCATAAACTATAATTTCAGGTTGCTTCAAGTTGACTTCATCATCAGCCCCTTCCTTAGGACTGAACAGTACTTCTCTCAGCCTGGCCTGATATCATTGGATAAGTCTTGGTTCAGAGATCTTGATAACCTGTTTCTGTTCTATATGATATTTAATGATCATTTGAATAGGGATGCTGTTTTAAAACTCTCATCTGTAAGAAGAGAAAAACTTAATTTCACCCCCTCAGTAAGCTATAATCTGTTGCAGTTGGCAGGCTAATAAGTCCGTATGTAGAAAGTGTTGTGTGAAAGTTTTTATGCATAAGGCAATACTTCCAATATTTTAACAGGTCTCTAAGAATTTTCAAGGTGAAAACACTGAACAGAACAATTAAGTTCTTGAGCACAAACAGCACTGCAAGACAATCAGCACACTGCATTCAAGGGCTGGAACTCGTGCAGAAGTGGAGTCCACACTGCACAGCGGAAGGAAGGAAAATAGGAGAATTGGAAGCAATTCAATCATGACAGGTTCTAAGCAGGAGTCTGGAAATTATCAAAGTGTGATAGAAGATTGTGCAGAATATTATGCCATACCATGAGATGTACAGGCTTTTGTACAAATCTTGATTACAAATATTTTGCTTTTATTACTATAACTTCATGAAACACAACAAAGTTCATAGATATTATACACTGACACCAAAGACCATATCATGTCCAATGCGCCAAAAGCAATTTCTGACTACACAGCCAGGACTAACACCTGAGTACCACCAAGGGTAGACCAAAAACCAATAAATGTATAAATAAATAAATTTCATGTTCTTTTTTTTATAAGTAGACTTCCAATCTATAGTGGGGAAAAAATCTAAGTCAGGCTTTAAGTGCTTTATCTTGGTGCAAATTTTCCCCGAGTATCAGATGAAATGTGTATGTTTTAAAATCAGTGGGATTGTAAGAGACAGCATCTGTCTAATCCCCTTTAGATGATTACAGTGGCAACAGCAGCAGGGACGTTTTTCATGACACAAATAGTGAATTATGGTGCTATATTCAAATACTTTCTTAATGACAACTTATTCACATACAATATTAAGGGAGTCTCAGATTAGGTGTTTTAAAATCTTAAGATTCAAATCTTGTGTCAAAACAACTCCAGGTGTAAGTGAGAATCACCATTTGGAAAATAGCAAAGTATAAAATTAGAAAACTGCAATAAATAACATCAGCGGGGTCTGCTTCAGTCAAGGTTAAATAATCTGTTCTTAAGGAATTGTTAAGGCAGTCGGAGCTGACATCTGTCATGCTAGCAATGCTACCGTGGGCACAACCTTGAACCGCTCGAGCTAATATCCAATTATCACTCTTGGTAGAGAGTTCAGTACTATAGAAAATTTTTTCTATTTTAATATTTTTCACCAGTTAAGGAGGCAACATACTTATTCCACTCAAAACTGAAAAAGTATTTAGTCATAGTCTTGATCTGATATTCATATGTGTATATTTGTATGCACATTCTTTTTCTCCATCTGCAGTGAAGCCATAGTTTAGACACTGTAAAACTTCAGAGCCTTTAATTCAGGAATGGACTCTTGCTCTAGTTAACTTCACAGCTTGGTTTGCTGAACAGCGATTTGGGACTACAGAAATTAAAATAAAAGAAACACAGAATTTTGTCCCAGGGACTTGGGGAAGAAAACCACGAAAAAAAGAATACATTTAAGGAGCATAAGTTACAGCACTTTAACTTAAGAGTAAAATTAGCAGAATTTAAAATGTTTATCTCAAGCAATTTTTTAAACTTTCCCTCATTTTCTTTTTTGTTTTGTTTTGGCACCACATCTTGGATGCTCAAAGCTTTCTCCTGGCTCTGCACTCAGAGATCACTCGTTTTTTTTTTTTTAATTTTTTATTATACCACAGTGAAACATACAATTACAAAGGTGATCATAATTGGTTCTTGGTAATACAGTATACCAGCACCCATCCCTCCACCAGTGCCCCATTTCCACCACCAATGTACCCCACCCCCTCCTGCCCACCCCCATGCTGCCTTAATAGCAGGTACCCCAGTTTCCTCTCTTTCTCTCTCTGTCTCTCTCTCTGTCTCTGCATCTCTCTGCCTCTTATTTTACACATTGTGGCTAGCCCTACAGGTATTTAGAGTTTATCACTTAAGTCTCTTTGTGTATATTCAATGGTGAGTCTTAATCTGCCATTACCATTTCCCACATTTAGTAAAACACTGGTATCTATTTATGTCGTATTAATGAATGCAGTCATTCTATATCTGTCCTTTTCCTTCTGACTAATTTCACTCAGCATGATAGTCTCCATGTCCCTCCATTTGCAGGTAAATTTCATAATGTCATGTTTTCTGACAGCCGCATAGTATTCCATAGTGTAGATGAACCACAGTTTCTTTAGCCAGTCCTCAGAGATCACTCTTGACAGTGGAACTTCCAACTCTATTGGGCTGCAGGGCATCAAACCTGATTGGCTGCTTTTGAGGCAAGTGCCTTAATTACTATACTATCTCTCCAGCCCCAAAGAATGTTTTTCTTCTTTCTTATCAGCAAAATAAACTTCCACTAGCATAGGAATTTCAATCTAATACTGCAAATGCAACTCAATACATTCACTTAAAACAGATACTGAACACTGAGCCAGTTGGAGGCCAGCTGCAAATTCAGAGAAAGAATTTCTCAAGTTCTTGGGAAAAGTAAAAGGAGAGGGTATAACAAAACTGTAAGTCACAACAAAAACAATTGGAAAATATCTCTGAGGAAGTCAAAAGTGTTTACATTTCTGGTGCTGATGCACAAAGATACTGCCACCACGAGGCCCAAGATCCTCCCCATCCTCATCCCTGTGGCCATTCTCATACAGTGTTCCATTCACCCCACCTCTGGTCTGATTGTTTACTCACTGGTTTGTACATACTATTACTTCCTGTAGCAAAATATCTTCATTTCTTTATTTTGTTATGGATACACCCAGCACTGCTCAGGGATTACTCCTGGCTCTGTGTTCAGGGATCACTCCTGGCACACTTGGAGACCATATAAACTGCTGGGGTTTGAAAACAGGTAGGCCATGTCCTAGTAAAGCTCTCAAGGCCAGAGTGTGTGAGTGTGAGAATGTGTGTGTGTGTGTGTGTGTGTTGTGGCGTGCACATGCAAATGCATGTGCATGACCCAGTATTGATTAGAGGGAAATAAGTGACCATTTAATGTGGTCTTCACAAGGGGCCTGCACCATGGCAAGCACAGCAAGTAAGCCTTGCACAGGGCTGACCTAGGTCCTTTCCTTGGCACCCCACATGACACACCACCAGGAGTGATACCGGAGTGCAGAGCCAGGAGTAAACCCTAAGTACTGCTGGGTTTGCCAACTCCAACCTACAAAAAAAACAATAGTAGAGCTAATTGGAGAAATTTTTCTTACATATTTAAGAGAAGAAATCCTTTCTGACATCGTCTTTTTCATTGTTTTAAAACCAACTCTCTTTTATGAGCAAAAGAAAAATTTAGATAGTAGTTATTTAGTCCCACCAGAAATGCCAACACTAAGAATTAATAAAAGAAGGACAAGAGGAAGCTGGGCTCCTATGACTTCATACATCTCCTAAACAAACTTGGCCTGCTCTCCCTAGACTAGTTATTATGAACTTTATATTAAACTTATTAAATTTATAGGACCAATTACATTTTATGACTGTATTAGTAACAGCAAGTTCTCTTTGTAAATGCAGTCATACATACACAGCTTGTATCTGAGGGAACACTCCAATCAGGCCCCAGAACTCAGTGGATTCACTCTCAGTGATCCTCAGCCCCCAGGCTGGAAGCTCAGTGACAGTA
Source organism: Cryptotis parvus (assembly GCA_021461705.1). Classification (NCBI taxonomy): domain Eukaryota; kingdom Metazoa; phylum Chordata; class Mammalia; order Eulipotyphla; family Soricidae; genus Cryptotis; species Cryptotis parvus. Next base: position 166,706 of record JAJIBD010001517.1, on the reverse strand, counting down.
CCTGATGATGGCTGTGTACCATCAGGGTTCTCCAATGTGATACCAACACCGTTATGCTCAGAAAGCCTCGGATGGCTTCAGTCTACGTTGAGGACATGCTTGCCGTGTGCCACCTCCCAGTCTACACACAGTATATTTTAAAGTGTCACAATTTTGAATGGGGGGACAATATTCTTAAATATGGCAACAAATGGTGACAATGTGTCTGGAAAGACAGTACATAATGCTGGCCTAGAATGTAGTCAATCTGTTTCAATCATCATTACCAATAAAATCCCTCCAGTATTTTGGACTGATTCCTGAGCCAGGAGGAGCTCCCCTGAACACCACCTCAGCTCTCCCTCTCCACAAATTGGTGACAAAGGATAAAAATACAACTGTATCTATAAGACACTGACTAGAAAAGTAAGATTATAACCAATAAAACTGAATAACACTAAACTTAATGGAAAGTGAATGAAAATAACCCAGTAAATAGTACAGAAAGATCAATATTTGAAATATAAGAATGATGAGTTTATAAAAATAATAAGAACTGCAGAAACTAAGAAAAGAAATACTGGTAAGATACTAACTAAAGAGATAACTGCTCAGTATTTAACTGATTTACTGTATTATCTAAGAATTAAAATATTTTCCTTCCTAGGGAGGATGCAACAAGCTCAGAGTATCAAATAAAATACAGAATAGAAAAAAAATCATATAAGACATTATAAAAAAAGGAAATAATAGACTCCATAGGACAACAGAATCTAATTGCAAATTGTATAGATGATATAACCATCAATTTTGGATTCTAATTAACATGGTAAATCCTCACACAGGACCGATGAAAAACATCAGACCGTTCTGGAAATATTAAGACTCTCAATGAAATATCTCAAAGGTAAGGAGAAAGGAGAAAGTGGACCAAGTGAAATATTGAGAGGGTGCAAAACTAAAGCATAGAGAGCAAGTGATGGGTTGGCTGAGATAGAAAAGACAAGAGGTCACCAGTTTGTGCCAAAGACAGTAATACCCTCTGTATAGCATATTTTCAATTTTATCAATTTCAAATTTTTTTTGCAGTTCCAAAAATGCTTTTATTTTATTCTTTAAATATTTTATTATAACACATGAGATATACAATTACAAAGATATTCATGTTTGGGTTTCAGTCATACAGTGTTTCAGCATCCATCCCCAAATCAGTGCCCATTTCCCACTGCCAATGTGCCTGATTCCCTCTCCCCCTCCCCTAGCCTGCCTCTATGCAGGTTCTTTCTCTCTCTCTCTCTCTCTCTCTCTCTCTCTCTCTCTCTCCTCCTACACATTGTGGATTGCAATGTATACATTTAGAGGTTATCTGGTGTATCTCTTTGCCTATATTTAATGCTCAGATCTAGGATGGTTTTATCACTTTCAACAATTATTAACACATTGTTCCCTTCTTTGTCTTACCTAACCTCTGACACCCACAAATCATTCCGTTTGTGGTAATTTCCACCTTTGACAAGACCTCCTGATTCATGTTTTGCCTGACCTTGGATATTGGTGTCATAATATATATATACATATATATATATGTATATATACATACATATATATGTTTAAGTCATTCAAATAAATGCAGTCATTCTATATCTGTCTTTTTCCTTCTGGTTAATTTCACTCAACATGAGCCTTTCCATCTATTTATAGACAAATTTCATAACTTCATTTTTCCTAACAGCTGTGTAGTATTCCATTTTGTAGATGTACCAAAGTTTCTTATCCAGTCATCAGTTCTCGGCACTCTGGTTGTTTACAGATTTTGGCTATTGAATAGTGCTGCTATAAAGATAAAAGTGCAGATGGTGTTGCTGCTGTGTGTTTTTGGCTTCCCAGAGTATATTCCCAGGAGTGGTATGGCTGGGTCAAACAGGAACTCATTTTCTAGTCTTTGGAGGAATGTCCATATTGTTCTACAAAAGACTGTACCAGTCGATATTACCACCAACAATGGATAAGAGTCCCCTTCTCCCCCATTCCACACAATCTATTTGTTGTCCTTGCCCTTTTGGATATGTGCCAGCCTCTGTGTTGTGAGATGATATCTCATTGTTGTTTTGATTTGTATCTCTCTGATGATTAGTTTGATGAGCATTCTTTCATATGTTTTTGGCGATTCAAATTTCTTCCTTGTTGAAGTTTTTGTTCATTTCTTCTCCCCATTTTTTAATAGGGTTGGCTGTTTTCTTCTTGTAAAGTTCTACCAGTGCCTGATATATCCTCGATATTAACCACCAATCAGATTGATATTGGGTGAAAATTTTTTCCCACTCAGTGTACTATCTTTGTATCTTGATCAGTGTTTCTTTTGATGTGCAGAAGCTTTTTAGTTTCATGTATTCCCATGTGTTTATCTTTGCTTCCAGTTGCTTGGTTAGTGATGTTTCATCTTTGAAGATGCCTTTAGCTTCAATATTGTGGAGGGTTTTTCCTATATTTTCTTCAATGTACTTTATGGTTTCAGGTCTGATATTGAGATTTTTAGTACATTCTGATCTGGTTTTTGTGCGTGGTGTTGGACAGAGGTCCAAATTCATGTTTTTGTATGTAGCTGTCCATACACACTTGTTGAAAAGGCTCCATTTGGTACTTTTTGCTCCTTTATCAAAGATTAAATTATCATGTATTTTATTATGGCTGTCGGGATTCCATTCTATTCCATAGGTCCACTGATCTGTTTTTATTCCAATGCCATGCTGTTTTACCTACTACCGCTTTTTAGTACCGTTTGAAGTTGGGAAGGGTGTTGCCTCCCCATCTTCATTTTGCCAAGGATTGCTTTAGCTATTCTTGGGGGGTTTATGGTTCCATACAAATTTCAGGAGTGTTTGGTCAATTTCTTTGAAGAATGTCATGGGTATCCTTATAGGGATGGCATTGAATCTGTATAATAGGGAGTAATACCATTTTGACAATGTTAATTCTCCCAATCCATGAGCAGGGGTATGTTTCCATTTCCTTATGTTTCCATTTCCTCTTTCATTTCTTGAAGTAGCATTTTGTAGTTTTCTTTGTACAGATCCTTTACACTCTTGGATAAGCTGATTCCTAGGTATTTGATTTTCTGTGGCACAATTGAGAATGGGATCATTTTCTTAATATCTCTTTCTTATCTTTCTTATTTGTATATAGAAAATCCACTGATATTTGGGAATTGATTTTGTACCCTGCCATTCTATTATAGGTATCTATTTCTCTAGGAGCATTTTGGTTGAGAGTGTAGGGTTCTCTTGGTATAATAACATGTCATCTGCAAATAGTGATAGCTTGACTTCTTGCCTATCTTTATGCCCTTAATGTCCTTTTTCTTCTCTGATTGCTATGGCAAGTATTTCCAGCACTATATGGAATAGAAGTGGTGAGAGTGGGAAACCTTGTCTTATCCCCCGATCTTAGGGGGAAGGCTTCCAGTTTTTCCCCATTGAGGATGATGCTCGCTCTAGGCTTTTGTAGATGATTTTCACTATATTGAGGAAGGTTCCTTCAATTCCATTTTATGGAGGGTTTTTATCATGAACAGGTGCTGGATCTTGTCAAATGGTTTCTCGGCATCTATTGATATGATCATATGGTTTTTATGTTTTTTCTTACTGATATTTATTATATTGATTGACTTGCGAATGTTGAACCATTCTTGAATTCCTGGGATGAATCCTACTTGGTCATGATGTATAATCTTTTTGATGAGTTTTTGGATTCTGTTTGCTAGTATTTGATGGATGATCTTAGCATCAGTGTTCATAAAGAAAATTGGTCTGTAGTTTTCTTTTTGTGTGTTGTCTCTTTCAGCTTTGGTATCAGGGTGATATGTGCCTCATAGAAGCTCTTTGGAAGAGTTTCTGTTTCTTCTATTTTCAGGGAGATCTTGAAGAGAACTGGGAGTAGGTCCTACTTTAAAGGTTTGAAAGAATTCACTAGTGAATCCATCTGGACCTGAGCTTTTGTGTTTGGACAGACTTTTAATTACTGTTTCAATTTCCTCGATAGTTATAAGTTTACTCAGGTATTGCAGATCTTGTTTCAACCGGGGGGAGGTTATAGGACTTCAAGAATTTATCCATTTCTTCCAAGTTCCCATGTTTTGTGGTATACAGACTCTCAAAGTAATCTCTGATGATCTTTTGAATTTCTGTAGTTTCTGTTATGATGTCTCCCTTTTCATTTCTGATTCTATTTATTTGGGTTCTCTCTTTCCCTGTTCTTAGGGGCCTTGCAAGTGGTTTGTCAGTCTCGTTTATTTTTTCAAAAACCAGCTCTTGGTTTCATTAATATTTTTTGGATTTTTTTTTTGTGGGGTTTCCAGCTCATTAATTTCTTCTCTATGTTTTACTATATCCTTCCTTCTGCCTGGGTTTGGCTCCTTTTTGTTGGTCATTTTCTAATCGCTTGAGCTGTGAAGTCAGGTTATTTATGTAGGCCCATTCATTTTTCCTGATGAATGCTTGCAGAGCTGTGAACATTTCTCTTAACACTGCTTTCACTGTATCCCATAAGTTATCATAGTTCATGTCTTCATTTTCATTTGTTTCCAGGAATCTTTGGATTTCTCCTTTGATTTCTTCTATAACTCACTGGTTGTTCAGCAGTGAGCTGTTCAGTTTCCAGGTGTTTGTCTTGACTCTTGTCTTTGTGTGTGGTTAACTTCCATTTTCAGTGCACCATGGTCTGAAAAGATTGTTGACACAATTTCTATCTTTTTTATTTTATTGAGGCACGCTTTATGGCTCAGCATGTGATCTATCTCGGAGAATGTTCCATGTGCACTAGAAAAAAAATGTGAATTAGCTTTTTTGGAATGAAAAGCCCTGTATATCTCCCAGCTCTCTTTCTTCCATTTCTTCCTTCAGCTCGAGTATTTCCTTGGTGAGTTTCACACTTGTCGATCTATCAAGAGTTGACAGAGCAGTGTTGAATTTTCCAACTACCATTGTGTTATTGTTAATGTCTTCTTTGAAGTCTATTAGCAGTTGTTTTACGTATTTTGCTGGCCCCTCATTGGGTGAATATATATTTAGGAGTGTGATGTCTTCCTGATATTCATATACCTTAATTATTAGAAAATGGCCTTCACTATCTCTCTCTGTCCTTTTTCAGTCTGAAGTCTATGTTGTCAGATACTAATATGGCCACCCCGGCTTTTTTGGAGTCATTTGCATGGAGAATGGTCTTCCAGCCTTTGACTTTGAGTCTGCGTTTGCTCTGACTGTTCAGATGTGTTTCCTGTAGGCAAAAGAATGTTGGATTCAGTTTTTAATCCATTTTGCCACTCTGTGTCTCTTAATTGGTGCTTTTAGGCCATTGACATTGAGAGAGATTATTATAATGGGATTTTGTGCCATCTTCCTGAATAAGGTTGTTGTGCTTTTGTGGTTTGCCTTTTCTTATAGTAGTTTCTTCAGACCTTCTTTTAAAGTTGGTTTCGAGTCTATGAAGTTCCAGAGCTGTTGCTTATCCATGAAGTTGTGTAGCTTTCCTTCAAATCTGACTATGAGTCTAGTCGGTTGAGAATTCTTGGTGAAGCTTTCATTTCATTGAGTCTTTTCACAATATCCCACCACTTTCTTCAGGCTTGGAGCGTTTCATCTGAGAAGTCTGCTGTGAATCTTAGGGATGCTCCTTTGTATGTGATTTCCTTCTTTAAGCTTGCTGTTTTCAGTATTCTATCTTTATCTATGGTTTTTTCATTCTAATTAGGATGAGTCATGAAGTATTCTTATTTGGATTTCTTTTAGCCGGTATCCTTGGTGCCTCCTGAATCTGGGAAGAAGCAATCTTTAACTCCAGGAACTTCTCAGAAATGATAGTTTTGACAGTTGCTTCTTCATCAGGATTTTCTTCCTGCCCCTCTGGGAACCCAATGATCCTTATGTTGTTCCTTTTGCCTTCATCCCGATTACCTTTTGTTGTCTGTTCAATATTTGTGAGTCTTTTTTTCCATCTTCTGATATTGTCTAGAGAGTCTTTGCATCTTGTCTTCGAGATCACCAACTCTTTCTTCAGCAGTTGTTACTCTGCTGTGGAAGCCGTCTATTGAGTTTTTCATTTCACCTATCTCATTTTTAAATATCTGTCATTTCTGTTTGTATTTTCATTTGTGTTTTACTCATTTCTGCTCTCATATCCTCTTGTATTATATTAACTCTGTGCTCCATTTCTTCTTTAAGCTCCTTATGCATTCTTAACAGTTCCTTTAGAAATTCCTTCTTGGGAAGGTTATATAGCTCATCGTAATTACTTGGCTCAACTTGGTTAGTGACTTCACTAATGGAGCTTGGTGGAGTTCTGTGTTGCTTTACCATTACTACCTTGACGGTTGCAAACTGTGTATTCTATGTGGATATGACGTACGGTTAGGGATGTTTAGGCTGTTTATGGGGTTTTTTGTAAGGAATGTTGAATGCTATGTCCCTCTGTGTAGATTACTTGTTGAGTAGGTTTTGTTGAGGCTGGGTTGACTGCAGTGTGTTTCCTCTAGCTTTCTGGTCCAATCAAAGTGAGTCATATATAATTCAAGAGTCTTACCCCTGTACAATCTCTCTAATTCCCAGAGATAATTCATTAAACCACTGTTGCCAAACTTTCACTGAAATGAGCCAGATAACATTTTGACGTAAAGGACTGTGAGGTCTCCAGTGCAGTAAGGCCTCCATTGCTGTATCTCGGCCAAGGTGCTATAGTCTGAATGCATCAACAGTCAGTTTGGGTCTTCTCACTCAGTCTGCTTTTAGTCCCTACTCTAATCTTCCTTTGCAAGGCAATGCCAGAACACTTTTGAAATGATGCTACAGCAAAGCTGAACAGGGAAGAAGTTTGATTTGAGTATAATAAAATTATTTATATATTGCACAGTTACCCATATGAAGTAATGGACACTGGGCCTGCCTCATTCAGAAGCCAGAAAAGAATTCTCTTCTCCACCACCTGGTGAGCACAGAGACCAAAAGTATATGGGCAGAGTCTAAGAGTGAACTGCAAATGACTTAAAGCAGAATGAGAATATGAGCATACATGAGTGTATATGAATATAGTAAAGAAGTGTGCATATGTGTATGGCAGCAGACAGTAAATTTCAGACCAGAATTCAGTTTGGGGATCAGTTTCTTCAAATATCATATGTGTAAAAACATGTCAAACAATACACAAAGGATCAGTTTTCATTCCCGCCTACTCTAAATATTTCTCTATCAGAAATATACTCTATATCACTGCAGTGTAATTAAAAACATACTATATTTTATTAAATTTATGATAGAAAATCTCAAGCAATCCACTGTGTAGGAAATTCTTGCATATATTTAGTAAAGAAAGTGACTTTTATCTGCCTAGAAAGGTTAACTTTTAAGTTATACATTTTCAATACATATTTGAGAAAAAATTCAGTAGAGAATTTAATAGGTACTAGACAAATGATACAGAAATATAGCAATTAAATCAATTAAAATAATTTATAAAGGCATTCAGAAATAAATCACAGTAATGTTTGGCTGAATGAACCAAAAATGATATGAAGAACAATTTTTCAAATAAATAGATATTTTACTATTGATGATTTAATTAAAGGACTGAATTGTATGATAATTACAGGAAAACTATAAATTTCTTGATTTTACTGAAAATACTGACATTTTACTGAAAATACTGACAAATATAATAAAAGCTACAAAATGCTTATTTCTTCTGTTCAAATACTGAATAATAAGTGTCATAAACTTAGAGTATTTTCTATTAGTCACCATTTCAAAAACCTTAAAATTCCTAAAATTTAACAGCTCAGATTTGGGAGAATCTGTGAAAGGTTTGTCTAAATTAAAAGCAATTTCAACAATTTACAAATTTAGAAATTTTAAAAGCTGGTGATATTTAAATACAGTATTCATAGTATTCATTCTATCATGCTAAAGTAAAGACTAGAAATTCTACTTTATTTCTCTACTAAAAATGATTATACTTTTTATATGCAGAAATAAAGGCGATCACTTAAAAAAGGGGGTGACCACAGCATGCCCAGGGAAGGATGAGGCCACTCTGTACAATAATCAGAGCTTAGCTCCAGGCCTGACAGTGCTATGATGGGGATCTCTATCAGGGTAACACCCAGACTACTGTAATCCAGAAGTCCAGAGGCCCTGCAGATCTGGTAATCAAACCCAGTGCTAGGCAAATGCTCTACCACATAAGCTATCTTATCATCTCTTAAAAAGAGGTTCCTAGTTTGCTCCATTTTAGAGCTATATGCGGCCAAGTTAATGATTAGCAGCAGGGGCTAATACTTAGGCATGATCAACTGACTGGGTTGAAGCCCTTGATCTTGTTCAAATGCAGATCCTGAACATGGAAGTTGGTTAATGAGAAGCAAATTATTTGAACAGAAAATTCCATTTCTCAATAATACAATGAAGAAGGCTGTAATAGAGTCAACAATGTGATTAGCTGTAGAGATCAAATATATCAATAATCTGTTCTTTAAAATGATACTGCTAAGTCCTTCATTACTGAAAGCTTTTATTCCTCTCAATTCTAAACCCTATCATCTAATCTTTAATTATAATTTGAAATATTTAAAGCAAAAGTTCAACCACAGAATACACAGAGAAGCAAATAGGGAAATTAGTTTTGAACATAAAAATTGACTCACTCACTGTTATTTGATTATACTGTCATTAAATCAAGAAGTAAAGGCACTTGTCTAAGAATAGAATGACCTGCAAAAGCTATAGCTGTCTCCTCTAACTAAAAGAGTGAACTACACAATCCCAAAAGAACAAGTCCACATTCTGAATCTTTAGAACTAACTGAAAACTAAATGGTGGTAACTAACCCCAGAAAAATAAGTGAGGCTAATAATTTCTCAGGTTGAAGCTAAAGTACACACTTTAATTCTTACAAGCGATGATTCAGCGTGTATGTAAGAATTTTGTACTCTGAAAAGTAAATAGTGTTAACATAACCATGGTTGTTTGCATCTTAGCAAAATTGGGTGGTCAAGTGGAACCCAGAATTGCCTTTAGAACTCACTTAGGAACAACACTGCTGTAGTCAACTCACCAAGCAAAATAAAAGTATGTCCTGATGTTTTAAAGATTCAAACACATGTGAAATCAATGTTAATGATGCTACTTATTAATAAATGCCATTATAGTTCACAAAAATATTATTTCAAAACAATATATCTTAAATAGGGACATTTTGAACATTCGTCATGCTTACAAATTCATGAAATCAAGCACACATAAAATACAGAGCAATCTGTCATTCTTTCAAATCTTCAATGAGAGTGCAAAGCTTAACTTCTGAGACCTAGGGATTTAAACTTTCCTTTTTATTAATCCTAGATTCTTGACACTTTCATTTAAATGCCTAACAGCAAGTGCAAGAATACCTAAGTCAGAATTTTGGGGGTTACAGTTAAAATAAGTAATCTATCTTAAGAGTTTTTTAAACATTTCCAACTTACATTAACTTAAACCAATCAATTATTTTTCCATTGGTAGTAAACCTATGATGTGGCTTTAAAATCATGTCATACGGGGTGAAGCGGACAGTTCAGTGCTCAGAGGTGCTGGCCAAGAGGGGTCTCAGTTTGAGCCATAAGGCAGTGAACAGTCTGGAGGTGGCAAGGTTGCCCCCAGGTCCTCCAGGTCCAAGCAGCACCTCACACCGACCCAGCACTGCTTGAACTGTCTGGCTAGTTAGTTTCCAGCTGTAATATACTGGAATGTCCCTGGGGCCCAATAAAGTCTGCTTCGGAGGACACCTTTCCCACCCCTGCAAAAACAGAACCAACTCAAATTATAGTTTTCTTTCTTCCATGCAATTTTGTTCACTAATTTAATTATTTAAGGAAGTGTTTAAGTGTAATCTGCATATTTCCTCCAAAACGACCTTTTTGCCCCTATAATAAATGATAGGCAGAAACTTTGCAGATCTTGTGCCTTTCAAGCAGTTTAATTTCTATTCAACATCCAATGTTCATTCATGCAAAAGGAAGTATTTTTAGAGTGGATCACACATTATAATAGTAAAATCTTTAGTGTTACAAAATGTGTGTTAACTCTTAACAAGGCAAGATTTTAAAAGCACGTGTTCAAATGCCGATTTGCTATCTTTAACAGTCTACCTAACAATAAACTATTCAGACACCAACAAAAAACTAAGTCAGAGATCTTAATTCTGAAACAACTGGTATTCAAATGTGTGAGATCAGTCAGCACTTAATAAAATTCAAATAGCTTCCCCTTATTTACCAGTAAGGCACATATGAAATGTAAACTACCTTATATATCTTTGTGTGACTGGGATTAATGAAAAGATACCTAGCAAAACAACCATTTTGGCCACCCTGAAATGAATGCAATATTGTACTCTGGACTCATTTGTTCTATAATAAAGTCCATGCACTTATAAACATGCCTTTTGGAACTACCCAATTTGTTGTGAAGATTATGACATCCACACAGTGAAAAATGTGTTGACCATAAAGCATTCCAGTGATTTTGCAGTTTTGTACACCCTAACTGAACTTTGGCACAAGAGGCATACTAGATTTGAGTGAGGTAACATAGAACACTTCAAGGAAAACAACACTCCTTGTGTACTACTCTTATACCGACTAATTCCATGCATGGGTCACTGAAATTTAAAGTGTGAAGTTGTTTATATCACGTGTATAATGCAATGAAAAACTGGAAAAGTTATATCGCAACTTCAAAGAAAAGCACCCCTACTTTTAAAAGTTGCATCATGTGCTATGGACAGCCAGTTTAATCACTTTATTATATAACTAGTGTTTTGTTTTGGTTTGGTTTCAGTGTCACACCTGGTGGTGATCAAGCTTTACTCCTGGCTCTGAGCTCAGGGATCGCTCATGGAAGGCTTATGGAACCATAAATAATGACAGGGATTGAATTTATGTCATCTGCATGCAAGGCAAACCATCCTACCCACTGTACTATAGCTCTCTGGCCCCTGTGATTTATTCTGTTTTCTAAGTCATGAATGATATTAAGTTTAAATTAAGTTTATAAGGAGCTTTATTGACATTTGATAGGATAATGCTATAATTTCAAACAGTATTTTACTGTTATGAATTATGTTACCACAATTCAAATTTCTAATACTTTGATAACTACACATTTGAGATAAATCCTACATGTCACTTGTATGTATGTATGATAAATCATACATATATCACTGTCACTGTCTTCCCGTTCATCATCGATTATGCATATTATTTTTATTGACTCACCATGTAATGGGCATTACAAAGCTGTTTATCATTGGGTCTCATTCATACAATATTCCAACACCAGTCCCTCCACCATTCGCGGAGTTTTCATGACATAAAATATCTTGTGTCAGAATATCACATACCTGTAATAAGTATCTCAGCATCCACTCTAAATATTTCTCCTTTTGTAAAATAATGTGATATTTTTAATATATCACTATCACTATCTTCCTGTTCATCATCAATTTGCTGGAGCGGGCTCCAGTAACATCTCCATATGTCCTGTCTCATGCTAGTAGAGCCCAAGGGCATCTGCTCACTCCAGGAACACAAAGAGCTACAAACCATTATATTAGGTCAGGGAATGACCTGAAAAATTGCTACTAGTATTTGGCATATCAAATACGACACAGGCAGCTTGCCAGGCTTGCTGTGCGGGTGGCATACTCTTATAGTCACCTCTAAATACAGCATTTATTGATGAACCACGCACCCGCTTGTGATAGGCTTGTCTGCTGGATGGAGTTCTGATGAGAGGGAGGTCCGGATGTGGTAAATGGCAGCACTCATGGAGTGGGGGAGGGGGTCGTCTGGCTTGATATTTCCAGAATTTTTTCAAAAAAAAAATCTAAACATCTAATCTGAAAAGTTTTCACTAGAAAAAAGTCTTTAAACGCTCAGTCTACTTTCTAATATACTCTGAAATTTGTAACTTTCCTTTAGGGAAATAGTATTTCTAAAAAATGTACCTATAGGGGAAAAGGGGCCTTCATACGTTGTTGGTGGGAATGTCGACTTGTACAACCTTTCTGGAAAACAATATGGACATTCCTCCAAAGACTAGAAATTGAGCTCCCTTTTGACCCAGCCATACCACTCCTGGGAATATACCCTGGGAAGCCAAAAACACACAGCGGAAACACAATCCACATTTTTATTTTCATAGCAGCATTATTTACAATAGCCAGAACCTGGAAACAACCAGTATGCCCGAGAACTGATGACTGGATAAAGAAACTGTAGTACATCTACACAATGGAATACTATGCAGCTGTTAGGAAAAATGAAGTTATGAAATTTGCCTATAAATTGATGGCATGGAAAAGGACCATGTTGAGTGAAATTAGTCAGAAGGAAAGAGAGACACATAGAATGACTGCATTTATTTACATGACATAAATATATCAGGTGGTCTTACCAAAAGTGGAAATTACAGCAAACATGAGGGAGTCAGAGGTTAGGTAAGACAGAGAAGGGAACATGTGTGAATAAATGTCGAAAGGGCTGATACCAACATAGAACTGAGCATTAAATACAAGCAAAAAATGCACATGATGGCTTCCAAGTGTATGCAGTGCAACCCACAATGTGTAGGAGAAGGAAGGGAGAGAGGTAGGAGAGAAAAGAGATAAAGAACCTGCCATTTAGGCAGGCTATGGGAGTGGGGAGGGAATTGGGGACATTGGTGGTGGGAAATGGGTACTGGTGGAGGGCGGGTGCTGGACCACTATGTGACCAAACCTCCAAACATGAACAACGTTCTAATTGTATATTTCACGGTGGTATAATAAAATGTTTAATTTTTAAAATGTACCTATATATAAGTAATGGACACTTGTCATTGTAGAACTATCAGCAAATTCTGAACTCTTTTCATTAAAAAAATAACTAAAACTAAGTATCACAATTATAGAAACTATAACCAAAAAATATAATTAACCAAACAGCCAGGCCACCTCACATGCTGCCATGGTTATTTCCTACCCTCTGGTTATCAGCAGCAGTTTTCACAGGGCTTCAACCACTGAAGATAGTATGTACAGAGCTGCTCGGGTACAGACCATTCAGTCACCAGACGGTGAGAGAGAAAAAAGTGAGCTTGTCACTGTCAGCTCCTTCCCACTGAACCTCCCGGGAAACACCCAGGACTGGCTGGGCTGACACAATTCAGAGAAGCATGAGGTATCGGGTTCAATCCCCAGTACCAAAAAAGTTAACTCAAGAAAGAAATGAGCAAGATCTAAATCAGTTTTGAAGGAGAATGAATGAACTCACACACACGCTAATGGTCTTTTATGAACTGACTGAAGCCAGCACTCTGGGATCTGTGCATTTGGTGCTCAGCTTCAGGCCTCTTACTTTTGCTCCATGTTTGTGCAGAACTTCCAGGACATCGTTGTGGTCTCTTTCGGCTACAACATGCAGGGGAGTCATGAAATCTTTATTTTTTTAATATAGCAAGGTAAATATGCATACCAGTCAATGCTGAAGTTTTACGTAGATAATACTAAGAAACATTTTTTCCAATTTTGTGGCTGCACGGAGCTTTTACACCTAACAGCTGACACCTGCAAGCTGTTCTTTGATGGATACTTTCTATGGAACTTCTATCCCCATCTTTACACTAGCTCTCCCAGTCTCAGATCAGGACAATCCTAATGGGTATTCGCAAACCAATTTACAATGGAAAGTAGAAACTAGAAAGTTTTTTGCATGGCTTGCATTAGAGTCAAGCAACTATAACTTTTCTACTTCTACCAGTTGCAAAAGAAAAAAGAGAATTAAAGGGCCAGAGAGATATTACAGCAGGTAGGGTGTTTGCCTTGAATGTGGCTAACCCAAGTCCTATCCCTAGCATCCCATATGGTCCTCTGAGCACTGCCAGGAGTGATTCCTGAGTGCAGAGCCAGGAGTAATCCTTGAGCATTGCCAGGTGTGATCCAAAAAACCAAGAGAGAGAGAGAGAGAGAGAGAGAGGGAGGGAGAGATAATTCCTTAATAAATAACAGGTCTTGAAGTCTTTAATCAAGGTCTGCTTCTGATAGCTCAAAATCAGTGTGAATAAATGTCAAAAGGGCTAAAACCAGCCTAGAACTAAGCATTAAATATAGGCAAAAAATGCACATGATGGCCTCTAAGTGTAGGTAGTGCAACCCAAGATTTATAAGAGAAGGAAAAGAGAGAGACAGAGAGACAGAGAGAGAAAAAAAAGATAAAAACCTGCCATTCAGGCAGGCTATGGGAGGGGGAGGGAATTGGGGACATTGGTGGTGGGAAATGGGCACTGGTGGAGGGCGGGGTGCTGGAACACTATGTGACCGAAACCTCCAAACATGAACAACGTTGTAATTGTATATCTCATGGTGGAATAATAAAATATTTAATAAAAAATCGCATAATGTACCTACAACTAAAAACATACCTCTATATTAAAGAACAGAGAGGTTCTTGATAACTTTTCCCTTAGAAAATTTCCTACATTTACATTTCTTCTGGGGAGAAGGTGAGACACCTGGCTCTGTGCTCAGGGATCACCTCTGGCAGTACCTGGAGAACATATGCAGTGCCAGAGACTGAAACAGGCTCACAATATGCAAGACAAGCTCCTTAGCCCTGTGCTAATAAATGTGCTCTGGTCTCACATTTACTTCTATATCAACAATATGAGATATTTCCCCTGCTTATTCTCATGAGCAATAATGATAGCACATGTGCGTGTTATGAGTTTTATATTTCAAAACTGAAAAAAAATAAAAATTATATTTAATTGTTAATTGTGTTTATTTGATTACCCATGAGGCTGAACAAAAAATTGAACATTTTAATTTCCATTTTTAGTGAAAATTTAATACCTAAGATGAGCATTAACTCCACATGTTTAGTTATTATCACAGTGTGAGTAACCAAGAGCTGAGGGACTTGATATCAACTGGGTACTTTAAATCAGTTTCCAAAGAATACTATTACTATTCCCTGAATATCACTGAGGACTTGCATGTAATTTGATCCTAATCTACATTCTGAAGGTAACCCAAATTATTCAGTCTGCCTCAAAACAATGCTGCAGTTATGTGAGGTAACCTGGACTGATTTTCTCGGTCTGTGTTACTTCTTCACGTCTTGAAGCCTACAGCTAACAAACATCAGGCCGTGAGTTTGATCTGGCACCATGTGAACAACACAAGCCCATATGAACGGGCCATGTAAAGAAATTCTTAGGGTTTTCTAGATTGTTATATTTGATATAAGTCCAGATAGATTTTCATTCCTACAGTTTCTGACAACAGGTATATTCTTCCCATTATATTGCAAAACATTGAAATTAGGGGCCAAACAGATTGTACAGCAGGTATAGCATTTTCTCGCATCCAACCAACCCTGGTCCAATTATCAGCATCCACGTTTTCCCTGAGCCTACCATGGATGATTTCTAAGCAGAAAGCCATTTGTGGCCTGAAAACAAAATATTAGACAACATTCAGTTAAGATATAATTGATCGAGCAATACCGATAAAAATCAATTGTAGATAAAAATTATAGCAGTTATAAAAGATTAAATTATCACAAAGAATCTCTGGATAATCATTAATAAAATGAAATTTACTTCTGTGCATTACTTATTTTAAAAATGTCATCCATTTTTATTTATTTATTTTTCAGTGGTAGAGTAACATGAAAATATTATAAATATATGTATATGTATATATGTATATATATAAAGAAAGACAAAACAGAATATTAACTCAAGTTTCTATTTATATTCTTAATATTCACAGGTTGGTGAATATATAATAACCATATATATAATAACCATAATACATAATAACCATAATACATTTCAGAAAATATTTCAGGCCAGCATTAGATAACTTAACGTAAGATTAATTTGAATTAATTAACTAATCAATTAGAAAAATGCCAGACTTATTAGAAACAATAATAATAAAAATAGTGTGGTACTTATTGAAACACAAAAAAGACAAATGTATCAAATGCATACCCCATAAGCACAGTCCAGATTAACATCCTAGATAGTAATTAGATAGAACGCAAGAATTTTTTTCAAATTCTTCTGGTGTCAGGCAAGTGGAATATTTCCATTCATAAATGATTTGGGAAGTCTTATTCAAATAAACACAGCAGGCTAGACCCATTAGGTTAAAAGTCTTACAGAGAGTAGAAATAGAGTATCCAAGACCAGCATATGTAATGGCGAGGAATAAAAACATCACAGAGAGAAGCAGAATGCAGAGGGATGGAGGGAGGCATCTGAACATTTCAGACTTATGAAAAGAATACAAGAAATAGATTGGAAAAAAGGACTGAGTATATCGCAAGAGTTATAATGTAAAGCATAACCTTATATCTATCTAAGAAACTATCTAAGAAGTTTTAGCAAAACAGCACATGAACAGGTTAATGCTCTGAAGGTGTAACTGTGAGCTGTTGACAAGACAGGTTGGATAACAGACAGCATGAAAGATCAGAGCATGGTGGAACTGTTAAGTGTTTTAAACGTGGGCTGGGTAACAGACAGCATGAAAGGTGAGGGAGAAGAGCTGGGTGAGAGGGAGCCAGGCAAGGATTCGTGCAATAAGTTGGGTAAAATAAAGATCAAATGTAAGACAGGAGGAATTAAGACCAAAAGTAACAGAAAAAATTAGAGATACAATCTTACTTTAAAATTGTACTTATTTAATGACCTTGGGGCTATACCTGGCAGTGCTCAGAGGTCAATCCTAGAGGTGCTCAGGAGATCATGCAGTATTGAGTCAAACCCAGGTTTCCCATAGGAAAAGTCTGTAGTTTATCTTTTTGAGCTCTGTCTACTGCCCAGTAATACAATTTTAAGTATAGTGATATAATACCAGATCTATGTGTTGAATATAATGTAGAGGAAGGACTTTAGAGGGGCACCAATTTTCCATCCTAGGCTCTTTAGATTAATGGCAAAGGCATGCACTAAAACAGAAATACCACAGTAATTTGAAATTTGGGAACATAATCTGTTTAAGTTTGAATCTGAGTTTGGGATTTCTAACAGATTTTCACAGCGAGGTAATCACTGGAAGGATGACTGTCTCAAATCTCAGGAGAGGGAGAAAACTTGGGGTTAGAAATAGATTGGTGAATCATTATAACATCTGCCAGACAGTATTTAAATTCATGGGAATAGATTAAATTACCCAGTGAAAATATATATTTATACAAAATAGGGGGTTTAGAGTAAAACATGCAATATGGGGAATATATATGTATATATATATAAATATATATATAACTATATATATAATATATGTTAAGAAAAGGGACAGAAGAGGAGATTTAGGTAATAGTAGTGCAGTTGAGTAGTTGAAATTAGAATTTACATCACAGCCATCAAAACTAAGACAACAATAGTCAGAATGAGCTAGGATCAAAAGCAAATATTTGAATATAATAAACAGATAGTCATTGACTTTTTTGCACAGTATTAGAAAATCATAGCTATATTCAGAAGACAGTGCCTTCAGGGAGGCAGAATTACAAATCTGCATGAAAGATGAGAAGTTGGACATGAACAATGATCAGAGGGCAATTCCTTTTTGAAAACATATTCTTTTGTCAAATTACTTTTACGATGGTAATGATGATAATAGTGATTTTTTATTTTATAATGGTATATGTTATATATTTTATTATGCATGTAGACTCAAGATATGGACGTTGCATCAAGAAATAAATTTAACCTGTCGAGAAGAGACACAACGACAAACTAAACTTAGAGACACGAAAGGCAGAAATATGGATTATATATTAAAGCAGCATTTCTAAGAATGAAAAAATCTGCAGTGAGTAATTGTGATATGATGTAAGCATGAAAGATAAAAATGAAGATGTGAGTCCTACAATACCAATATTACAAATGATTTTTAGAAAGTAATAATGACTATGTATTGCTTTCTAAAAATTTATTGCTTTCTAAAAATAAAGACAATCGTAACTATTTACATAGTTACTACGAAATGCCAGGTGTCATTTGAAGAACTTTCTTTTTGTTTGTCTGTTTGTTTGTTTTTTTTTTTCAGGGCCATGCCCAGTGATATTCAGGTATTATTCCTTATTTTGAACTCTGCTTTCAGGAATTAACTACAGGCAGGTTTGAGGACCATATGGGATGCTAGGGATCAAATACAGGCCGGCCCCTAGAAGGCAAACACATTTACCACTTTATTCTCTCCCTGGCTCTTGTAGAACTTTTAAACTAAAATTACTTTGTTTGGTTCTCACATCTAATGAGTAAATGCTGCTTTTATTCCCATTTAAAAGATGAAACAGCAGCAAAGTTAAGTTACTTAGTAGAATCACAAATATTTTTCAGAGGAAGGAAGGGCACAAACCCAGAGTATTTTGTGAGTCTTTGATCCTAACCTCTCTGCCATACTGATGAATTAAGAATATTTCACAAAGAAAGATATCTGAAAACTTAATGGTATTTGGAGTTGGGGGGATGCCAAAATAAATGATTTTGTGTAAATACAAAAGAAAAAATAAGAGAAGAGTAAAATGGTTGAAGTTTTTAATATAAAACCTGAAATTTTATATCTTCTAGGAGAAAATAAAAAAAGAATTGCACGGCATTGAACTTAACAGTAATTTCATGGCATGATACCAAAAAAAAAAAAAGGGAAAAAAAAAAAGTGGAAGGAACTACAGGAAACTAAAATCTTTTGCACAACAAAGAAAATAAGAAAATAAAAGGAAAGTTATAGAATTGTAGAAAATATTTGTAAGGCATGTATCTAATAAGGTGTTAACATCCAAAATATATCAAGGTTAGCAGAACTCAATTGTAAACAACAAATGGCCTGACCTAAACATGGGCTGAGAGCTTGAAGTGCCATTTCTGAAAGAAAACACAAATAGCTCAAATGGTGCTCATCAGGAATATCAGTGCATGCAAATTAAAACCACAATGAAATATCAATCCACACCTGTGAGAATAATTATTTGTTTTTTTTAAGTGCTAGTGGGAATGCAAAATGTGGTACTTGTGATGAAAATAGTACAGATATTTATTTAAACAACAGAATAAAACCACTTGCTGTTCCAGTAAAAGACCTATCCAAAATTAATCACAACCAGGATCTCCAAAACAAAGTAACAATCCCAACTTCACTGAAGCATAATTCACAACTGTCAAGTGCACAAAATTCCAAGCTTTTTGACAAGTATGAATTTAAACAAAATATGATGCATATAAAGTAATTACTAACCATCTTTTTAAGAACATTATGCAATATATAACAAGATAGATGAATTCTGAAGAACTATATTAAATGAAATAAGCTAGCCATGACCTCCAAATTCTGTATGGGTTAATTTAAATACATTTCTAAGATAGTCAAAATAACTAAAATGTATAGCATCATTGTGTCTAATGATGAAATTTAAGAGGTGGAGGATGAGAAACTGGGAAGTTACTATGAAAGGTCTAAATTTCAGTTACAGAAAAGAGGAACATTCTAGGGATCTTCTATGTAATACTATATGAGTAGTATATTGTTAAACTTGTAAGAGGATACAAACCATATAGATGATTATGAACACAACAAAATAAAATGCTTTAGAATGAAAAAACTAAATCAAACTTCTAGAAATAGCAGCAAAACAGCCAAAAAAGAAGAAAAAAGAATCAAAAAAAGTAGTTTTAGGGCTCGAATAAAGTTGAAGACAGATTTGTGGTCATGCCAATCTGCATTATTCTGTATTTCTTCAGATTAGCTGGTCATGGGGCGCAGGTTGGAATTACTGAAGCAAGACCAACTGTCATCAGCTACATATTAACTGAAAATTGTTTCAATTCCACACAAAAATTAACACAGCATTATGATGCAAAGATAATATTTTTATTTATGAAAGAAACATTAATTTGAAACAGAAATAGAGCAAATTAATGCGTTAAAAACAATCATTTAAAACTTATAGTTTCATATTACTGCATATCCAAAAGAAATTTCAAATCTGGTGGTCTGTCCAGAGATTATATTTTTTTAATTTGTTCATACTCTTTGAGAAAATAAAGAAAAGAAAATGAACATTAATAAGTAAATGAGAATTATTAGAAATGACTAAACTTTATAATCCATAAACACACACATATACATATATATAACTAATTCAGTAGATATTGAATTAGTTATATATCCATAGATACACACATGTATATATGTATATGTGTGTATATACTACACTGGCCAGACTTGGAGTGGGGATTTGGGCTCCTCCTCCCATTCCTCCACCTCCATGTAGGCAGGTGTGGCTAAGAGCTCCCAACCAACACAGCCAGCAACCCTTGAAGAGAGACATTCCAGACCCACAGCTCCGATGGCAATGCAGGAAGAGAGACACTCCAGACACAACCACCCCAGAACCACAACTGTGCCGACAGTTTTAGATGGAACTGGAAGTTAGAACCAGGTCCTTCCCAGGATCTTTCACATCTATGCACTGTATACAGTTCAGGAAGGTTCTAGCCATGGCCTGTCATCCTAGTGAGCCTAGCAAGAAGCCAGAGGAAACCCACACTATGAGGTCAGTCATTCTCAACATCCGAACTCCACAGCTCCTTAGAGCTCCACTCAAGAGAAAAGCTGATCTCTTCTTGTTGAGGTTCATCAGTAAATGTACGAGATAAGAGCCTACTACTGAGAGAGTACCACCTACATGGCAGAGCCCGGCAAGCTACCTGTGTTGTATTTGATAAGCCAAAAATCAGTAACAAATATGGACCTCATTCCCATGACCTAAACGAATGGTTTGAAGCTCTTCATGTTCCTGGAGTGAGCAGATGCCCTTGGGCTACACTTCCTTGTGACAGGATGTATGGAGATGTTATTGGTGCCCACTCGGAGGAAATAGATGAACAAAGGGAAGACAAGTGATACAAATTATATATATATATATATATATATATATATATATATATATCACTATATATACATATATGTATATATATCACTTGTATCACTTAATTTATATATCAATTGTATATACACATATATATCTATATATACATATACATATATACAGATATGTATATATATAATTTGTGTCGGGAGCGCCACCAAGGGACCTCCAGATGCAGGGGTACCCACCCAGGGACAAGAGATGTCGGGGAGCACCACCGGGGTCCCGACAGTGCCAGGAGGCAAGTTCCCTTCTACCTCCAAAGCCAGCAGGAAATGGATGAAGACTCAGGAATTCGATGCAGTTTTAAAGGGCTTTACTATTACAGGTTCCAATATACAATCCAAGAGCAGGGAAAACCTCCAGACTCTGGGTTCCCAGCTAGGATCCAGCCAGGTGTAGGCAAGGATCGCTGCCACCACATGTTGAGGCCCAACAGAGAATGGAGAGGACGGAGAAGCAAAACACCAAGGGAAGTCAAAATGGCAAAAGGGGGAAAAAAAGAGAGGCGCTTCTTTTTTCTTGCAGCTTATTTTACAGCTAGAAATCCGCCCAAACTCCCCAGCCCAGCCCATTCTTGGCTGGGCTATCTAGAGATGAAAACAGGAAAATAGCTCTATAGAAATGTAGCAACTTCAGGAGACCATCTGGCTGTTTACAAGGACCCAGAGCTAAGTAAAAGCCACCTAGCAGAGCTGGGAGAAGCTATAAGCTAAATGTAACTTCCCCTGGCAGGAAGGATCAAATGCCCTCAGGTAATTTCTCCCAGCACCTCACCTAATGTCTTGAGCCAAGATCTTCCTGGAATTGCCTTTATAGGGTAGAAAAGGGAGTTTCTGAGATGGCATGTCTCTGTACCAAAGACTAAGACTAATGCCAATTAAATATTTCTCTAAGCCTTCACAAGAGTCTCGTCTACTTCACGGTAGCTTTGTATTTTAGTTGTCTTTGAGTTATCAGGGGAGCCATGCTTGCTTGCTTGGAGGCAAACAGCATTTCTCTCTGGTCTAATTACTTAGAGATCCAACGTGGCCAGGCAAATAGGCTGGTAAGATCTAGCTAGTCCCACGATGATTGTGGTAGCATGAGAGAATATTTATACCAGCCAGTACAGAATACATGGTCAGATAAGACTGCCACATTCAGACTATCCCCCTATCTATGAAGTGACCTGCAGGAGGCAATCCAGGGCAGATGCAGAGGCCTAGGCTTTTAGGTGTCCTGCAACAATTTGTATCACTTGAATGATCACTTGACCAAGAATGTGGAAAGATAGGTCTACAGCTGAATCTCAGCAAAACTATCACTATCACTATTTTCCCGTTAGTCATCTATTTGCTAGAGCGGGCAGCAGTAATATCTCCATATGTCCTGTCTCATGCGAGTAGAACCCAAAGGTATCCTCTTGCTCCAGGAACATAAAGAGTCTCAAACAATTATATTAGGTCACGGAATGACCTAATATAAATGTTACTGGTATTTGGCATATCAAATACTAAATGAGCAGCTTGCCAGGCTTGCCGCGCGGGTAGCATACTGTTGTAGTCACCTCTAAATAAAGCATTTATTGATAATCCGCGTGGCTGCTGTGATAGTCTGGTCTGCTGGGTGGAGTTGTGACGAGAGGGAATTCCCGATGTGGAAAATGGCGGGCCGTATGGAGTGGAGGAGGGTGGTCTGGCTTGTTGTGAGGCTCTGCTGGGGTGGCAGCGCAGGGCTAGAACCCGCCATGCCTCTTGGGTGCCTCATGAGCAGCTGGGCACAGGGAGAGCAAGTAGCAGCTCTGCCCCATGTCTGAGAGTCTCTGGTTCAGCATACCTGGGCCGAATTGAAAAAAAAAACTGCTGCAGGCTGGCTGTCGATGATCCGGGCTGTGATAGTCTGGTCTGCTGGGTGGAGTTGTGATGAGAGAGAAGTCTGCCCAGGTACGCTGAACCAGAGACTCTCAGACATGGGGCAGAGCTGCTACTTGCTCTCCCTGTGCCCAGCCGCTCGTGAGGCGCCTGGAAGGCATGGCGGATTCTAGCCCTGGCCTGCCACCCCAGCTGAGCCTCACAACAAGCCACACCACCCCCCTCCCACTCCATGGGGCCCGCCATTTTCCACATCCGGACTTCCCAGAAAAACTATGTTCATGAAAAATGAACTAGTTCCAGAGGCCCCATTCATTCTCAATGGAACAAACATCTCTGAATGCAGCAGTTATGTGTACCTAGGTCGAGAAGTCACCACGATGAATGACCTAAAACCTGAGCTGCGCAGAAGGAAGAGAGTGGCATGGAATGCCTTCAAAATCATCAAAGAAATAGCTAAAAAGACAAAGAAACTCTGGCTCCAGGCACATCTCTTCAACTCTACCATTCTCCCTGAATTAACATACGCCTCAGAGACCTGGGCTCTACGAAAGCAGGATGAGAATGCTATCTGGGTCTCCCAAAGAGGAATCGAAAGAGCTATGCTTGGAATATCACACCTTACTCAAATGAAAAAAAGGAATCCAGAGTTCCGACCTCCATTTCTGTTCCAGAGTCAGGGACGCTGTCTCGTTTGCCAAGGCATCAAATATCAGATGGGCTGGACATGTAATGAGATTTGGAGACAACTGCTGAACTAGAGCTGTTACCGACTGGATCCCACAGGATATCAAAAGATAACATGGCTGCCCACCTATAAGATGGTCAGACTAATTCATCAAGACCCTGAATGAACGGTTTGAGGCTCTTTGTATTCCTGAAGCAACCAGATGCCATTGGGCTACAGTGGCACGTGATAGGGTCAAATTGAAATGTTACTGGCGCCCACTCGAGCAAATTCACGATTAACGGAATGTCAAGTAATCAAGTGATCAAGTTATCACTTGATATATATAGATACATATACATATCACTTGTATATATCACTTGTATATATACATGTATATGTATATATATACTATATACATATGTATATGTATATATACATATATACATTTATATGTATAATTTGTATCATTGTCTTCCCATTGTTCATCTATTTCCTCAGAGGGTACCAGTAACATCTCCACACGTCCTGTCACAAGTGAGATATGTATGTATATATATATATATATACATATATATATATTCAGTTCCATCTAAGACTGATTCAAATGATATATATATCACTTGTATATATCACATACATATATATATAACTAATTCAACTGATCTATTGATATAACTAAGTCAATGGACCAGTTGAGAGGAAAATGTGAAAAGACAGTAATAAAGAATGGCGTCACCATGCACAAAAGTCAGATCAAAATGGATTCTAGATCTCGATATCAGACATGAATCTATAAGGTACATCGAAGAGAACATAGGAGAAACGGCTCTATGACATCGAAACGAAAAGTATCTTTAAAGACGACACACCACTGACCAAGCAAATGGAAGCAAAGATAAACAAATGGGATTATATAAAATTGAAAAGCTTCTGCACCTCAAAAGAAACGGTGACCAAGATACAAAGACAATCCACAGAGTGGGAAAGGATATTCACCCAATACCCATCTGACAAGGGGTTAATATCCAGGATATATCAGGCACTGGTAGCACTCCACAAGAAGACAACAGCCAACCCCATCAAAAAATGGGGAGAAGAAATGAACAGAAGCTTCCAAAAAAGAAGAAATTGAATGGCCAAAAGGCATATGAAAAAGTGCTCTTCATCTTTAATCATCAGGGAGATGCAAATCAAAACAACAATGAGGTACCATATCACCCCACAGAGACTGGCACACATCCAAAACAGCAAGAACAACCGGTGCGTGGATGTGGGGAAAAAGGGAATCTCATCCACTGCTGGTGGGATTGCCGACTGGTCCAGCCCTTTTGGAAAACAATATGGGCATTCCTCTGAAAGCTAGATATTGAGCTCCCATTTGATCCAGCAATAGCACTCCTGGGAATATACCCTAGAGACCGAAAAACACATAGCAGAAACACTATCTGTACTTCTTTATTCATCTCTGCGCTATTCACTATAGCTAGAATCTGGAAACAACCTAAATGCCCGAGAACAGAGGACTGGCTAAAGAAACTGTGGTTCATCTACACTATGGAATACTATGCGGCTGTCAGAAAAGATGAAATTATGAAATTTACCTGCAAATGGATGGACATGGAGTCTATCATGCTGAGTGAAATTAGTCAGAAGGAAAAGAACAGATATAGAATGACTGCATTCATTAATAGGATATAAATAGATACCAGTGTTTTACTAAATGTGGGAAATGGTAATGGCAGACTAAAACTCACTACTGAATATACACAAAGAGACTTAAGTGATAAACTCTAAATATCTGCAGGGCTAGTCACAATGTGTAAAATAAGAGGGAGAGAGATGCAGAGACAGAGAGAGAGAGAGAGAAAGAGAGGAAACTGGGGTACCTGCTATTAAGGCGGGTGGGGGGACAGGAGGGGGAGGGGTACACTGGTGGTGGAAATGGGGCACTGGTGGAGGGATGGGTGCTGGAATACTGTATTACCAAGAACCAATTATGAACACCTTTGTAATTTTGTGTTTCACGGTGGTATAATAAAAAATTAAAAAAAAAAATGGCGTCAATCCAAAAACACATAGCGGAAACATTATCTTCACTTCTATATTTATGACAGCACTATTCACAATAGCCAGAATCTGTAAAAAAAACCTGAGTGACTGAGAACAGAAGACTGGATAAACAATGGTACATATACACAATAGGATACTATGATGCACTTGTCAGAAAAAAATGAAGTCATGAAATTTACCTACAAATGGATGGACATGGAGATTATCTTGCTTAGTGAAATCAGTCATAAGGAAGAGGACACATATAGAATGACTGCATTTATCTG
Source organism: Cryptotis parvus (assembly GCA_021461705.1). Lineage (NCBI taxonomy): Eukaryota > Metazoa > Chordata > Mammalia > Eulipotyphla > Soricidae > Cryptotis > Cryptotis parvus. Next base: position 140,861 of record JAJIBD010001517.1, on the reverse strand, counting down.
TAGGGTATAAACATATACCGGTGTTCTACTAATTGTTGGAAATGGTAATGCCAGGTTAGAACTGAGCATTGAATGTAAGCAAACTTATATACATGATAACCCATAAATGTATTATGGAAAGCCACAATTTCTAAGAGATGGGAGAGAGGCAGGCTTGGGGACGGTTTAAAGAACCTGGGGACATTGGTGGTGGGAAATGTGCACTTACGGAGGGATGGATGTTGCAACATTGTATGACTGAAACCCAATCATGAACAGCTTTGAAAATGTCTACCTCATTGTGTTATAACAAAAATAATAATAATAAAATATTTTAATTAACATAAAAAGAATGGGCCAAGTTTTGGCTCAGAAGTTTAATTCCCTCAAGTCTCTAGGTTCCACTCCAGACACCAACCAAAATTAACTATACGCCCAACTTAATAATAATAATATCAAACAAAATAGAAAAAAAAATTTTGTCGTAAAAACATCTATGCTGCGGGGCGGGTGATAGCCCCGTGGGTAGGGTGTTTGCCTTACACGTGCCTACCCGGGTTCGATCCCCAGCATTCCATATGGTCCCCTGAGCACCGCCAGGAGTAATTCCTGAGTGCAGAGCCAGAACAAACCCCTGAGCATTGCCAGATGTGACCCAAAAAAAGAAAAAAAAAGAGAATGCTGCTAAAAACAAACTCCACACGTAAAATACAGGTATGTTTCCATAAAGTCTAACAGTATGTCCCTATCCTTCACACTCATTATCTTTCAAAAAATAAAACTCTCCTGAAAACCAACACAAAGTCTTGTAAGTTCACAAGATTCAGAAAGTTACAAGAAAGAACCCTGGCGCACTGATCTTTGCATCTCTGATCTTTTATAGGAATACACTCAAACTAAATGTCACTAGACTGCTTCTTTGTATGAAGCAAAACCATGGCATGAAGTAGAATTAAAGTTGAGATGCCATTCTCCACTTTTGTCCTTCACTGGATGAGTCTTTCTTCATTAATACATCTAATGTGTATTGTCTGGCATGTCATTAGGGATAACAGCACATTAGAGTCAAAACCAGTCTATCATGTCACTCACTTCCATGCATTTCCCAAGGTTTAGTTCAAAGTATTATGAAATTTAATGACAAATACACTCTTGGCAATTCAGTTTTACATAAATTGTCTCATTTGTTTCAGCAATTACCAAATAGTATTCTGTTAAAAACCAGAGTACTACACTGAAATATCAATGAGGTAATTAAAGTAAAAATTTCATGGAAAGAATTTAAATCATCACATTTGTTGATAGGAGAATTTTATGATACTTGCTCCTTATAAAAATGAAAGTCTTGGTTATTAACTTGCAATCAATGTTTATGCTGAGATTTAAAATCCATACCTCCATATAAATATATATCCCATTTCTCCTAAATTACAACTAGTAATCATTGGGAAGTGGATAATAAATGATAAATAAAATAATACTTTAGATTCAGATTTTTTACTTCAAGCAGAACAAAATGGTATACTGGTCATTGAGGAAGAGTCATTTTCAGAAGACATAAAAAATTAATGCAAATTATTTGTGTAGGTTTAGATAACATTTTATTTTCTCATTAAATTATAAATAAAACACAGCTCTCCATTTCTTTTCTTTATGGATCCAACAATAATCTGTTTTAACAAGGATTACTGGTATGAAGTGAAATCATAGGAATGACATAATATTGTCATATGAACTTTAATACCTGGACACAAATATGAAATCATAGAGCAACAACAAAAAAGAAATGTGCTTAAAACACACGGAATAACTGAAAAGCAGATACTCTAAAAATAAAATATATATATATATATAAACAATAGAATTAAGGGGAAAAAACCATTTGCTAAGCAGTCAAGAAATAAACTGCTCCTGGGAATCTACTCTGGGAAACCAAAAATACGCAGCGGAAACACCATCCCTACTTTTATGTTCATAGCAGCATTATTCACAATAGCCAGAATCTGGAAGCAACCTGAGTGCCCGAAAATAGATGACTGGATAAAAAGCTTTGGTACATCTACACAATGGAATACTATGCAGCTGTTAGGAAAAATGAAGTTATAAAATTTGCCTACAAATGGATGGACATGGAGAAGATTATGTTGAGCGAAATTAGCCAGAAGGAGAGAGAGCAGTTACAGAATGACTGCATTTATCTGCATAACATAAATATATAGGTACATATTATGATACCAATATCCAAGGTCAAGTGAAACATACATCAGGAGGTCCTGTCAAAGGTGGAAATTATCACAAACGTGTGGGAGTCAGAGGCTAGGTAAGACAGAAAATGGAACAGTGTGCTAACAATTGTGAGGGTACTAATGCCAACCTAGAACTGAGCATTAAATAGAGGCAAAAGGATACACATGACAACCCTTTAATGTATGTTCTGTAATCCATAGTCTGGAGAGGAAGGAAAAGAGAAAGATAGAGAAATGGAAAGAAATAAAGAACCTGCCATGGAGGAGGGGGTGGGGAGGGGAGGGAACCGGGGACGTTGGTGGTGGGAGATGGGCACTGGTGGCGGGATGGGTGCTGGAACACTGTATGACCAAAACCCAAATATGAACTTTTTAATTGTATATCTTTGTAATTGTAAAAATAAAAAAATTTAAAAAAAAAGAAATAAACTGCCAAAGGCTGAAGAGGAGACTCGGAAGGCATGAACTGAACTCTGAAACACAGCATGTCTGACCATGAGACTGAAAGCTCTGACCCTAATAAATAAGAGGGGAGGCCAGGGCTTTAGAAGGTGACATTCTTGACAGAAAATAACCAGAAGAAAGTGATACTTTTGACGGTTTGATAATATTAAAGATTTACTACACAGCAGAGAAGTGGAGAAGGCAGCCAAGTGCAGAGGCCCCTGGCTCATCAGTACCCTCTGTAGACAGAAAGTGAGACAGTGGAGCACAGACACCACTGGCGGTGACACTGCAAGTCCCACATCCCTGAAAGGGTCCATTTCACCGAGCTTTTGTGTTTTAATGTGATCAAGTTTATGCATGCCTTCAAATACACTTTTCCTTAAAAGGGTCTTTCAGGGAAAGAGAAACGAAGTTAGGCTGAGCCCTCAGAGGGGAAAGTAAGAACTGACACAGAAGTGGTCAGGGTGGTGGGTGGAGGATGAGGGGAATGGGTGAGAAGCTTATACAGCCAGTACAGAGTGTAAGTCTGATGGAGCAAGTGGGAATTCATACAGGGATACTGGGAAATTAAAAAGGAAACTGATAGCCAGCCAACAGAAGTGATAAAATATAAAATATCAACAACAAAAAAAGTGTTATTTTTACAGTTTTTTTAAAAGTGGCCATAGAATTTTTCTAGAGATATAGTACAAGGAATACAGCATTTGCCTAAATGCAGCCTACCTTAGTTTGATCCCTACATTGCATATGTCCATGGAGCCCCAAGGGGTCATTCCAGAGCACAGGATCAGGAGTAACTCCTGGGTGCCACTGGCAATGACTCAGAAACAAACAAAAATGTGCTGAAAGACCCTTAGATTAACCCTAAAAATGTTGTTTGGAATATATTTAATTTTTTTCATGATCCTTAGTAAATACAAAATTCAAATTAAACTTCATTCAGATACCACGCTACATATTTTCAACAAATTATATAATTTACAGTGCCACTAGCCTGACCCTCAATGCTGTAGGTGTGGCTGGGTGCCCGGCTGCATCGGCAGTTGGCCAACAGGAGACAGGCTTGTCTACACCCAGGGCTCTGCCCCCGGGGGCCCTGGATGGTTGATGGTCTGACATAGAAAAAGACTGGACCCCCTGGGATGAACCCAGAGCCACGGAAGAGCCTGGCAAGCTACCCGTGGTGTATTCGATATGCCAAAAACAGTAACAAAATGGACCTCATTCCCAACAAATGTAGGTGTTACTGCACCCTCGCATAAGCAAATTGATGAACAATGGGAAGACAAGTGACAAGTGACATTGTAATTTTAAAATACTGAAATAACATAGTAATTTAAAATACAGAAATAATGGTAAATAAATAATAAGTAATTTATTTATGTAAGTAAATAAATAATACTGACATAGTAACTAAAATACTGAAATAACAAGTCAAAGTCTATTGCTTTGTGTAATCCAAATGTCTGGAAAACCTGCATTATTTTATAAATTTAAGCATGCACTTACCTCATAACAAAACATACCTCAACAAACGTTCTTAGAAATATATCCTCTCAAATAACATATTTATACATAAAAGCCTTATTTGAAAATTCATATTAAATTCATAGTCATCTTTAAAGACATAACTAAAAGGACAAATGTCCCAAATGGCCATTATTTTGTAACTTTTTTTTTAATCTTTTTAAAGAAATGTGGCAACATCGCTACAGTGGAATAATACTCTCCAATAATAAAAAATTAACAAAGAAAGAAAATAAAGAAAGCAACAAGCTACTGCTAAATAAATGACATGATACATTTCAAAATTATTCCAAATCCTAAATTAAAGAATGGGAAAAATACTATAGTTGATTACACATATATGCTAATCTGGAAGGCTCAAAAACTATAAGAATAGGAAACAAGATGATCTACTACAGGGAATTCATCTTGTTTGGGGAAGAGATACACAAAAAGAGATTTTTTTTACTATAGTGGAAATTGTTTGACTATATCCATTTGTCAAAATCCATAGAACTTCACACCGCAAAGAAACAAAAATTCACCGAACATAAATTGCATTTCAGAAAGTCTGACATAAAAGAGAAAGTAGAAGGGAGCAGTCTAGGAGATATCATGATAAACTACAGAAATATATTGTAGAAACAGAAAAATATAATTGTAACCTAAGCTTTAGACAGGACCAAGAAATGATTTTTAATTTATTAGGTTGCCTAATGAATCATGGTCATATTTTTTCTGAAAAGTGTTTATTAAACTTCTTAAAAAATGCACATTGAGATATTTAGGTGTGAAATGATATGATTTAAATTACTCAGAATAAAGCAAGAGCCCAAAATAAGGGGAATATAAAAACTGACAAAATTTGTTTAATTCCAGCACTTTGGCAGTGATAGCAGTTAATTATTTTTAAAAGTATCCAGTCATACAGCCATCTCCATTTTTATATGTACAAAACACCTATTAAACACAGAAGTAAAAGTTAACATTTGTTGAACATCTATCTAGTTAGTTTCTGACAATATTCTATTTGTATAACACATTTAAAGTTCACCAAAAAGAGCTAAGTACAATTATAGTCCCCATTTTATACATAAAAAATTGAGGCTCTCTCTCTTGAGTTTAAAAATTCCTAATATAAGATCATCAGGAATTACTTCAAAAATATTTATGCCAAGAAACTGAAGAATCTATAAGAAATGGATAAATATTGGAGTCCTACAAACTTTCAAATTCGAATCAAGAGGAAACAGCACCTGAATAGACCAATACTCTTTTTGAAAAAAAAAAGTCCATCTAAAGTTTCTATAAAAAGAAAAAGTACAGTCACAGATGGGTTTCTAGGTATAGTGATTTCTCCCAAACCTTTAGAGGAAATATTCCAATTCTTTTCAGGAAACTGAAGAAATAGGAATCCTCCCAAACAGCTTCAATGAAGCAAATATCACAGATACAAAACCACACAGATTTACAAAAAAGAAAACCAGAAAACAATATTCCTGATGAACATGAACGCATAGATTTCAACAAAATTTGAGCAAAAATACAATCCAACGAATATATCAAAAGAATTATGTGCCATGACCAAGCAGTATTCATTCATCTTGGGGATGCAAGGATGGTTTAATATAGACAGTTTAGTCAACATAGTACATCATATCAATACTAGGAAAATTAAAAACACACGATCACAGAGATGCAGAAGAAGCAATGACAATTTCCAACTCCTATCCATGATTTTTAAAAAATGAGGAAAAATTGGGGGCGGAGCGATAGCACAGCGGGTAGGGAGTTTGCCTTGCATGCAGCCCAGCCAGGTTCAATCCCCAGCATTCCAAATAGACCCCAAGCACCACCAGGAGTAATTCCTGAGCAAAGAACCAGGAGTAACCCTTGAGCATCGCTGGGTGTCAACACCCCCTCCTCTTAAAAAGAGGAAATAAACTTTCAAAGAATCCTCCACAAAGTCTCAGGTCGATCCATCCCAGCCTGAAAACTGTGCGACCTTCTCAGAATGAGAGAGCAGACCATAACCCTCCCTCTAGGAGAAGCCCAGCAGCTGCCATATCTGACTTCCTCTGACATATAAATGGCCCAGCTCCACAGCTCCTGATGTGGAGCCTCAAGCAGTCTGTGCAACAACTCCTCTGAATTTCACAACACTAACAGCCCAGAGGTGACAAAGGAAAGTTACTTGGAAGCCCACCAAGCTCTTTTAGTGAAAACAGAAACACAGAAGGCTCAACTAGCAACAATCAACTAGGTAAAGCCTCAGATAATGATTTCGGCTTCACCACTTGAAATATAACAATTATCACAAATTGATAGTTATTGATACATTTACTTCCATTTGCCATTCTGTTTACCAAGAAATATAAAGTACAATTGCTTGTCCCTGCTAAGGGGGCAGGCTTGGGGTGGAGTGGGGGTGGGAGAGGGACGGCATGAACTGGGGACACTGGCAGAGGGAGTTAACACTGGTAGTGGTATTGTGTTGTATCACAATGTCTGAAACAACACAGAAGTTTGCTTCTCAGAATTTCAGCTACCAAGAAGTTAACCAACTAAAATTTTAAGAAGTTAAATACAACTTCTTTGTTTTCTTACAGAAAGGGAAACAGTAAAATCAAGCTACTCAACATCAATAATCAAAGACCGAAAAAAAAGTTTCATTTGGGTGAAAGGAATTTTTTATTATTCTCATGACTATATACTTGAAGACAATTAGTTCCAATTACATAGTACAGACAACACTTTGCTCTCTTCAAAGACAACGTCAAAAAAAAGTTGTCTTGGGGCCTGGAGCAAAAACAGAGAGTAGTGTGTTTGCCTTGCCTGCTGCCAGCCTGGGTTCAATCCCCAGCATCCCATATGGTCTCATGAGCACCGCCAGGAGTAATTCCTGAGTGCAGAGCCAGGAGTTACCATTGAGCATAGCAAGGTGTGACGCAAAAAGCCAAAAAAAAAAGTTGTCTTAAGAAATGTTATTTCTCCCTTTATTTTATTTATTTTTGTATTGTTATTATTATTATTATTAATTTATTGTTTTGCTTTTTTGGATCACACCCGGCAATGCTCAGGGGTTACTCCTGGCTCTGCACTCAGGAATACTCCTGGCGGTGCTCGGGGACCATAAAGGATGCCAGGGATCGAACCCAGGCTGGCATGGGCGGCGGGCAAGGCAAATGCCCTACCCGCTGGGCTATCACTCCAGCCCTCCCTTTATTTTAATGAATGAAAAAGAAGTATCCTCTGCATTGGTTTTCTATCACTGTTACAACTACAAGTTTTTATATCATATAAGACAACTTTATAATTTTGAAGCATCTGTCAGAAGTTCTAGACATGTCTCAGAAAGTGAAATACTTACGGAATCATAATTTTTTGTATAGAATTTACAAAAAAATCCATTTCTTATTCTGTTTTTGCCTAGGGTTCAGTTCCTAGAAATAACAGAACTGTTTGCATTTTATTGTTCACTGATAGCTAAGAGCTATTTCTAACTTTCTAAAGCCGCTGCATTCATTGATTTATAGACTCGCCCATTTTCAAAGCCAGGAGGTATACTCACTTGCACACTGCATCTTTTTTGCCCCTTCTATCATTACATTTCTCTCTGATGACAACATAGAAAGGGAATATATGACGAACTGGGCCCAATGCTGTTACGGAGGACTATCTCTCCACTTCACCGTGTCTACCATTAATCACACCTGCTGAAACTCTTTTGTTTGTTGGTTTTGTTTGGGGGTCACAACCTCTTCTGTCCAGGGTTTACTCCCATACCTGCTTAGTCAAGTTAGTCACATGAGAGAATATATTTACAAGATCTGAAGATCAGAGTCTGGACAGTTGTTTTGTAATATTTTATTATACCACCATGAGATATACAATTACAAAGATATTCATGTTTGGGTTTTTAGTCACCTAGTGTTCCAGCACCCATCCACCCACTAGTTCCCATTTCCCAACACCAATGTCACCAATTCCCTCCCCCTCCCCCAGCCTGCCTCTATGGCAGGTTATCTCTTTTCCATATTTCTCTTTCTTTCTCTCTCTCTCTCTCTCTCTCTCTCTCTCTCTCTCTCTCTCTCTCTTTCTTCCTTCTCTTACATTATGGATTGGAATACATACATTTAGAGGCTATCATGAGTAGCTTTTTGCCTATATTCAATGCTCAGTTCTAGGCTGGTATTATGGTATTATCATTTTTGACAATTATTAGCACACTGTTCCCTTTTCTGTCTTACCTAACCTCCTGACTCCCACACGTTTGTGGTAGATTCCACCTTTGACAAGATCTCCTGATCCATGTTTTGCCTGCCCTTGGATATTGGTATCATACACTATATATATATATATATATATATATATATATATATATATATATGAATATATACATAGGAATATATATATATATATATATTTATATATTCCTCTCTGGGAGACCCGAATAGCATTCTCATCCTGCTTTCGTAGGGCCCAGGTCTCTGAGGCATATGTTAATGCAGGGAGAAGGGTGGAGTCAAAGAGATGTGCCGGAGCCGGAGGTTCTTTGTCCTTTAGCTATTTCTTTGATACCTTTGAAGGCATTCCATGCCGCTCTCTTCCTCCTGCACAGCTCAGGTTTTAGGTCGTTCATCATGTTGATTTCTCGACCTAGGTACACATAACTGCTGCATTCGGAGATGTTTGTTCTATTGAGAGTGAATGGGGCCTCTGGAACTAGTTCATTCTTCATAAACATTGTTTTCTTTAGATTCAGCTGTAGACCTATCTTTCCACATTCCCGGTCGAAGTCAGCCAGCATTTGTGCCGCTTGGCTAATGTTTGTGTTATTAGAACGATGTCATCAGCAAAGCGGAGGTGGTGTAGTTGCCGACCATCTATCTTCACTCCCATTCCTTCCCATTCTAATTGTTGCATTATGTTCTCGAGGGTGGCGCTGAAAAGTTTTGGTGAAATGGTATCACCCTGTCGAACCCCTCTTTTCACATTAATGATCACTTCTTTGTAGAATTGTGAGATCCTGGTGGTGAATCTGTAATACAGCTCACGAAGGATCTTGATGATATATATATATATATATATATATATATATATATATATATATGTATATCATGCAAATAAATAAAATAAATATGGACAATTTAAGCGACATACCACTGGACAGTATAATATTTAAAACTGGTTACAGGAGGCGATAGTCCAGCGGGTAGTGCGTTTGCCTTGCAAGCGGCAGGCCTGTGCCAGCCGGGTTTGATCCTCGGCATCCCATATGGTCCTCCGAGCACCGCCAGGAGTAATTCTTGAGTGCAGAGCCAGGAGAAACCCCTGAGCATTGCCGGGTGTGATCCCCTCCCAAACAAAGGAAAAAAAAACTGAGTTAAGGGGTCAGGATACAGCAGGTAGATGGTTCAGTATGCAGGGTGTGCTTGCCTTGCATGTTGCCTTATATGACCTGTGTAATCATCAGAACCCCAAATGAACTCAGACCCTCAGAACTCCTAAATTCCACTAAGGGTGGAATTTAGTACAGAGGTCGAGAAAGTATTGAGTACCGCTGGATGTGGCCTTCCAAAACAGAAAAGCTAGACTAAATTTCTCCTCCCAAATGATAAATTTATAGCCATTATTACCTTAGCTATAGTCATTAAGTGACTAATAACACTCACAGCAGGTAACATGACTGATGATTATGGACCCTTTTCCAGCTAGTGAATTTTTTTTCCAAACCTTTTCACCAACAAGAGCCATTAAGTCATTATCCTACATTCCTTGACAAAGTATTTCTCTTTTAAAAAGTACTCATAGGTGACTGTGATCAATTTCAAACTAATGATTACCTTAAAATAAATAAGTAGTGTCATACTGTTTACAAAATTTCTCATGAAAGCATTAAAATATCTTAATCATCCTAAGTATATATTATGTAGCAGCATAGATACCTCTAACTTTCTTTAGATAATGAGGCTACTGCTGAATTCCTACCTGCCAAGACTTTCTTGAAGGATCATAGAAGATATTTCATAGCTGAAATATTGTATATAAATGCAAATAAAAACATCCATTTCTAATTGTATTCCTTCTATGAAATAAATAAGAGTCAACAATTAAATTAGATATGCTCCAGAAATTAACATCCCTGGCAATCCATCAAGATTTTAAAACTAAAATATAATTATTGTAGTGCTATTATTCTCCCTTAGAGCTGGGACAATGAAATATTTTCAGTTCAGAATAATTTGTGTCATATGAATGTCCTTGAGACTGTACCCCATTTCCTCTCCCTGTTTGCCATATTAATACATGTTTTATATATTTATTTGTTTTCAGGTCACACCCAGCATTGTTCATGGCTTATTCCTGGCTTTGTGCTCGGTGCACACTCTTTGCAGGGCTTAGGGAAACATACGCAGTATCGGAGATCAAACCTGGGTGAGTTACAGGTGAGGCAAGCACCTTACCCACTGTACTATCTCTCTGGCCCGATACATGTTTTTAATGACTCCTAGAAAATAAGAACTATCTGGCTATTAGAATTTGAGTAACTCAAATATTAAAAATGAATTCATAAGTATCCAGGAAAAGTGGAGAAACTGGTGGATATCTGAAAATTATCTATTTTGGACAAGAAAATCCTAAAAAACAAAGTTTCCAAAATGCAATATGCTATTGTGGACATCTCTTGACCAAAGGTCCAGGGCAGACCTACTTGCCTTTCCTGAAATAGGTGAGTTCTATAGCCACTCTGAAAGCAGGCATTTCCATTCTATTTCCTTTTTTCAGTGTCAGATGATCTATAACCTAGTGGTAACTTTGTTCATAAATATACTTCCTTTGTGTTGAAGAATAGCAGAAGACTCAGATGTTAAATCACACACCAGAATTCAATCCAAATGAATATCTCTACTTTAAAAGCTCAGGCATTACAAATACACAACTTGAATGACAGAGACTGCAAAATGGAAAGAGCATATTAAAATGTTTTGTTGGTGGAGTGCTTCATATATTTAATGGGTTTTAAGTGTTTTTAAATATGAGATTAATCTTTGATGAAACCATGAAAATGCAGTGTCTGTAACCAAGACAGAGATCCAGAACCTAAAGTCACACCAGTATTACTGAATAAATACGAGTATCTAACCTGACACCAGCTTACAAAATGGATAAAATTCTAAGCAATAGACCGTTCAATGTCTAGCCCTCCCTTACCAGCATGATGCTATAAATTCAATCCACTAATCTAATGTGTTAAGTACAATTCTGAGTACTGCTTTATAGCTTGATACCTGTCAACACATACAGTCTTGTGAGCACCATCAGGGATGATCCTTGGCACAGAGTTCAGGAATAAGTCCTGAGCACTGATGGTTGTACCTCCCCATCACACAACACACACACACACACACACACACACACACACACACAAACAACCCACACAGAGATACACAGCTATTATCAATGTGCCAAAACAAAGTGCATGATTTCTGTTGCACCATAAAGAGATCTGTACAACAAATGAAGTATAAAAACAGAAAATACCACAACTGAAAGTGTACAAACACATGCCAAGTGTGAAACCTCTGCAGGGCTCATATCTGAGTACCGCAATGAAGAATGTAACCCCAGAAAGCACTCCAATGGAACTGTTTGCAAACATGATGGATAAGTATGACCCCAGTGAAGACAATTCCAAGTACCAAGACTAAATGTGGACCATACTAAGCTTCATTTTGTATCTAATATACTATAGTGACAACGGGTGAAAATAACTTTTTGTTTATTTTTTTGGGTCCACTCAGTGATGCTCAGGGATAATTCTTGGCTCTGCACTCTGGAACTAATTCTGGCGGTGCTCGGGGATCATATAGGATGCCGGAGATTGAACCCGGGTAGATTGCGTGCAAGGAAGGCAAACGTCCTACCCATTGGGCTATCACTCCGGCCCCGGGGTGAAAATAATTGAGAAAAGGAAATTACACATATACAAACAGCAAGGAGAATAGATCACACAGATTTAGTTTCAGAGGCTGATTTTGCTATTTTTAGATGGCCAACTTTTTTTTCTGACAGAGACAGTTGGGCCATACCCTGGCAGTTCACAGGGATTATTCCTGGCTTTGTGCTCAAGAGCAATCCCTGGCAGTGCTCAGGGGAACCATAAGTAAGTAATGTGGATCGCCTTGAGGTAGGCTACACAGCAAGCGAGGCAAGTGCTCTAACTCCTGTACTATCTCCCCAGCCCTTTAGGCTCTGCACTCAGCAATTACTACTGGCAGTATGTAGGGGACCATTTAGGATGCCGAAGATTGAACCTGGGTCTGCTGCGAGCAAAGTAAACACCATACCCACTGTACAGGCAGGCTTCTGACTGCCCAGACAAACCCTCACTGCCCCACCATACAGACCCCACCCAGATGGTGAAAGACTGAGCCACCAAACTATTCCTGGACTCTAAACTTTTTACCAGTGAGGATGATGCCGACTCTAGGTCTTATGCACACAACCTTAATCATACCGAGGTGTATTCCGCTCAACAAGTCATTTGTTAAGAGTTTTTGTCATAAAGGGATGTTGAATCATTAAATGTCTGTCCCCCCACATCCTGCATCTATTGAGATGATTGTACAAGTTTTGCCCTTTCTTCTGTGAATCACACTTACTGGCCTGTGTGTGTTGAACCAGTCTCGTATCCTCAGCATAAATTACACTTGGTGGTGTTGGCTGAAAATGCTGCTGTATTATTGTATTTGGCTTGCTAAGATTTAAGTTTTCCTGCATCTATGTTCATGGAAGATATTGGTCTATAGTAACCTCCTTTTTGATTTTCTTAGTTTCAGAATCAGGATAATATTGGCTTCATAGAGGATGGGGAAATCATATTTGGAAACAGTCACTCCTTTTCAATTTCATAAAACAGTTTGAAAACAGTGTGTTAATTTTTTCTGTGGAAATCTGGTAGACTTCAGGAAGGAAGCCTTGTGTTCCTGGGATTTTGTTTCCCTGCTTTTGATTGTGTGGGGGGATGGGCCAGACTTTTGATTGATACAGCAATTTCATTACTCTGGATGAATTTATTCCATTTTTTAAATTTCTTCTTAATTCAGTTTTGGAATGCTTTATGTTCCTAAAAGCTTGTGCATTTTTTCTAATTTTTCCAATTTGTTACTGTCCATAAAATTATCTTATAATCCTCTGTACTTCTAAAGAAAACTAAGTGTGGAACCCTTTCCTGAAAAAAAACAAAAATGTAAAAATTGTAAGTTCCTTTGAAATACAGATTTAAGAAATTTAAGAAATGCATATTTTCACTTTACTTTGAAGGCAGAACAAAACACTAATAATATATGAACTATTTTCGAATTGCTGGTGCCGAAGAATCCCACAAAGAGTCCACTTGACTGTGACCATGGCCCACATGGCAGAGCACAGTCGACACGCATCACAGCACTGGGTAGCCTCCAGTATCATACTCCAGAGCGCCACCCAGGGGTCCCTGCTGACCCACAGGCACTGCTTGGTGCAGCCTCCAGAGCAACAGCAACCACTAGCAAAGCCAAATAAATTGGCTATCACTTCACTTGGATAAATACTTCAACCTTGGGCCGGAGCGATAGACCAGCAGGTAGGGCATTTGCCTTGCATGAGGCCAGACCCAGGTTCAATCCCGGCATCCCATATGGTCCCTGGGCACTGCCAGGAGCAATTCCTGAGTGCAGAGCCCAGAGTAACCCCTGAGCATATGACAGTTGTGACCCAAAAACCAAAAAAAAAAAAATACATCAACATTGTGCAGCAATGGAATATTATCTTGGATATAGAAAACTTTTTCACATGTTAATGAGAAAAAGTGCACAGCAGAAAAAACAATACCAATTATCTGACTTAAAATTATATTAGGCAACATTAAGTAATGAAACATGTTCTTCTAGCTATAAGGCTACTAAATGTTTCTACTAAATATTGAAGTATATTCCATTCTTTATTATTTTCCTACATACATTTGATTGTTTATGTTCCCAACTCGGTAGGAGGACGTCCACGTAGTATTTATATCTCAGTGAATCTTCTCCTGACTGAAGGCAGTGCTGATGCCACTACGTCTGGGCTCTGTTTAAAAACTCTGTTCAGGGCCAGAGCGATAGCCCAGCGGTAGGGCATTTGCCTTGCACGCAGCAGGCCCATGCCGGCCAGGGTTCGATCCCCGCATCTCATATGGTCGCGGGCACCGCCAGGAGTAATTCCTGAGTGCAGCGCCAGGAGAAACCCCTGAGCATTGCTGGGTGTGACCCAAAAGCAAATAAATAAATAAATAAATAAATAAATAAATAAATAAATAAATAAAAAAAACTCTGTTCAGACTTTTCACTCACATTTATTAAATAAAAGGATATAATATCTTCTTCCTAAACATAGTAACTGAATTAAACTTAGACTTTCCATGTTTAGTACAGCTAACACATTCAGCTCAGAATGATTACACAAAGTCAAACTGTCACATATACCTACCAAGTGCCAGCATTATTGACTTGGTAACATGTCAAAACGCTGCCTAATTGGATTTCCAAATAATGGGGGCAGAGGAGTCAACATTATTTTAAAATACTGTTATTTCATTAAAGTACTATTATTTTGAAAGAATTTTAGACTAAAATTATTTATATGTAAATGATCTTTATATGATTTAGAATATTTGAAGGTAGTAGTTATTCTACCAATCAGAACACTAGTAACTGATCTTATGTACCATCTACTAATAATTTAATAGCTCCCAGTTTGAAAGGACAAATGCCATTTATTTTCCAGGAGTTCACCACATTATTGCAAAATGAACTAAAATAACACCCCTAAATGAAAACTAGGCTATCTATATAAATCAGCAGTTTTACAAAATACAGCTAAAAAACCAAAGCTTTTAAAGCTTCAAAATATCAGTCCATCGGCAGCACTAGAGAGACCCAGCAGCACCCTCAAACCCTTGACCACACTGGCTGAGGACAGGACAGGCTAAGATCTTCCGGCACCATTTGGAAGTTCATCTGAATTTCTCAATATCTTTTATGAGTAATAGATAATGGGGGTTTTGTCTGAAGAAATTAAACTAAAATGTATCAGTACTTCTAAGAATGAAGAAGGTATTAAAACATTTGACTTGAAGGCAGTAAGCAACAATCCTACAATGAAATCTAATTATAAGAATGTCTAGGTGACCATAGTATCTTGATACTATCTAAAATGCAAGCCTTAAGCAAATGAACTACAGTTCTTACCCGGACATTTTAAATTGTGCTGCTATAAGATCAAAGAGGAAAATAATGAACTCCCACAGCTTACAGAAAGCTTAAAATATAAAGCCTGCATGAACATGGCTGCAAACTTGTACACCGAGACTTTCACTAATAAGTAAAATGAGTTTAAATTAAATTGAAATTATACTTTAATAGTCTTTAGTAGGCATTTCTTTCCTAAATGACGCATAATAAAGAAACTCCATTTCAAAGAATGAAGAGATCTCTAACCTCCTTCATTTAGGAATAAAATACTGTAATGTATTTCAATAGTAAGTTTAAGTAGATAATAATATTTTATTTAAACACTATAAATAGGGTTGAAGAGATCATACAGCAAGTAAGGACCTTGTCTTGCATACAGCGGACCCAGGAACTATCCCCAAAACCTCATATGGTTCCCCAAGCTACGCCAGGAGTGGTTCTTGAGCACAGAGCCAAAGTATGCCCTGATTAGCTTTTATTTTTAAACATAAAAATAAAAACATGGTACCTTTAACCATGACAGCACATATGGCATGCTGAGCACTGCTAGGGGTTACTCCTAAGGACAGAATATCAGGAATAAACCCTGATCAGTCAGTTCTTGCCCCCAAAACCTCCAAAATAAAAATCAAATTAATAAAAGTAGTAAGCATTTTAAGCACATAACCTACACATTTTATAACAAACTCAATGACAATGGCCAGTGAAATTGTAAGATTCAAGCATAAGAGAAAAGCAAGACCTAAAAGGGAAACTATCAACAAAACATGCATCGCCTTTAAATTGAATGTCATATATATACTTACTGGGCCTATGAACAACACATAAAATTAGAAGCCTCAAAACAATAAGTGGTAAGATTCTGGCTCTGAAATCTATATGGAGTCCAATTAAAGCAGAAGGTAAAAGCCTCTTTTATATTTTATATGCGTGTGTACACACACACACATACACACACAAATGTATTATATATATCATGGTTAGCTTAAAACATCTCTTTTGGGAAGGGCGGCTGAGTCACACTAAAGGGTGATCAGGGCTTATTTCTGACTTTGAGCTCATGGTCACTCATGATGGTGCTCAGGGTACCATATACTGTGGCAGAAGACAGAATCTGTCTCAGTCACATGCATAGAGTTTATGCATACAGGTGTCTAAACACCTTGTACAAGATTCTGGCCCAGCTATTTGGTTTTTAGAGTCTAAGGATATTTTCTCTATAAGTTTATATATATATTTTTTCTATGAATCAATAATATATTGTCTTTCTCTATGATTTATTTTATTTATTATTCCCTTTAAAATACATCCACATAGTCCTAAGAGGCATGATTTCAAGTTTATTTAATAGCATAATAGTATTTTGGTGTGTAGGTACACAGATCTTCTTAAATTGAAATATAAGAAAAAAATTAAAAGCACAGATAGTTTGAATTTAAAAAAGTATATACATCATGCTACCACTACCCAGATCAAAACATAGAGTACAATATATCATCTTGTATAAAGCCATCCTTAATACTTTTTTAAAATTTCCTCCCTTTTCCCTCTGCTATTTTAAAGCAAATATAACTAGACACTTAGTCATCTTTTCATTTCAATATATTGTGCAAAAACTATTAGCACAATATACATTACTAATAAATTTTGAAGCGCACCTAAATAAGTTTCAAAGCCGATGTGGTAGCAAATAATCTCTTTTACAAGTCTGACAAAAAATAAGTTGAAGGTTTTTTACATATAATTCTAAAAAGTGAAGGAAGCTTATTTCAAACAAGAAAAGGTTGGTGCTATAGTATAGGTACCTAAGCATCAAGCACTGAGTAAACTACCTTAAACTACTGTTCTCTAGTGTTTACAGCAATGCTAAGAGTGAGTTGTGGTTATCTTTATTTTGGAAGTGAACAAACTGAGATTCAGTAAAGCAATTTGTTCAAGATTCTTCACTTACAGAGCCAGGTTTCCAGTCCAGATACTCTCTCCAAAACAGATAGTCTTGTATCACACTACAAGCAGACATTTATATAATAGTTAACACTGTTTGGGGTAAGAAAATAAAGCATTGGAACTTCCTGTCTCCATCTAAGCAGTCAGTGTTAGTATTATTGCTGTTCTATTAAGTTGTAAATGTTAATATATTTTGTTACCCCTTTATTATTGGTTGAGGTCAGTGCCCAGGGCTCTTTCTGCAGTGTGCTGCTTTTGCTGCTAAAGTTCTTTCATCTAACTGCTTTAGCCTTAGGCCAAGGAGGAAAAAAGGTCCTTTTAAAATCTTGGCTATTTTTCTTTCCTGGCTTAACAGGGTGGCAAACTGAACTAGGAATATTGAATTTTAACTGTTCTGATTGTTTCCCAACTCTCCCCACAGGATCAGGTGGCAGGCGAAAGTCCTACATCACCTCTGATTGCACCACGCCAAGATGTGATAAAGTTGGATTGATAGAGTTGCCATTTTGAGGTGACTGCCCTCCTCCTCTACAGTCTGAGTTTCTTCCCTGAGGATTTGTGTTCTCTTGGCTCACAGAATTAAAACTTGCTTACTGAAAGTCCAGTTCAGCCACGTAATATTCTTTTATGCATCACAGAGCAAGAACCCACTAGCTAACATTTTCCCACAAATAAATGTGCTAACTTGCCTTAGAGGCAGTAGTGGTCCAACAAGATCGACATATACTTCACCTAGAAAAAGTCAGGCCTACTCTAGATAAAGTCACTTGTCCAGCACAGACTAGAAACTTCTGAAACCAAAGTGGCTCATCCACCAGGATTTTTAAGAACCATGGGCAGTGAGTGATTCTCACAACACAAGCAAAGACATGACAGTACAGGTACCTTTCAAGACACATTTCGATTTTATTTTGTTCGTCTGGGTTTTTTGGAGATCAAACCCAGCAATGTGCCCAGGATTACTCCCGTTCCTGTACTCAGGGATCACTCCTGGTGAGGGTCGGGGGACCATCTGTGGTGCTGTGAATCACACCTGGTCAGGCACTTGCATAGCAAGCACTCTACCCACTGTACTACTGCCCTGGCCCAACAGTGCAAATTTTTTTGGAAAGGTAATTCAGGTCAACTCAACAGAAATAAGATATATGTCACCTTGATCACTCACCACCATAATGGCCAGAGAATGGTGAAAATGTCAAGTTGTTTATGTTTTTAATTGTACTATAAGAATATGGACTCACTATAACCAGCATGGAAAACTTCAACTGGTTTAACCTACAAAATTATTCCCTTAGTCAGATGAACTTGAGAGCAAGATTAAAATCCATTACAAACATAGTCAGTCTGCCAGACTATTTTAGACCTACTAAAAGCATTCATTAACTCCAAATTAAAAATCGATTACATTCCTTTAAAGTTGTCTGATATAAGCAGTCAAAGAGCCAAATAGAATATTGTTTTTGAATGTTTCTATTAAAGAATCCTTGTTTCTTCAAGTGGATTTACCAGGTACTTTACAAAGATGAATAAAATGCCTCACAGAATCTTTGAGCATTTTTGATACATTTGTCAATAACAGAGACTTCAGGCTTGTTCTCATATTATCTTTATAAATAGGAGAACAGTTTAAAATCAAAGGACGGGTGCAAATGGTGAATATCAGGGATATATCTTTGAAACTGCAGGGATTTTTTTTTTAGTATTTGAGACCTTTATACTTTCTTAGTTGATGATGACGTTAACAAGTTCCAGAGTAAAAGCTTAAGTCCTTAAAACACTATTCCACAAAAATAAGTACCCATGAAACTATGCGACCTGTTTTCTATGATTTGAAGGACACGATTCTTCATGACAATTTCAAGCAGCTTATACTGCAGGGAAGGGCAAAAATTTGATACTCTTACTGTGCAATGGTTTTCAGCTTTTTGAAAAACAAAACAGGAATTAGAAAAAACAGTCTCAATTCCACATTAACTTTAAGTAAACAGGAGCTTAAATTTGGTTTGTGACTTGACCAGTCGAATGGACACTGTCAATATCCTACTTCAGTTCAGGACATGACCTGTTTCCCTGAGGCTGCAGTCTGGGCCACGATGCAGTTTTCTGGTCAAACTTTACACTACATTTATTTAAGGTTTGAAATTCTTTCACTTTCAAGTTGAACACTTCTGTAGTGTCAATGACTGTTCTCCTTAAATTCCATAGTGTAGCTACCCTCATGAGCCACCAAGTTAAGGAAGGTATAACATGTGTGTCCCTCTCCCTAATGGTGACCTCCTCCATTAAAAACAATGATATAAAAAAGTTTCATCAAGGAAATGCAATTCAACAGATTCACAGTTATTTCAAAAAAATGTTTGCTTGTACAAACCTTGTATTATTTTTAATTCTATGAGTTTCTGAATATAATTTCAGTGCTTAAAAGTTCTATAAGAATTTCTGATTTTATACTAACAAATATATTAGTAAGTGATACACAGATGAAAATCAAATGTCATAATAATGCTTTCGATGAGAGGAGAGCAAAATATAACTTGACTTTACAAATTAACGATCATAAAATTAATGTGCTATATTTGAAACATTCTGGTCATAAGAACCAATTTTGGTAACAAAACTTACAAACAAATTTCCCTTTTTTTTGGCTTATTGGGTCATACCCAGCAATGCTCCTGGGTTACTCCTGGCTCGTCACTCAGGAATTACTCCTTGTGGTGCTAACGAGAGCATATGGGAACCATATGGGATGCCGGGGATCAAACCCAGGTTGGCTGCGTGCAAGGCAAATGCCCTACCCGCTGTGATGTCACTTTGGCCCCTGAAAACAAATTTCTAATAGAAGTTTCTAAGTAATCACACACTTTTCATTGAAAAATAATATACAAAGTTACTATACTTTGATAAAAATCAATTTTCTAGAATGAGAAAACATGCAACTAGCATCAGAGGATAACATGCACCAGAGACTTTTAGAGTGAAGCAATGTAGGACAATATAAATAGCACTTTAAACTTCAAAAATGAAAGACAGGTGCTCAGGACAGGAAAACATAACTAGACCTTATAAAGTGTATTTGCTCTGAGTCTGTGATCACCTCCACTTAGTTTTCAAGCATCATTAGTCCCATTTCCTTTTTCCAAATTGATCAGATACAGAAGTTCAGTGTGGGAAGAAATAAAAAATCTATTGGTCAGTGATAGTTCCTGGAGCACACGATTCTGGGCATCATAGGTCCCATATGACCAAGAGTACAGATTTAAGAGAAACCCCTGATTATCACTGGATGTAGCTCATGAAACCAAAGCCTGGACAAAAACAGAGATACTCTGTTTGCAGCAGGTAAGGTTATCAGGTTCCAGTTACCTGAAGCATAAGTTTCAGTATAGTCACTTCACCTCATTGTTGTATTTTCAGGCATCCCTAAGGATTCATGAAACATGGTTTTAAAAAACACACTATGTCATTTCTTTTTCTTTCTTTCTTTTTTTTTTTTTTTTTTTTTTTGCTTTTTGGGTCACACCCGGCATTGCTCAGGGGTTTATCCTGGCTCTGCACTAAGGAATCACTCCCGGCGGTGCTTGGGGGAACATATGGGATGCCAGGATCGAACACAGGCCGGCATGGTCAGGCCGCGTGCAAGGCAAACACCCTACCCGCTGGATTATCGCTCCGGCCCTGTCATTTCTTACTATGTCATACTATTTCATACTATGACATTTTCATACTATGTCATTTCAAAGAATCACTCTGGAAGAAAGCCAAGTTTCAAACTGTGACAATTTAATCATTAATAGAAAAGAAAAATTAAAGTTTAATAGAGCAATATGACTAGTGTCACATAACTTAACCAAATTGATGAAGTTTAAATGTGTATCCTGAGTTCAGAAAAGGAAACACTGCAGTGCCAGCAAGTTTTCTGTAGTAAATTGCCACAGAGGTGAACAAATGTTCTTAAATTATGGGTAGTATTAAAATGGAAAGAGGAAAGTAGTGACAGAGAAAGACAAAAGTGAAAATGCGGTGAAAGGAGCTCCAGCAAATTCCCTTAGCAGGATGACCAATAAGGAACAATGTTTTTATTGGAAGGAGAACGGGCATTGGAAGATCGAGTGTCCTAGGATGATGGGAAGAAGAGGGTCAGGAAGGAGGTAACAGGGAAGCGAATGAGCAGTGGAGCAGGTCAGAGTCCTTCTGGGCTGAGGACTGAGGGAGACGGGGCTCGGACCCCCTGCCTGAGTCTTGGGTAACCGTGTGCGTGGAGGGGAAGCCCGTTGGGTTCATGGTAGGTACTGGAGCTCAATATTCAGTTCTAAATAAGGCACAAAGACCTCTAAATAGGGAATGATCAAGGGTGCCATGGGCACTCAGGTGTGTTCATGGACCACCAAGAGGAAGGTGGACTTAGGGAAGCATCAGGTCACCCACTCATTTTTGGTCATCCCTGAGTGCCCCACTCCCTTGCTTGGACAAGAACTGCTCACCAAAGCAGGGGCCCATATCTATTTTGAACCTGATAAAAGTATTGTGACTGATCAAAGGGGCAGCCCGTTACATGTCCTGTCTCTCTCATTGGCTGACGAATATCAACTGTTTGAGGGCCAACAGGGGCCAGGAGGGGACATAGCCCAGTGGCTGGAGAGGTTTCCTGTGGCTTGGGCAGAAACTGCAGAAATTGGCCTTGCCAAACACCTCCCACCCGTAGTTATACAATTGAAGTCTTCCGCTCTTCCCATTCGGGTAAGACAGTAACCCATACCGGAAAAGCTCGAAGAGACATAGCCCCCTATATCCGTAGGATGATAAAAAAAGGAGTGCTGTGGCCTTGTCGGTCCACCTGGAATACTCCTCTGCTACCAGTCCGAAAGCCGGGAAGTAGGGCCTATAGGCCTGTGCAATACCTTTGGAAGGTAAATAAGAGGGTGGAGGACATTCATCCCACAGTACCAAATCCTTATACCTCGCTCAGTCACCTACCGCCCTCACAAGTGTGGTATACAACCCTTGATTTGAAAGATGCCTTCTTCATTCCATTGTCAGAAATCAGCCAGCCGCTATTTGCATTCAAATGGCAAAAGGATGGTGGCCGGACCGGACATTCACTTGGACCAGATTATCCCTGTTTAACGAGGCCCTGAGCCAGGACTTGGAGCCCTTTCGCTGGAGTCACTCTAGTACAGTATGTCGATGACTTAATGTTAGCAGCAGAAACTTCGAGGGGAGTGCATCAAGGCTACCAAACACTTGCTGATGGAGTTAGGTGAGCTGGGTATTGGGCAAGTGCCGAGAAGGCCCACATCTGCAAAAGGTCAGTGACTTATCTGGGCTTTGGATCGCAGATGGGTCCAGGTGGCTGACTGATGCCATGAAACAGACTATTATGACTATTCTACCCCCACATCCACTAGAGGGAGAGAGAGTTCTTGGGCTCAGCAATGTACTGTAGGCTCTGGATTCTGGGATTTTCGGAGATAGCCAGACCCCTATAGGAGGCCAGCAAAGAGGCTCCATTGGAGGTAGGGAGAGGAACAACAGCGGGCCTTTGACTAGCTGAAGGCTGCCCTTCTTCAGGCCCTGCCTTGTCCCTACCTGACCCCACAAAATCATTCACTCTGTTCATGGATGAAAAGAGGGGGTAGTCAAAGGAGTCGGCCCAACAGTTGAGTACCTGGAAGAGAGCTGTGGCATATCTTTCCAAGAGATTAGATGCAGTAGCGTCAGGATGGCCCCTGGCTCCGCATCATAGTGGCCATTGCCATATTGGTGAGGGAGGGAGGCAGACAAGTTAACTTTTGGACAGGCCCTCTGAGTCATAGCCCCTCATCCTGTGGAGGGAGTCCTTAAGCAACCCCCTGGGAAGCGGATGGCGAATGCCAGGTTCACCCACTACCAGGGGCTTCTGCTGAATTCCCCGATCACTTTCACAGATCCCGTGACTCTGAACCCTGCCACCCTGCTCCCCAACCCGGAACTGCAGACACCCATCCATGACTACAAGGAGTTTCTCTCCCAAGTTACCCAGGTACAGGCTGACCTGAAGGACACCCCACTGTCCGGCTGTAAACTAAACTGGTACACTGATGGAAGCAGTTTTGTCCAAAATGGAGTCTGAAGGGCAGGGGCAGCAGTGGTCGACCAAAAGGGAACACAGTATGGAGCAGCGCCCTCTCACCCGGAACCTCAGTCAAAAGGCAGAATTGATTGCCTTGGCTGAGGCCCCGGAAAGGGTGGAAGGGAAATGAGTCAACATCTACACTGATAGCCGCTATGCTTTCGGCACCATCCATGTTCACTGAGCCATCTATCACAAAAGGGGATTTTGTACAGCAGAAGGAAAAGACTTGAAAATCCTGGCTGAAGTCCAGTGTCTGCTAATGGCAGTGGAAGAACCAAAGGCAGTGGCAGTAATGTATGTCCCAGGCCATCAGTCAACTAAGACTCCGGAAGCTGTCAGCAACAACAAGGCGGAAAGGCTAGGAGAGGCTAGGAGAGCAGCAATGGTGAGCCCCTCCATGGTCGCGGCTACAGATGCGCCTGTCCACGAGCTCCCCTCTCTATCCCCCTGACCAGTGTACTCCTCAAAGGATTTTTCTTGGATGAGAGCCCGCTTTCACTGGCGAAAGGGAGGATGAATGGAGAAGTGACTTAGAAGGCAAGATGATCCTGCCCGTTAAGCTCAGTCGATTCCTGTTGGCGAACTTACATAAGTCCACCCACTTAGGGCGGGGAAAGTTGCTGGACTTGCCTGGCCTCTGCACGCCTCCAATTTCCAAACCAGACTGTGGCTGCCCGTCGAATGGTGGAAGATCGCTCTAGCTGTGCAGCTATGAGGCCGGGATGAAGGGAGGGCATCACACAGGTATTCAGGAACAGGGGAGGGCCCCCGGGAGTAGCTGGGAAGTGGATTTCACCGAGGTAAAGTCAGGAAAATTTGGGTACAAGTATTTGCTAGTGTTCATTGATACCTTTTCGGGCTGGGTAGAGGCTTTCCCTACAAAGAGGGAAACAAGTCAGGTGCTGGCAAAAGCCTTACTGGAGGAAATCATACCCAGGTTTGGGTTGCCTGAGGCAATCAGGTCAGACAACAGTCCGGTTTTCACTAGTAAGGTCCTGCCAGGACTAGCCAAGGCCATGGGGCCAATTGGAAACTGCATTGTGAATATAATCCCCAAAGCTCAGGGCAAGTAGAAAGGATGACTCGGACACTAAAGGAGACTTTAATCAAATTGGCCCTGGAGACTGGCAGTAACTGAGTGACTCTCCTTCCCTTAGCCATTTTCCGGGTGTGAAATTCTCATTTTCCGTGCAGGGGTTTGCTCCCTTTGAAATAATATATGGGCTGCCGTCACCAATAATCAGGCGAGCATTGCCCCCTAAAGTAAAAGATTTGGTTCCAAATAACTCAGAAATGTTGCAGGCCCTTGCCAGGGATCCAGTAGCAAATCTGGCCATTAATCCAGGCATGCCATCGAAGGCAGGAGAACTTCGAATCCAGAACATGGCATTGTCCCTGGGGATTCTGTATGGGTTAAAAGGCACCAAAATAGAAACCTGGAGCCCAGATGGAAAGGGCCTTATGTTGTACCCTTAACTACCCCTACTGCCCTCAGGGTTGGCGGGATTGGGCCGTGGGTACGTTACTCCCATGCCTGGAAGGTTCAGCCTGCAGAGCTGCCCGAATATCAACAGTGGAAGGTGCAAGAACACCCCACCAATCTTCTGAAACTATGTCTCTACAAGGGAGAATCCCAATCATGACACTTCGAGACCTTCCTGCATGGCTGACACTGTTGGCTGGGACTTGTGCCACCAAGGACTCCAACTACTCTCCCCATCAGCCCTTCAAGCAGACCTGGATAGTCACAGACGGGGATACAGGTGACATTGTAAAGCAACAACAGCACATTGGCCACTGTCCATCTGGTGGCCAGATCTGTACTTTTGTTTCAGAAAAGTTAACCCATCCTATGGGTCTCATGATCCTAATGTGGCCTGCAGTTATGGGTTCTATGCTTGCCCAGGTCACCAGAAGGAATAAAATGCAGAGGGGTACAGTACTCTTTCTGTATAGCATGGGCATGTGTTACTTCCAATGATGGAGATTGGAAATGGTAAGTAACTAGACCTATGTCAAATTCATCTATCGCAACTCAGGCAGGCTCACATGGCAGGCAAGAGCTCTGCTAATCAAACCCTGTTCCAGAACAGATTCAGACCAGGTACGAATTAGATTCACTCATGAAGGAAGAGAACAGCCATGACTAACTGGTACAGGAAATGAGGCGGGGCCTAGTGTTCTATAAGTATGGTGGGCATGCAGGTTCCACTCTTGTAATAAGATTAAAGATTGAACCCTTTGAAACCACCTCTGAGTCCAATGGCCCAAACAGGGCTTTGCTAAAATTATAATATTCCGCAGAACCTTGTCCCCACAAGGTTCTAGGTCATAGAATAGGCAGGCCCAGGACCTTCACCCTCCATCCCTGCCTTGATAGAGGTAACCTTAAGAGATCCCACTCCATCCACCTCTGCCAACCCCCAGGATTCCAATCCACTATGGTACTTAATGCAGGCAACTTTTAACACCATTAATACATACTGCCCCTAACCTCACCAAGGCTTGTAGGTTGTGTTACCAGGCCAATCCCCCTTTCTATGAGGCCATCGATATGTGTTGGAGGACATGTTTAGCTAACCTGGGAGTTTTGTTGTTTTGCCCACTCCCAGCTTAATCTACTTAAGTCAAGGTTCATTCTAATGAGATTTCTCTTCTATGTAAACACTGCTAGAGGGTGTGGCACTTACAGAAGTCACCTTGATTGAATAACTTCTGACTTATACATCTACTAAGACTTCTATGTTTTCTAGATTGGGCACAGCTCCTCTTTATACCCACTGCACCCAGTGTGGGACAGTTAGAATTTACCAGGAGACTACCACCCTGGCTACGCTGAGACTATAGGAAGACTATAGGAAGGATCATACTAGTTTGCTCTAAGCAGGCGAGAGTGACCCTTTCAGTACATGAGAACAAGATACTCAGAATCACCCTGGTGCAGATAATAATAATAAGGACTTTGTGGGTACCATCTAGATTACATGAAGCTCATGAAGTTAAGATGTATTATTTTATATCAGCCCCTCTCTCTCCAGTGTTTTACATAAGAGATAATCTCCTTAGTACTTGGCATAACCTTTGTTTATACCTGCAATAAGGTGTGGCACTACACTCTGTTTAGAGTTCTTTGTTGACATGCCCCTCCCGATTGTATTACTTTGGTGTACATAAGGGGCTGACTTGAGGCCGTTTCACCTTTTGCCTTTTGGTTCTTCAGCCTTCAGCTTTTGGCTCCCTGCGGCTTTTGGCTTTTGGCTTTTGGCCTTTTGCTCTTTGGCCTTTTGCTCCTTCTTCTGGGTAGGATTCAGCTCGGGCGAGATCCTCTCTCTCTTTTGGTGGGAGACTTAGGCTCTTTTGTATGGTCTAAGTTCGGACCAGAGCTAGAGTTTGTTCATTATACTGGATTGCTGTGGAAGAGCTTTTGTACTATTGAAAGCCATTTTTGGAACTGCACCGGATTCGTGAGTTTTCATCTGTTCTCCTGGCGTCCTCGGAGGTAGAAGACAACCTCTGTCCTGACATTATCGGGGATCCGGCGCCGTTCCCGACAGATATGAATGTCTCTCTCCTCCTGGAGGTCCAGACCAGTAGGTCTCACCATAACACAAGTAAGTGGGCAAGGAACTTGTATAGGAATAGTTCCGAGGGCTAAACAACACCTGTGTGTTTCCAGGCCACCCTTCTCTGTAAGACAGAACTCGTGGGTAGTGCCAGAAGGGTTTGCATGGTGTTGATGTTCACAGACAGGATTAACCCCATGTCTCTTTGACTCTGTGTTCAAAGCCAGGACTGAGTTCTGTGTTACCATGGCCATATTGCCCAGCGTGATCTATTTCCCTTTCTATTTCGGTAATCAAAATTCCGTGTAACAGGGTAAGTTGATAAGTGGTGCAGAAAGGGATCACAAACTAGAAATTAAAAAGTTTAAAGCTTGAGAGATGCTAAGAATGAAGGATATAATTTCCATGAAGAGACATCTTTTATTGATCTTGCAAAACAAAATTTAAAAGCATGCCTAACATCTCTTAAAATATTGAAATAGTTTATGTCAAAATATTCAAGGAGGATGTTATGGTGAATAACACTCTAAAGTCATGTGATTCTAATAGTTTAGCGACCTATATTTCCAGGCTATCAAAAAAACGCATTGTTATCAGTGATAATATAAAGCAATGCAAACACATTTAATAGTTGGTCCTTTCAACCAGTCACACATTCAGTAGCAACAAATTACCTCTAAGTGTGAAGTAATATAATGTACATAATTTAGTATTTGAATATTTTATATGTATGCATACTTTGTTTATTAATTTTATTGATTACATTGGTGTCATAAGGGCAGTTTCCCATCCTGTTTCATATTTTTTGTAACCTGTATGGTATTAAACCTACACATTTTATGCAAAGGAAATAATTCATGCTTAATTTTATCCACTGTTATCTCTAGGGCCTTTTTCTCTTACTAAGTATATAGAATCACAGACATGGGGCAGAGCTGCTACTTGCTCTCCCTGTGCCCAGCCGATCATGAGGCACCCAGAGGGATAGCGGATTCTAGTCCTGGCCAGCCACCCCAGCAGAGCCTCACAAGCCGGACGACCCCCCCCACTCCATGGGGGCTGCGATTTTCCACATCCGGACTTCCCCTCATCAGAACTTCACCAAGCAGACCAACCTATCACAGCCTGGCTCATCGAAATCCACCCTGCTACAGTCTTTTTAATCCGGCCCAGGTATGCTGATCCAGAGACAGACATGGGGCAGAGCTGCTACTGGCTCTCCCTGTGCCCAGTCACTCATGAGGCGCCTGGGAGGGATGGCAGGGTGTAACCCTGGCCCGCCACCCCAGCATAGCCTCACAACAAGCCAGACGACCCTCCACTCCATTAGGACCTCCATTTTCCACATCCGAACTTCCCCTAGTCAGAACTTCACCCAGCACACCAGCCTATCACAGCCCGACTCATCGAGATCCACCCTGCTGCAGTCTTTTTAATCCGGCCCAGGTATGCTGATCCAGAGACAGACATGGGGCAGAGCTGCTCCTGGCTCTCCCTGTGCCTAGTTGCTCATGAGGCGCCCAGGAGGGATGGCAGGTTCTATCCCTGGCCCGCCACCCCAGCAGAGCCTCACAACAAGGCCAAGCCAGATATGCCAAATACCAGTAACAATTATATTAGGTCATTCCCATAACCTAATAAAATGGTTTGAGACTCTTTATGTTCCTGGAGCAAGCAGATGCCCTTGGGCTCTACTAGCATGAGACAGGACATATGGAGATATTATTGGTGCCCGCTCTAGCAAATATATGATGAACGGGAAGATAGTGATAATGATAGTGAAGTATATAGAGTACAATTCACATTTTTTTTAAATTTATGGTTAATTATAATTATAGAGTATCTCCCATAACTATGCTCCTAATAAAATTTACTATCAAAATTTCTTATGTGTTTCAATTGATACAAGTGGCTCAAATTCTGTCTCACCGTAATTTTACATTTCACCACAAGAAATTCTTCATATCACATATCTCACTGTGATCTATCATCACATTTTACTGTCATATACTCCTATGACAATATATCACAATTACCAAATGTCACTTTTATGTTAATAATACACTATCCAACATTGTTAGTACAATTTTTCTTGGGTGATTGACCACACCCAGTGGTGCTCAGATGCTACTTTTGATTCAGTGTAGGAGTTCACTTCTGTAGTAGTTAGAAGACCATGATTTGCTAGTTATTGAACCCAGGCCTCCTAAATGCAAAGCTGTGCTCTGTCCATTGAGCTACCTCACTCCAGCCACAGGTGGTACAATCTGTCCCCACTAATTTTCATTGAGGGATGATTCACTGTATCACTGTCTTCCCATTCATCATCGATTTGCTCAAGCAGGCACCAGTAACATCTCCATATGTCCTGTCTCATGCAAGTACAGCCCAAGTGCACCTGCTTGCTCCAGGAACATAAAGAGCCTCAAACCATTCCATCAGGTCATGGGAATGAGGTCTATAATTCTTACTGGTATTTGGCATAGCAAATACGACACGGGTAGCTTGCCAGGCTCTGCCGTGCGGGTAGCATACTTTGTAGTCATCTCTAAATCCAGCATTTATTGATGAACCAGGCGCGCAAGCAGCTGCACGAGCAGGGCTGTGATAGGCTGGTCTGATGGGTGGAGTTCTGATGAGGGGGAAGTCCGGATGTGGAAAATGGAGGCCCTCATGGAGTGGGGGGGGTAGTCTGGCTTGTTGCGAGGCTCTGCTGGAGTGGCAGGCCAGGGCTAGGACCCGCCATCCCTCCCAGGCGCCTCGTGAGTGGCTGGGCACAGGGAGAGCCAGTAGCAGCTCTGCTTCATGTCTGTGAGTCTCTCGAGGGATGGTTATTTAAAATAATATTAATAACATAGTTCATGTATACAATGTCCCAATTACACTTCCACCAACATGTCCGTATCCCCCACCAATGTTTAAATGTTCCCTTTCTGACCACTACCAATCTTCTTGACAAATTCATGTTATTTAATTTAATTATAATAATTTAGGTCACATGCTTTCAAGAGTGCTGACATTTTTTTTGGAATAGAGTTCCTACATCTTACCATCACTATCTTACCCAAGTCCCTCCACCAATATCCTTGTGTTGTATAGTCAGTCCACTTCATCACTCCACTCCATTGTGCACTTTCCCCCTTACTTGGCATTCGAAATTCTATAAAATAGGGCCAAGGGGTTCTCATAATTTGTGAGTGACATAATTTTTAACAATTATTTGGAAGAAATTATTTTCTACATTTATAAGGGCTCTGGCAAGAGCATGTCACCGTGTATTATGGAGATGTATAAAGGAAAATTGATTTGGTATTTACTAAACACCTGTACTTTTATACTAAGAACTTGCCCAAACAATACTGAAGAGATACTAAGTTATCACTTCAGAAGGAAACTAATTGCTAGAGAATAAGTCATTTAAGCTATAACAGTGAAGTGTGTAAATGGAACTTAGAACCTTTTAAGAAATAGTAGATCAGGGGCTAAGTGACTATGTAGTAATTAGGGTGTTTGTCTTCACTTTCCAACCCCTTCACTTTGCACCCTGGCACCGCATGCAATCCCAAGCACCACCATGAGTGATCCCTGAATTCAGAGCTAAGAATTAGCCCTGAATAAAGCCAAGTGTGGCCCTAAAACAAAAATTAATTTGGAAAAAGTATTGAGAAAGAAATAACAGATTAGGATAACCTAATTTGGTTCATTAAAACAGAAGTCTGCTTTAATTTGAACAAATAAAGGTTCCCTATCTAAGTATAGCACATTAAAAAATTCTGAATAATTAGATCTGTGGAATACCAATGAATGTTATTTTCCACCTATTTTATATTTGGAGAGCAAATTATAACAGTGAAAACTGTGAAATTCTGTTTTTAATTAAAACAGAAATATCATTGATTCATGTGCAAATGAATTATCACATGAAAGTTCTGGTTAACGTATTTAGGAGTAAAGACAGAATAAATTTAAGCACTATAAAGGTAAATGTATCATACTGCAAGGTCTGTTTATGATAACTTTAGTGTTCAGAAAAATATTTGTGTAATTTAATTATTATATACTATGTTCATATTTCAATTTAGCTGTTATTTGGAATCAATAAAATATGTTGTTAGATTTAATGGCTTAGTATCCTCTCAATAAATATCAATTCATTGAAATCTACATTTTTCTTCGAAAGAGAAGGGATCAAAAAAATTTTTATCATAAAAATGGATTTAAAAAGTTTTAATCTCAGTGTTGTTTATGAATGATATTGAATTTAAAGTTGCTAAATAAATTATATGGGGAAATAAAGTTTACCATGATGACATATTAAAAATTTTGGATGCTCAACCCCGGAAGAGAGACCATCCAGACCCAACCACTCGAGACCCACAGCTGCACTGCTCAGCCCCCTGTGGAAGCAACCCATGGAGCTCCAGTGGTAGTAAAGGGCTTGGCCAGCCCCTGGCTGAGTCCAACATAGCTCGAAGGGTTCGTTCGCTCACATGAGCTGGGATTTAGGCCCCTCCTCCATTCCTTCACCTCCACCTCCAACCCCAGAAGAGAGACACACAGACCCACAGCTCCATTCGCATGTGGCCACTCCGTGGCCATGCAACTGTCTTAGATAGTACTGGATGTTAGGATCAGGTACTTCCAAGGATCTTTCACATTTATACACTCTATACAGTTCTACGCAGGTTCTAGCTATGGCCCATCCTCCCAGTGAGCCTAGCAAGAAGCCAGAGGAACCCCCCACACCTATAAGCCAGTCATTCTCAACATCCAGACTCCACTGCTCCTTAGAGCTACGCCCAAGAGAAAAGCCGATCTCTTCTCGTTGAGTTTCATCAGCAAATGATCGAGATGAAAGCCTTCTACTGAGAGTATACCATCTACACGGCAGAGCCTAGCAAGCTACTCATGTTTTATTTGATATGCTAAAAAACCAGTAACAATCATGGACCTCATTCCCATGTCCTGAAAGAATGGTTTGAGGCTCTTCCTGTTCCTGGAGCAAACAGATTCCCTTGGGCTACATTTGCTTGCAAAAGACTTATGGGGATGTTACTGGTGCCTGCTCAGGCAAATTGATGAACAACAGGAAGATAAGTGATACAAGTGATACAAATTTGTGATGGGATATCAAGTCTCCATTAATTTATGTACAGTTTAACTGTATAAGCCTATGTGAGATGGAAGTGTTGTAGGCAGGCAGACAGGGGGCACCACAAGGCAATAAAAATTCCTGAATAAGAAAGAAAACTGGTCCTTCAGCTATCCAGAGTCACACCTGTTGCCACAAGGGAACCAGACTTGAGAAGACCACAATCAACAATAGACCCTGGGGAAGGAAAGGCCAGAGGGAATGTGTGAATGGCTTTAGCTGATTAAATCTCCTGAGGGAGATGGATCAGCCTTCGGCCCAGGACCCAGCTCACAGAAAACTCCAAAGCATTCCAGTCAAAGAAGACCACTCCCAAAGTCTACTCCCTTGGCAACGGGCCTATTAACTGAGGTTGAAGCCCCATATGGGAGTAACTTGGGGAGAAATCTAAAAAAGCCATCCTGACCAAAGGACAGCGTGCACATGCTGCCTGGGCACACATGTTGCCTGCGTGTACATGCTGCATGGAACCACATGCTGCCTGAGCCCGTGGCCGAGCACATGTGGTGCCTGAGCACGTGTGTTGCCCGAGCACATGTGTTGCCCGCATCTCCTCTCTTGAGATGTGTACTCTCTCTCTCTCTTCCTCTCCCCCCTCTCTCCAAAAACCTCCTCAGTAAAACCTATTTTACTTCACTGCTCGTCGACTCCTGAAAATTCTTTTTTCTGCGAGGAAGACGAGAACCCTAAGGCAGCCCTGGGTAAGGCCTAGGACTGACTTTCCTTTCCTGCAAAGAGCAATTCCTCGCTCCAGCCTGAGTCCGTGGCTCCCCGAGAAACCTCGGGTGGTGGGGATCAACTCCCGTGCCTAGAGATCAAATGGGCATCAGGTGTGGCTCAACGGCCACCTCGTGGGGCTGGTGGCGCTCAGGCCCACGCCATGCAGGGGGCTCATCGCAGACTTTATCAGTCCTAAGCCTGCCCAGCGGGTCCCAGGTGGCAGAGGCGGCTGGGGGAGAAATCGACCATCTCTCTCCCCTTCCGGCCTCACATAAGTCACCCGTGGGGTCCATCTTCAACAGAGGAACAACAAAGGCAGAAGTGAAAGGGGTAAAAAGAAAAAAGTACTTAATATCCCTTCATAAATCCTCAACTGTTTCTTAAGCCAAGGAATAAAGTTCAAATTCATTAGATGACAGCCCTTTATAATCTGAGCTCTCTGCTACTTTTTGTCTCTCCCAAGTACATTTGCCCACTGACCCATCTTCCCCACAGCCCCATGCATACAAGCTCCGGGACCTTCTACATAGTACCCCACTGAGTCATTCACTCAAATAATCTGTATTCCTTAACCTCTCCCTCAGAGGTTAGCTCTTGCTCTAAAGGATTGTCTGTTTGTTTGTTTCTTTATTGTTTGTTTGTCTGTTTGCTTTTATTGGGTCACACCTGGTGATGATCAGGGGTTACTCCTGGCTTTTCACTCAGGAGTTTCTCCTAGCAGTGCTCGGGGGACCATATGGGATGCTGGGATCGAACCCAGGTAGGTCATGTGCAAGGAAAACACCCTACCCGCTGTGCTATCATTCCGGCCCCTGCTTTAAGGGTTTCAATCATTCACTGTGCATAACCCTGACACTTCACCTTGGCAAATATTTACTGTTTGTCTTCTACGCTAGCTGGTAAAACAAGCAATAGTTTTTCTTTGTGCATTCTTCTGTAAATATAGTAAGCAGCTTTTTTTTCAATAAGTGGTTAAACAGATGTTAGCACACTATTAGAAATTTCAGTATGCCATACTCTTACACACATTAGGTCCAAATGTGAATAAGGAATACATATGAAGATAAATAAGACAAATAAAGCCCATGATTGTAATTTTATGATCATGGTATCTCCCCTGCCAGGTTAGTATGACGAATAACTTAACTTATTATCATTAATTGACCAATCTAGTTATGTACATGGAATGTGATAGTTAAAGAAAAAAGATAAAAAAAAAAAGGCCTAGATTTAATTTAAGCAACAATGTGGTCCAATAAGCACTGAATACGGCTGGCCACAAATCCCTAGCTACAGACCTGGAGCAGCCTTGAGCACTGTTGGGCCCAAGAACAAAAAACAAATATCAAAGCAATGTATATGATAGCTGGATGAAAGAGTTGGGGTCTTGCAAGTTTGGGGTTTTAGCCAACAGCCTGCCCAACAAAAAGCCTGCAGGTATCTTTGAATAACAATAGTTTAGTCTTCCCTGGTCACTTACAATCTTAAAGTGCCATCTACTTTCTCAATTTCTCTGAGCTCTGACTTTTTCTCAAGGTAGCATTCTCTCCAATCTAATGCTCTGCACTTAACAGAGCTTCAAATTTGCATGACCCCTCAAAGACTAGCTGTTCCTGGTTCATGAGTAATTTCTTGATTTTGGCACATTCCTTGGCTCACCTTCCATAATCTAATAAGCAAGGGCTATAGGGGCTTAGGTCACAATTCCAAGGTATTAATTTAACATTTCTGCCTCTGCTATTGGCCTGGAAGCGGACTCATGAAGCCATCATAAATAGGAAAGCTTATCTCATTTTGATGGAATGGGATGAGTAAGAATAACATCTGAATTTTTCCTTAATTTAAATGGAAATTGTAGAAATAATAAGGGGAAATATGATGGGGCAGGTAACCAAGGTACAAGGGGCGTTCCTATTTGAGCTTTTTATTAAATTATTAATTGAAAAGATTTGTTTGAATAAAGTCTAATAGACTTCTCTGCTGTGGTCTTACATAATCAAATATTCAATAAAGTACAGAAACAATTAAGTGAAGAAACACTATGTTGTAGAATGCCTAACTGTACCAAATTACAATGCAAATAAAATGAAGAAGAAAGCTGTCTTCTAAGGAAGAAAAGAATGATATGAAACCCACTGACAGAATGGACTTCCCATGACCACTTAAGATAAACAGAGCACCAGAACCTCTCGAAATTACTCTCATGAAATCTCAATGTTGTAGGCAGGCAGACAGGGGGCGCCACATGGCAATAAATTCCTGAAGAAGAGATCCAGAGCCACACCTGATTGAAAGCCAGAAACCAAACTTGACAAGACCACTATCAACAATAGACCCTGGGGAAGGGAAGGCCAAAAGGGAATGTGTGGAAGCCCATAGGCCACTGACCCTTTTACAGGCTTTAGATAACTAACCCTCCTAAGGAAGATAAATCAGCCTTCCCGCCCAGCACCCAGCTCACAGAAGACCACTCCCAAAGTCTACTCCCTTGGCAACGGGGCCCTAGCAACCAAGGTTAAAGCCCCATATGGGAGTAACTTGGGGAGAAATCTATAAAAGCTGTCCTAAACAAAGGACAGCGCGCACATGCTGCCTGGGTACACATGTTGCCTGCGGCGCACATGTGGTGCCTGAGCACGTGTGTTGCCCGCATCTCCCCTCTTGAGATCTGTGCTCTCTCTTTTACTCGCGCTCTCCACCTTTGGAGCAGCCCGCGTTCTCCCTTGAGCGAGTTACTCTTTCCTTTCTTTCTCTCCCTCCTCCTCACCTAAAACCTCCTTAATAAAACCTACTTTACTTCACTGCTCGTCGACTCCTGAAAATTCTTTTTCTGAGAAAGACAAGAACCTTAAAGCAGACCTGGGTAAGGCCTAGGACTGACTTTCCTTTCCTGCAAAGAGCAATTCCTCGCTCCAGCCTGAGTCCCGTGGCTCCCCAAGAAACCTCGGGTGGTGGGGATTAACTCCCGTGCCTAGAGATCAAGCGGGCATCAGGCGTGGCTTGACGGCCACCTCGTGGGGCTGGTGGGGCTCAGGCCCACGCCGTTCAGGGGCTCATCGCAGACTTTATCAGTCCTTAGCCTGCCCAGCGGGTCCCGGGTGGCAGAGGCAGCTGGGGAGAAAGCGACCATCTCTCTCTCCTTCCTACCTCCACATAAGTCACCCGTGGGGTCCACCTGCAACATCAACACCTTACTTTTCCAGGAACCTTAACCAAATAAATATCCTTCCACTTTTGCTTGGCAACAAAACAAATGATTTTATTCCTAGACAAGTACTTTCGGGAGTGCCTGTTCCATTTGATTTGTTGTATCTATCTTTTCGTTATGTATCTCCAAAATTCGTGTTTGTGGGCTTTAGTATCCTTTTTTCATTTAAACTCTTATCCATTGTGGATAACTGAGAATGTATCATGTTTCACTGATTAGATAAAAGTAAAATGAAGGTATTCCTGCATTTCACGTATAATTTTAGCAAGAATTTTAAGTACAGAGTGATTCAAATGGCAAGAAGCTGAAGAACTATTCAATTTTCTTATACAATTTAACTTGGAAGCATTTCATTTTATCTCACGGGCAGCTAAGAATTGGACCATGAGTATCAAACTAGGGAGAAAAAAATAAACATTAAGATTGGATTTTAAATTTTCTAGGTTTTCTACTTATATTTTCTCATCATTTTATGCAAAATACTGTATTTTCTTTTGCCCAAAGAACCATAGCCATTTTAGATAACTATCTGCCCATGTGCACAGCCAACATCAAGAAAGCAAAATGAAATAAATAAGCTAAGTGTGTTAGCATTTCATCTTTTGGGTATCTGCATATAAAGATTCAATTTCAATATGCAATAGGTTTGTCTTTTCTGAAAATAAAAGTGAAGAACCTCTTTAGATTTCAACATTAGGAAAATTTTCTTTTACTTCTTAATATGAATCTTTTTCAAAGAAAAGAATATATTTTCCTATAAATAGCATATTTGGAATAAATAAGCCTGTAAAGGAATTGGTGCTTTGTGTTTAAATAAAGTGGGAAAAGAAAAAAAAAACTTAAGTTCTGCATTTAAAGAGTCTCCGTTTGTGCTTCAAAAAATTATCATTATAATTCACTTGTATGCGGTATCTAGAAGAAATTTAACTTTACAGAGACAAACAAATATCAGACTGGTGAGAGAAGGGGAGTTATTTTCATGAAAATTTTAAGTACAGAGAGATTCAAATGGCAAGACACTAAGGTAGTATTCAATTTTCTTATACAATGTAATTTAGAGCTTTTCATTTTATCTTGAACTCTATCTTTAACTTGAACTCTCCAGCCAGAATCCCTGAGGTATAGGTTCATATTTCCAACAATCTATTGGATATTTCTCCTTAATAGCCTCAGACTTTTCACATAAAAAAAAACTCCTGTATGAACCCACTGCATTTTATTTAACTGTTTTAACACTGTTCTTTCCTCATACTATTTACACAAAGAGAAACCAGAGAGTGATCTTCACTCTTCTGTTAAATACTTAACACCAGTAAAGCACCAAGGCCCCAAAACTCCTAATATTCCATCCTAAATAGTCCTTAATTTTTTTCTATCTCTGGCCAACCCTCTGAGAATATCTTTAACAAGGTCATCATCATCTCTTACCATACTCGCATTCTAAGATCTCTGTCTGCTTCCAGACAAGCTCTTCCCCATCACCCTATGACCACCAAGCCCCCAATATACCTCTCTAAACTCTCTCTATATATAAATTAAAGTTTAAATCAAATCATGTAATTTCTCAGCTTATATCCATTTCTCCGGCTGCAGTGATAGCATAGAAGGTAAGGTACTTGTCTTTCATGCAACAGTCCCCGGTTTCGTCCTCAGCACCACATAGAGTTCACCAAGTTCCACCAAGAATGACCCCTGAGTGCAAGTCCAGGAAAAGTTTGAGCATCACCGGGTGTGGCCCAAACCCAATACAATGTAAAACCCTTGCTCTTCTCCTCCACAATCCTCAACATAAAGTCATAAACATAAATTTTAATAAGACTGGACTAATGCTTGAATTCTAGAACAGAAGATTAAAACATGAGATATGTTTTAAGAATTACAAAACATAACAGACTATTCATTGTGCCCTCTGTCCAACATACTGAACTTGAGAAGTGTGAGTTTACCATTTAGTTTTTTTAATTGAGATACAAAGATACTATAAAATAAAAGACTGTAGTGAAGTGTGAATTAACTTGAATTTACCAGGCACCCTCCCCACACAAAGAACAATGCAGCTGTGCAAATCCACAAAGCAGAGTTTCTCAAATGAATAATGAATAAGATCCTGAATTTGAAAAGAAAATTCAATAATATGAACTCTCCTAGCTTACAATATTATCTGCCTCTTAAGATCTTCTATTAAAATATAACACTAAAAAGTTACTTATTGGAGTTCGCCTTTTTTATGAACATCTATGGCATATTTTTTTTCTTTTTTTTCTTTTGGCTTTTTGGTCACACCCTGCCATGCTCAGTGGTTACTCCTGGCTCTGGCTCTGCACTCAGGAATTACTCCTGGCGGTGTTCAGGAGAATATATGGGATGTCGGAGATCAAACCTGGGTCAGCTGCATGTAAGGCAAATGCCCTACTTGCTGGACTATCACTCCAGTTCCCATATCTACATCATATTTTGGAATATTAAGTAGCACAGAATTGGGACATTTGTTTCCCAATGGCATTTCAAAAACAGCTGAAATTTTTTTAACATTTGAAATTTTTTTAACATTTGAAATTTTTTTTAACATTTTTTCATTTAAAAACTGTAATAATACAACAAAAGATACTAACAGGGTATTTCTTTTTTTTTTCAAATTTTTTTACTTTATTTAAACAGTTATTTACAAAGTTGTTCACAATACAGTTTTCAGGTATTCAATATTCCAATGCCAGCTGCACCACCAAAGTGTCCTTACCGCCACCAACCTCTTAACAGGGCATTTCTTTACATCTTCAGCATATATATTTGTATACCTCACTATAACAAGGTTTATGGATCTTTACTTTGAACAATTATGAAATAGGTGATGGGTACAAAATCTAAAAGAAACAAAAAAGTTCTGATGCTTCTTTTCATTGTAGAATCAACATGAGATACACAGTTACAAAGTTGTTAGCAATTGGGTTTTAGTCATACAATGTTCCATCCAACACCCAACCCTTCACCAGGGCATGTTTCCCAGGTTGAATGCCGCTAGTTTTCCTCCAGCTCCCTCTCCCCAGTTGGCCTCTATGGTAAACTCTTCTCTCTCCTCATTTTCTACCTCCCTCTCTCTCTATATCTCTCGCACTTGTCTCTCTTTCTCACTCTCTCTTTCTCTCTCCCTCTCTCTGTGTCTCTTTCTCATACACACACACACACACACACACACACACACACACACACACGAGATTTAAAATACTCTTCTAAAATATTTATCATGTGCATGACTTCCTTTCAGGACTTAATTCTTGCCCAGTCATCATTTCCAATGATCACTGTTCAGTTAGTGGTCCCTTCTCTGTCCTAACTGCACTCATCCACAACTTGTGGCAAGCTTCTTACCATGGACTGGTTCTCCAGGCCCTCATTTCTTCTGTCTCTGGGTATTGTTCCCAGACCATGTTTTGCTTTATATATGTATATCACAAATTAGTGTAACCATTCTATATCTTCCTCCTTTCCAGTTATAGGCTTCTTGTACTACCCACTTTGGTACCCTCTTGTCAAACTGGGCTCCAGGACAGATTCATGAAGACCATTTCTCCCAAAATGACTGAAAAGAATACTAGCCATACTTTATTTAAACACACACTGTAATCAGAGAGCAGAAACATACCAACCAATCTAGCCTAAGACAGCACTATGCTGACTAAAAATAACTGCAGACTTTCACAGATTATTGTTCCAAATTAACAAAATTAAAATACATGGAGCATCAGTATACTCGGTAAATTTCACACAGCATACTTATGAGTTGGCATAAAAAATAATATGTGATTCAAAAGACTGTCCATATCTTATACACAATCTCAAAGGAAATTAATAAATTACATATAAAAATAAGTATCTGTGTAACTAGCATCCAACCATACATGCCTATATTCTTCATTTAGCAAAATAATACTGAGCAAAACTAATATTCTGTATCACCCTGTACTCAGATTTATATACCATAACTAATGGAAAACAAGCAATAACACTGAGAAAAAAGGGGTCTAATTTCATAAGGTAACTGCACCTTTACCCACATGATAAATTTCAAGCAACAAATTAGTTGATTTCTATTGTGTGGATGGTTACATGTTCAGAAGAATACGATTTTATTGTCCATAAAAACTCAATATTTTATTCCAGGAGAGAAAGAACTATTCATTCACTAGAGATTGGTGTCTATCTAGACCAAGCAACCCTGAACTCCATCATAAATTACATTAAAAATAAATGTAATTTTATAGGAAATGTGTTTTTCAGGAAAGGAAACAATATTGGAAAAGGATATAATATACAGAAACTTCTTACTAGAAGAAATATTTAAATGCATAACAAAATGTCAGCAAAACATGATGAATTGCACAATTATGTAACTAGATTAGTATTTTACCTATTATATTCAATGTATGATTCTAAGAATATGCATAGTCTTAATATGTGACTTGCTGCATGTTTCTGCATTTTATTATTCACATACTCATCTTTCAATAATGAACACTGTTAGAAATAAGTCCATTAGTGTCCTTTTTCTATCACATATGTATCCTCTCTTACAAATGAAAACAAATGAAAGTGAAATGGATTTTATATACGCATTGTTATATGGGCCTCATTAAAACACCACCAAAACTTTTCCTTTCAAACTATACCTGTGTTTCTAAAAGCAACTCTATAATATGATGTCAAAATAAGTTTTGTAGAAATGCTTTTCAGTACATAAAAGTGAATCTAAACCACAGTGAGGTAGATGCATGTTTATTAAGACAAGGAAGTCTGTAGTAGAAATGAAAACCTAAGCAATTAGCAAGGATATAAGGATACTGGAAAATTTCTATAATAATGGAGTAAACGGTAAATGGGATAGTATACTCACTTCCAAAAATAATTTGTTAGGAGTTCAAAAGATAAACATATAACCACTGTGACCAAAATTAGACTTCCAAATATTACCTGTGAGAATTCAAAGCATATGCTCATTAAAAGTTTACATTAATATTACAGTAATTGTTCACTACAACAAAATATGAAAATAACCCAAATATTTATCATTTGAAGAGATGATTAAAGAATATGTGGTATTCATCCATATAAAACAATGATGTGCTGAGAAATGCTCTAAGAAGCCTGATCATTGAAAACAGAATAGTCAGAATGATAAAAAAGAAGCCAAACATCAAAGGTCACATATTATGTGACTTTATTTATATAACATCTCCAGAGTTGACAAATCTGTAGACACAAAAAGCACACACACAGCGCACCTGGAGGGAGAGGGAAGTGGAACATGACTCTCTTGAGTTCTCTTTCCTAAGAAAATGTGCTGCAATTTGTGGTAATAACTCACAACTTCACAAAAATCATTTTAAATGCATTGTGCACATATTTTTCTTAATATTTTGGGGCCATACATGAAGGTACGTGAGGGCTAATCTGAGCTCTGTGCTCCGGGGGCCAACTCAATGCTGGGGATCAAACCTAAACCTCTGAAGCATGTGCTGGGCCCATTGATTTCTTCCCGCACAAGTGTTGCACACACTTAAAAGAATTAATCTCACTGGACATTGACTACAAATCAACAAAAATATGAAAAAGTAGAATGATAAAATTTAAAATAGAAACACAGAGCAGTGAAATCACATCTTTTCCATGAAAGGCAAAACCTAAGGTTGAATACATAGCTCACTGTTAGCATTTCCTTCAGATTAAGGCACATCTAGGATATAGTCATAACTCATGCTCTGGAACTCAACTGGTCAGATCATTTGTGCTTACTATTGTTTTCCTATTCACATCCTACTCTCTAGATTGAAAGGTTGAAAATATTTGCTTTTTCTAAGAAAATTTACATTTCTTTGCCTTCCCAATATCTGTGCTCTTTTTCTTTCTAACAACAATGGTATGAACTAAACAAAATCACATAATTACCCACCCCACTTGCTACATTCTCCCTTAGTTTTCCTATTCTGAGACACTAACAACCAGAATTGAAACCAATCTCCTTCATATCTTTACAATTACATACCTATTAAAATCAACCCATCTGTTTTTGTATGTAGAATTCAGTGGACATTTCACCCTGAATATTCACAGATTAAACCCTTCTTTCTCTTCCTCAACCAGTAACTTTCTGATATCACTACTACATTCTTCTGTTCTCTGTAGATACTAATATCTAACAATTCATCTTCCTTCATCTCTATTTCACTGAAATTCCAACCTCAGAAGACACTAACAATGTCCAAGTTGCCAGCAACAGTAGATATTTTTTCCTTGTTGTGACACAAATGTTCTTATCTGAATTATTTTATGCTGCGGACAAAAAAATTCTGTAGCTGATCTTTCTGACAATCTTTTGTT
Organism: Cryptotis parvus; assembly: GCA_021461705.1. NCBI lineage: Eukaryota > Metazoa > Chordata > Mammalia > Eulipotyphla > Soricidae > Cryptotis > Cryptotis parvus. Next base: position 98,333 of record JAJIBD010001517.1, on the reverse strand, counting down.
CCTATGACATACACTTTTGGTTCTTAAATCACATTTCTTTTAGTACTGATTCTGGCATGGGTATTATCAAAACATATATATCACATATTTGTCAGTTGATTGATCCCTGAGAAATGAAATTATGATTCACAATTATTTTATTTATTTATTGCAGAAATCACAGGGTTTTGTAGAATTATTGGAAGCATTGTATATACATTTTAATAGCATTGTAACATATAATTGAGTTTTTTTGTAATAATGAGTATAATTTATATTTTCAACATCATAGTTACTGTCATTGTACTCTCAGAATAAACAATTTTAAACAAATTTTCTGCAGTTTTTCCTGTCCTCTCAAGCAGCCTCAGAAACCTCTGATGGGTCCACATAATGGATGTCCTCCTACTTCCATCCACTCCCTCAGTCAATTCAAATTAATCATTTCTTGAAACCTCACTATGCCATGGATGAAATTCTCCAAACAGCAGGTTTGAAAGCTTGACTATTTCTTAATATTTGGGATTCAACTGTTCCCAGTGAAATCTATGTAATGCTTCCAAAGCACATCCCATGTCTTCCATTCCACAGAGAAATAAGACCCCTCCCCACATATCTTACCACAGTGATACCCATGCCTGGCAAAAATACGCCCTAGGCTATAACTCCACTTAGTTATCATAATCTCCAAGAAGTAAGGCAGAGAAATCAATCATATTAAAGTTTCTAGGTGAGCGACATAAATGCCAGATGGAAAAACACAACAGAATATGCTAGGAACCAACTTCTGGAGTTTAACACCAATATCTGTTCTTCCCAATGTTTCCTTTTTACCCAATAATTATCATTAATTTCCAAAATTTCTAATCTTTGTGATACTAACAATCAAAACCTTTCAAGAGGGAGAGAAAAAGGTTGAATGAGAAGAAATAGAAGGGGAGGTAAGGTAGGGAGAAAGGAGAAGAGAGAAAGAGAAGAGAAGGCATTTACTCTAAATGCCATTAAACAAAGGTTCTATAGTTGGAGCTAATTTTCTCTGAGCTGGGCATTCAAATCCACCTATCAGACTTAACCTCTACGATTAACTCAATTAACCAAGCTCTAATAAAATTGGATAGTTTAACAGTTCCTGAGTCTTTCTATAAGTAAATTTTGTTTCAATATAATTTTCTGCCTGGCTAGAATATTTCCACAGACTATCATTTTCTTGTGTCCAAGTATCTCTTTTTTTATATATGTTACAGCTATATGTGTAACTCAGAGCCTTCTACCCAATAACATATATAAAAATCGTTCCTATTTTACATAAACTCCTCTACAGCAGTATACATAATAGACCATTTATTTAATCTTCACAATCCTTACTGTATATCAAAAATACATGTTTAGTAAATAGACCTGTACAGGCAGATAAGCAATGTTTTTATAAAGTATTGAGATATAGAACCTATTAGAACATTTACTTATCATACAGCTCACAAAAATTATATTCAACTGAAATAATAGTTAATTATGTTATAGATAATAATGCAACATATAATCATTTTCTCATCATTAATCAGGTGAATCAGTCTGCACTGTATACTGTATAGTGGTTAGTTAGGTAGTAACAATTATGATTATAGTTAGTAGCAAACTAAGCTTTTTATTAGCTTAGAAAACTACCTAAACCTACTATTAACGTAAATTTACTGAAAAAACATATAAGAATAGAATATGCTGATGACTATTCTATGATCTGAAATGTCTTCATGTAAATGTTTATATATGTGTCTGTGTATTTAAGCAATGCTGTGGAGGGAGTATTCAACTAAAAAAATGAAACCAAGATGGCGACTGAGTGTAGTGTCTAAAGCACTTGCTAAGGACAAAACCAAGCTGAGTCTATACCCATCACCACATATGGTCCCCACACCCTGCCAGAACAAGGGTAATAGTGCAGAGCCACGAGGTAAGCCTTGTGCACAACTGGGTATGCACATTCTCACAATACCTGTCCCCCAAAAAACAAGGGGAAAGAAGAAAAGAAAATATATCTCTCATCAGGGATAGCCTATGCACAGCTAAACACTATCACTATCACTATCACTATCTTCCCGTTAACCATCTATTTGCTAGAGCCGGCACCAGTAATATCTCCATATGTCCTGTCTCATGCTAGTAGAACCTAAAGGCATCCGCTTGCTACAGGAACATAGAGAGCCTCAAACCATTATATTAGGTCACGGGAATGACCTAATATAAATGTTACTGGTGTTTGGCATATCAAATCCACACACAAGCAGCTTGCCAGGCTTGCCGTGCAGGTGGCATACTGTTGTAGTCACCTCTAAATAAAGCATTTATTGATGAACTGCCCGACCGCTAGCGGCCGTGGGAGCCAGACTGTGATAGTCTGGTCTGCTGGGTGGAGTTGTGAGGAGAGGGAAGTCTGGATGTGGAAAATGGCGGGCCCCATGGAGTAGGGGAGGGTGGTCTGGCTTGTTGTGAGGCTCTGCTGGGTGGCAGGCCAGGGCCAGAACCCGCCATGCCTCCCTCGCCTCATGAGCAGCTGGGCACAGGGAGAGCAAGTAGCAGCTCTGCACCACATCTGAGAGTCTCTGGTTCAGCATACCTGGGCTGGATTGAAAAAAAAAAACTGCTGCAGGGTGGCTGTCGATGATCCGGGCTGTGATAGTCTGGTCTCCTGGGTGGAGTTGTGATGAGAGGGAAGTCCGGATGTGGAAAATGGCAGGCCCCATGGAGTAGGGGAGGGTGGTCTGGCTTGTTGTGAGGCTCTGCTGGGGTGGCAGGCCAGGGCTAGAACCCGCCATGCCTCCAGGGTGCCTCATGAGCAGCTGGGCACAGGGAGAGCAAGTAGCAGCTCTGCCCCATGTCTGAGAGTCTCTAGTTCAGCATATCAGCTAAACAAGTCATTCTAATAAACAGAATTTTTTCACTTAATCAAGCTTACTACCACAGTCATATACTAATAAAATAACAGGTACAATGCCATGGGGGAAGCCAACCCCGGGCTGATTTAGCTACAAAGCAGCTAGTCAATCCATATCTTTGAACTTGGGGTGAAAAAATTCACATGCGGGATTCTGCAATCACATTTGTTCCTAGGGAATTTCTTACCATAAATAATACCGTGATTTTGGAAAGAAAATGACAGCCAGAACTGAAGAACTTAACATTATTTTCCAAGACTTAATATTTTGCATCAGAATCCTTCAAGTTCAGGGAGGAAGAAACTCAAAGTTTTCAGTAACAGAATGTAAATGAGACCATTATTAAAGCAATGAGTTTAAGGGCTGGAACAATAGTACAGCTTGCACTTGGCCTACCCAGATTAGACCCCCTGCATTCCATGTGGTCCCTTAAGCCACCAGGAGGAATTTTTTGAGTGTAGAGTCAGGAGTAACCCCTGAGCAAAGCCAGATGTGATGCAAAGAGAAAAAAAAAGCAATTGAGTTTATAAAAGTGATATGTATGTATACACCTATATAAATGCAGGTCATTTTTTTTTTCAACTCACCTTCAAGCTCGTCACACCTGAAGCCATGGATGTAGCCATAAACAACAGGGGAGTGAAGGGAGAGGTTAAGAATAACTCAGTAACTCTTTAAATTATATCTCGAGTTACCAAAAGCATAATTAACGTAAAGTTGACCTATTCTCTATTTATTATCACTGTATCACTGTCTTCCCGTTCATCATCGATTTGCTCGAGCGGGCCCCAGTAACATCTCCATATGTCCTGTCTCATGCTAGTAGAGCCCAAGGGCACCTGCTTGCTCCAGGAACATAAAGAGCCTCAATCCATTCCGGAATGAGGTCTATAATTGTTACTGGTATTTGGCATATCAAATACAACACGGGTAGCTTGCCAGGCTCTGCCGTGCAGGTAGCAGGTAGCATACAGTCTAGCATTTATTGATGAACCGCTGTCATAGCGGCGCGCAAGCCGGGCTGTGATAGGCTGTTCTGCTGGGTGGAGTTCTGACAAGAGAGAAGTCGGATGTGGAAAATGGAGGCCTTCATAGAGTTGGGGGTCGTCTGGCTTGTTGCAAGGCTCTGCTGGGGTGGCGGGCCAGGGCTAGAACCCGCCATCCCTCCTGGGTGCCTCGTGAGCGGCTGGGCACAGGGAGAGCAAGTAGCAGCTCCGCCCCATGTCTGTGAATCTATTTATTATAGGAATCTAATAAATGAATTAAATTGAATGCAATGCATAAATGTATACTAAAGAAGTTTTAAAATAGACACACTGCATCTATTAACAATACCAAATTAATGGTGTAGGATAGTGGTTTTAATTGTACTGCAACTAACTCTTCCAATATAGTTCTCAGGGACATTGACTTCACTTCCAACATTCAGAACCAACCCATCACATTCCATTTCCAGTTCCTTATTTTTTATTTTATTTCATTATAACACTGTGAAGTGTAAAATTACAAAACTTTTCAAGATTGGGTTTAAGTTATACAGTGTTCAAACACCCATCCTTCTACTAAAGCCCATTTCCCACCAGCAATATTCTCAGATTCCTTCATTCCTCCCCATACACTGCCTGTATGGTAGGAACTTTTCCTTCTCTCTCTCTCTCTCTCTCTCTCTCTCTCTCTCTCTCTCTCTCTCTCTCTCTCTCTCTCTCTCTCCCTCCCTCTCTCTTCTCCTTCTCTTACACATTGTGGCTTACAATATATACATTTATGCGTTATCATGTATATCCCTTTGCCTATGTTCAATACTGAGTTCTAGTCTGGCTTTACCATGTCCAACAATTATTAGCACACCTTCTCTCTCTTACCTAACCTTTGACTCCCACACACTTGTGATAAATTCCAACAACTGACAAGCCCACCTGACCCATTTTTTTGCCTGGCCTTGGATATTAATATCATTTTATACCCCACAAATGAATGCAATCATTCTGTATCTGACCTTTTACTTCTGACTAATTTCACTCATCATGATGCTCTCCATGTTCATCCATGTACAGGGAATTTTCATAACTTTATTTTTCCTAACAGCTGCATAGTATTCCATTGTCAGATGTACCATAATTTATCCACTTGTCCATTCTCAAAAAAGTGTTTTTCACTGAAAATCACCAAAGAAAATCACAACATGATTAAATATATTCATACATCATAGACAAGATGGCCTGAAGTAATGCAAGAAGATGTATTCCTTTTAATAAGAACTTGGTAAAAGATTCAAATGTTGAGAAAACTTTGAACTGCAGTAATAGTACAAGAACACTTGCCTGGCATGTGGTGGACATGAGTTTGAATATGACCACAAACGGTCCTGAGCTATGCCAGGAGTGATCCTGGAGTGCAGAGTCAGAAGTAACCCCTGAAAGCCAGGAAGTCACACCTGAAGCCATGGGTGTGGCCATAAACAACAGGGGAGTCGAGGGAGAGGTTAAGAATAACTCAGTAACTATTTAAAGTGTATCTCGAGTTACCAAAAGCATAATTAATTAACATAAAATTGACCTATTCTCTATTTCTACTTTGGATTGTGCAAGGAAAAGTGGGCTTAAATTTCAGGAGCAACAGCCAAGACTGGTTTGCAATAAAAGAGTTTCTTGGAAATGGGTGCTACAATAAATGCAAAAAAAAGGCTGAAGAGTTTATTTCATGAGAATCTTTTTAGAAGAGGATAAATCACATTCTTGAAGAGTGATTTATCCAAAAGGATAGGAATGGGGAAATTTAAGTGTTCACAGACATTCTTATGATTTTCTCATATACTGAAGAATTATGTAAGAAAAAAAAATCTTTCTTACATATGACCACTTCAATAAAAGTGAATATTTACAAATATTATTTTATCATTTAATGCTTAAAAGCAATCTCTAAAGCATACATACGCCTGTTTCCAGATTTTAAAAGTGAAATTTAAAATGAGGCTTTCCCAACTTCAAATCCCATTTCATAGAATTATTTTATATATTAAAAAAAGGGACCTTAACACTTGCCTTTGTTCATGTAAGGAAAACTAAAGTCTCAGGTTGCATATCTGAGGAGGCAGATTTGAGCTTTAGCTATCTTCCTAACACATACTTATCCTACATCATTTGAGTACCAGGTTTTGCATTGCAAAGTAAACAGACTATGCCAGGAGACTGACTTCAGTTCACACACAAGAAGTCATTAGTATCAGGAATATTTGAAGAGTCTCAGGACCAAAAAAATAAAAGAAACTTTACTTTTCAGCACACAGAGCCAAGACCCAGAGTGCTGAGGAGGAGCAGTACACACAGTACCTTCAACCATGGAGGTCAAGGTCACTCAACTGAAAATGTTCTTCACACCAGTTTTAATAACATGAACAAAAAAAATCTGATGCAGCCATGGTTTCATTTGTCACCTTGCCCAGTTCCTGTGCAAATGCATAAACACTTTGTCAAAGGTGGCAGGGCAGATTAACTGAGAGAATCAAATCAGGAATGGCTTGGTATAAATCTGTGGTCTCAGTCAGATCACCTTTAATAGCAAAATAGCACAGACTGCACAGCTTGCTAGACAAACATGTTAATTTCTCACAGTTCTAGACCCAGAAGTTTAAGACCTTGGTGTCAGCATGGTGAGAGTATGCGAAGACTCCTCTGGACTGCAGTCTGCCGACTTACCCCTATGGTGGGAGTGAAAAGTGCAGCACCAGGTAAACTACTTATATTATTTGGTAGATTTTATATCTTCCCCATTAAAAAGTATCCATTGTGGCCAGATTGCTAGTCCAAGGGTAGGACACTTGCATTGCACGTGGCCAACAAGGATTCAAACCTCAGCTTCCCATATGGTACCCAAGAGCCACCACAAGTAATTCCCGAGCGCAGAGCTAGGAATAACCTCTGAGCGTTGTCCATTGTGGCCCAAAAGAAGCAAAATAAAAAGTACAGTCAACATGGGTAATGGGAAGGCCATGGATGGGGAGTGGGAGATAGCAGGAGACAACATTAAGCCCTTAGCCAGGCAACATTCTTTTGAACCCTAACCTAATGTGAATGTTAGCCAGGCAACATTCTTTTGAACCCTAACCCTAACCCTAGGCTAGACCAGGCAGCAGGACAGCAAAGGACGCCACCCATGTAATGTGTAAGGCTGTGTCTGGAGACTAAGGGAAGCTAAAGAGACAGGGAGTCATTGGGTACAGTCTTAGGGAACCAGGTATAGGATACAGCATAGGGCAGGGGACAAAGATTCAGTTCATGTACACTAGATAGAGAGCAGTGTAGGGACAAGATCAGGCCACCGTACACTGGAGGGAGCAGGTGGTGAGGGCTGGATGTAGGAAGTCCTAATCTGGACTGGGCATGAGTGAGATCATTCATGTGTGGACACTGAGGCCTGAACATTGAAGAAGGACCCAGCCACAGCAGCTTAAACTATACAACAAACTTCAATTTCTTATGTACCTGTTTTGGCTTTTGTCCTGATTTACTATTCAGTTTCAAGCACACAATGTTCGAACACCAATCCGTTCATCAGTGCCCACTTTCTTTTGCCAATGTTCCCAGTCTCCTTTGCTCCCCCACACACCTCCACCATTGCCCTAGTGCTCCTCTCCCTAACTTCTCCCCCTCGTTCCACCCCACAACACCCCACCTCAGTGGCAATCTTTCTACTGGAGACCAGTATCCTACACTCAGTGCTCAGTTCCTACTGCCTTTGGGGATCTAGTAACTGGGTTTATCATGCAAATACTTCAAACAATTCTGAAGAAGACCCTGCTCAGAAATGATTGCACTTTTGCACTAACATTCATAAGAAAACAGAGTGGCCTTTTTCACAGGGACATCAAGGGTTCTGAACTTACGAGCTAATAACCACCACTCAGATTCCTCCTCCTTTTAAAATCACCTTTAAAATTATTTCTTTGGGGGCCAGAGCATTAGCACAGTGGGTAGGGCATTTGCCTTGCACACAGAAGACTCAGGTTCAATACCTGGCATCCCATATGGTCCCCAGAACACCGTCAGAAGTAATTCCTGAGCAGAGCCAGGACTAACTCCTAAGCATCGCGGGCGTAGCCCAAAAGCATATATATATATATATATATATATATATATATATATAGCATATATATAGCATATATATATATGCTTTTTATATAATATATATACACATATATATTTCTTTGAACCTGCTATATTAGTGACACTTTGGCAAACAATTTTGTTTATATAAAGGATAACACCCTACATGATAAAAAAAAACAAGTTAATCATAATTCAAAATATAAGCAAGGATTAGTTATATTTCCTTCAAAACTTGAAGTTAATGGGTTTTGACAACAACTGAAAAAAAATGGGATCTTTGCAAAAGGGAGCAAATTTATAGAACCAGAAGGGAAGTGGCAGAGCAAATAAATTTTTTAAATTTCAGTGAGAAATTAAATTCTCAAAACTGCCAACAAAAGATTTATCTTTTTCATATTTATTTACTTACTGGGCTTTAAGGTTTTGAAAATAGCTACATGAATGATTTCTTTAGTCAAGGTGACTGGCCAGCACAGCAAGTTAGTGTTTGAGGTATGAGCATTTCTCTTATCGTCTAAGTAATTATTATATTAGCTGACCTTGGCAAAGCCTTAAGTAAAATACTGCTAGGTGAAAGCAAAACAGAACTAAGAACAAAAATAGTCAAAACTCTAATCAGAATTTCATCCATCCTAGAGAATATAGTGATATAAATCAGTTTCTTGAATGAAAAGAAATATTTTGATCAAATCTGAGAATAAAATTATATACCCAGATAGTATTCAAATAAAATAGAGTGGTGAAATATTAAAACAAAACAAGTAAGCTCTTAAATAAGATGGCTGATTGCCTCTTATAAATTAGTGATAAAGTCACATTAATTATTGAAACTTACAACAGGAATGGGAGCTTTTGAAGTAAAACACTTTCATGGCTTAGAATGATGCTAATGCTCTGCCTCCCTGAGCCTCCAACTGCCACCCCCCCCACCCCCAGCCCATTCAGAGGACCCAACTAGAGGCAAGGACAAAGCACAAGCAGACTGTGAGTGTAGTCTTGCTACCCCTCAACAATGAAAATGACCTTAGGCAACTCTTCTCTCCTTTTAGCTTTTCAAAGGGCAGACTAAATTTGTTTCCAAGAAAAGAAGGAAAAGACAAAGGAGATGGAGGAGAGAACTTTTTTCTCCTACCAAGTTTAAAGAATTCTACTTCTTGCAGACATTTGCATACAATTTTTTTTTTGCTTTTTGGGGTCACACCTGGCAATGTTCAGGGGTTTATCCTGGCTCTGCACTCAGGAATTACTCCTGGGGGTGCTCGGGGGACCATATGGGATGCGGGGGATCGAACCTGGGCCTGCATGGGCCGGCTGCATGCAAGGCAAACGCCCTACCGCTGGGCTATCGCTCTGGCCCCAAAATATTTTTATTTCCTAAGTACTAAGGAAAATAGCAATGTGGTAAACCATTAACCATTGGAAACACTGGGTCTCAGTTCTCAAAGCTCTTTGGTTTTCATCTACAGCATGAAAAAAATATCCAATTATATGGTTTGTAAGTGGCTTTTAAAATACCCTTATATTAAATACAAACATGAATACAGACCAAAAAAAAAGTAACAGCTACATTGACAATCAAAGATCTATAAACTCTCTGGGGCAGAGTCAGTCGTCCTTATGGTGTCCTTTTCCCAGAAGGCTAAGGTAAGGACAGCTGAAACCTCATTCAGAAGCCTTTGGTTTGGGTTGGCAGATTCTGTGTACTGTGCCTCAAGGGACAAGCACAGGAGGGAATTTATTGATCACTTTGATGACCATCTGTCTGGAGTCCACCAGTTCTAAAAAATGTGCCTCCTTGTTCCCTTTTTATATTTAAAAATGTTCTTGTGAGCATGCAGACAAGATGGCTATGATGAGGACGAGTTTACCGCCCATCTCCCTCTCTGCCAGGTTGTTTCCAATAATGCTCATTTAAGATCTGTCAATGTGCCTCTCAAGATTGGCCGCTCCTCCAGCAGCAGCAGACTCAAGGACAATTACAAACATAAAAAAATACTCATTTCTTTTTCCATTTTTCTGTTTCTGCCACTCTTGGACAGGACAAAGAAAATCTACAAGGAAACAAAAAAAACCACTAAATACTCTTTTCCTAAATTATGAAGTAAGAACAATAACCCTCATTTTGGTGAGGGCTTCATTTTGAGAGGAGGATTAACTTTGAAGAATGCAATGACTTATAATTTCTGATGCTTTGTATAAGGTATCTTGAATTTCCTTCCTATTACATGGTGTTTTTTATACTAAACATTCATAGACTAACCTTGACAAATCACCGGAAACTAGACTGAGAAGAGTTGTGATAACTGAAATATCATGTAACCTGGCAGTGGATATTAAAAAGCATTTTATAATTAAATTTTTGTCAGTCCCACTGGAAGCTAACACCAAGAATTATTCCTGGGGAGAGTCAAGCATTCTTACAGTACAATGAATTAATTCATGAATGTTAAGGATCTCTTATAATGCTAAGGATTTAATTGTGTATGTCTGTGCGTGTGAGTGTGTGTGTGTGTATGTGTGTGTGTATATGTGTGTATGGTCCTAGAGCCTTAAAAATGGTATTCTCAGGGCCAACTCAAGTGAGACAGTATAGTCAGTAGGGCGTTTGCCTTTCAAGCAGCCAATCAGGGTTTGAGCCCCAGCACTCAATAGGGTCCTCCAAGCCTCTGCTTGAATGCAGAGCCCAGAGTAACCTCTGAACACTGCCAGAATGTGTGGTTCAAAAAACAAACAAACAAAAAAAAGTATTTTTAATCATTAATGGTAATATTCAATGACTTTCTCAAAAATGCATTGACACCAACTTAGTTCAATATATAGGAGCTTATTAATATTTCTTTCTAAATATCATCAGCCACTCCAAGTTTTCTCCATTCTCCTTTTTTTGGTATCTTATTTCCCTGCTATAATGGTCGTTGTTTCTACAATGACCACAAGTTACATTTGGTAAGCAGGATTTGCATGCATGGTTGTGGTACTTATCAGGTCTTGGATGTTTTAGCTGTGTTTAAGCTCAAGCATGTGTTTGCCTGTGGTACTCCAGAGATGAAGGAGATGAAGGGGTCATAGACATTTGATTACGGTGCACCCACCGGAGGCTACTGTGCTGACCAGAGTTCACACACTTGAGCAGTATAGCTGCGACACTTTGTTGTGGTGTGCCCACTACAGCAATTGATTTGCAACAGCACTGGATATTCCAAACAGCAGAGATGCTTGGGATGGCACTGGTGCATGTGGGATGTTGCCAGGAATTTATGACCTTACTGACCTCATGCTTACCAGGCAGCTGTTCTCCCACTCAGCTATCATCAAGACCCTTCAGTTTTCTGAACCATTAGATATTACTAATTCTGAAGAGGGGCTATATGAATGGCAAGCCATATGTCAACTAGTCTTTGCAAAACAGAGCAAAAAATTTTACACTAACATCATCTATACTGAATAAGACAGCAAATAAAGTATAACAGCTTAATAATAAAAATATATTTAAAATACATACTGACAATTAGCATGAACTATTAAATCAGTTATAACAGAAGGTTGAAAATATCTATTACTAAAATAATAATATTTTTAATCATTTAATGCCCCCTCAGAGACATGAACTGTCTCATTATCACAGTTCCAATGTGCTCCATGTCTCCACTTTCAGTTCATGTTTTCTAAAAGCGCACTTTAGGTTTAGTAAGAAGATGACAGCAGTGTCTGGAAACTGAAGAGTGGGTTTCAATCATCACTCTTCCACATACCAGTTAGCTGACTGAATTCATTTCTTTACATAAATATGCCTTACTTTATTCATTGTAAGACTATAAGAAATAAACAGAATTCTTAAAACACAATCAAGATGCAATCAATGCTAGAACCCTAACCTTGTTTACAATGGGAGGGTATAAAGAGGAGCGAATGAATACATACTGCACAAATGCTGGTCTAGTAATACTGGAGGAGAAACATTTGAACATGTTTAATCTTTGAGAGTCTCAGTACCTTAAGTTTTTATTTCTACATCATTCTAATGACACAAGTTCAATTTTATTGTTGTGATGGTGACAGATGCTTTTTTGTGCCGCCTAGATTTCCTGATCAGAACCAAACTATTCATATCTTTAGATACCAAGAAAGACCCTTATTAGTGCCTTAACTCCAAATTCCTTTCTGTAAAACACTTGTCTGAAGGAAAATGCCTGGTCAAGAGAAGCTGCCTTAGAGACCTGTTGATATTAAAGTCTAAAGATAATAGCCCTTTCCTCTCACATAGAACAACTCTAAGGGAGGATCCAACCTCACAGTTCCTCATAGGATCAGCTGAGGATAAACCATTTATAAAGGCATCCATAGAGCACAGAAAAGAAAATATCACACATTTTTTAAGAACTGTTAAATAACAAAAATTATTTAGGAACTCAGAACATCATCAGATTTTTTTCTTGTTGGTGTGGAGTAATGGAAGTGAAATAATAAACGGAGGAGCTGGAGAGAATACAGCACGTTAGGCACTTTCCTTACATATGGCAAACCAGGTTCAATCTTAGCATCACATATGGTCCTCCCTAGCAACACCAGGAGCAATCCCTGTGCAAAGCCAGGAGTAATCCCTGAGCAACTCTGGATGTGTGTGTGTGTATGTGTGTGTGTGTGTGTATATATATATATATATATATATGTGTGTGTGTGTGTGTGTGTATACATATATATATAACTGTAACATATATAATTGTAACATATAATTGTAACATATATAATTGTAACATATATATAATTGTAACATATATAATTGTAACATATATAATTGTAACATATATATAATTGTAACATATATAATTGTAACATATATAATTGTAACATATATACATATATAAAATCTTGGGAAGATGACCAAAACCCTATAAAACAACCCCAAGCTGTAGCCCAAATTATAGCTGCATACAGCTGCAGTGTCAAGTGTGCTTTTTTTTTACTAGAACAATTTAGAAAAGTGTTGCTTACAGTCTCATGTAAGCAACACTGAGTCAGTTCATAGATTTTTCTCCAAGTCTATTAATTAGCATGCAATTTCAGAAACCAGTCATATAGAAGAGAAAAAGCAGGCATCAACGATCTTACCCTAGGGTTATTTTCATCCTCTTGGACTTTGTCACCCCTAAAGTCTGAAGGGTTCTTAACCAGCTAAGGCAGTATTTAGGCTGGAGAGATAATATAGTAGATGAAGTGGTTGCTTTGCATGCAGCAAACCTGGGTTGGGGTTTGCTGAGCACCACACCTGGGCACCACCAGGTGATCCAAAAATCAAAACACAAGACAAAAACATATAATAATTAGAAAAAATTAAAAACTGATTTTTTTTCAGTAAATAAGTGGCTCAAGTTAATCATATGAAATCAGAAAGAAAAACAAAATCCTTTGGGTTTGGGAAGCAATTACTCCACATTTATGAATACAGAACTGACCACATGCCAGGTGTTAATAGAAATCAAAGAAATTGGATAATAAATGAGTCCAGAGTGATAGCAAAGTGGGTAGGGTGCTTCCCTGCATGCAGCCAACCTGGGTTTGATCCCCATCATCCCATATGGTCCCCCGAGCACAGCCAGGAATAATTCCTGAGTGCAGAGAAAGAAGTAACCCCTGATCGTTGCCTAGTGTGACCCAAAAAAACAAAAACAAAAAAGAAATTAATAATAAAAAACTTAAAACATTTCATTTAAATAGTATTTTTTAAAAAAGTAACACTGTTGACAAAATCAGGTTTCTAATTTCTATGGTGAAACATCTTATTTATAATTGTATTGTATTTTTTAGTGTTTGAGCCGCCGCATTGATGGTACCTGACGGACCATTAATTGGTATGGATCAAACCAGTGTTGCCATGAACAGGGGCAAGTTCCTTAATCCCTATACTCTCTTCAAAATATTCTCTATTCTTAAATGAGTAAATTGAGTTACTAAAAGTAGTGAAGTTAAAATCAGTAGAACAGAGCTTCATCGTATCTTGTTTTAGGGTGGGTAGTTAGAACTGGTTAGTTTGAAATGCCTGCGATGGGGCCTATGAAAGACTATGGGGTAAAGATGCAGCAGCTGGATCAGGGCTCTTGCTGCGAGGCCAAGCGTGAAGACACTGGCAAGCAGGCTAGTCAAGTTGAAGCTGACCCAGCTGTATATGCTGCTATCAGGCCACTTACTAAAGAGCGGGAAGGAGCTTTACTCACTGTTGAGCCCACACATGGGTGGCTTTCATGGGTATGGTTCTAACTTCACAAAGAAGTGTAAGTATACATAGCTTGGTGGACTGTAAACCAAAATATGGTGCATGAGCAATCTATAAATCTAGTTTCCTTGGGACAATATTTTCCAAATGTTGCTCTAATCAAATAAAGTTCAAGAACCAGGGTAAGTGGGGAGAATAATTCACCAGGAAGCCTGGCCAGATGCCTATAGATGACTCTAGAACATCAATTTCCAATACCACTTAAAAGGATAAGTGATCGTATGACATTAAAATAAAAGAAATTTGGAGCAGGAGAGACAGTGTAGTGGGCAAAGTACCTGCTTTGTATGTAGCTGACCTGGTTCAGTCCCTGTCATCAAATATGGTCCTCCTGAGCTCTACCAGAAGTGGTCGCTGAGAACAGAGCCCAGAGTAACCCATGAGATTCATTGGATGTGTTCCCCTCAAAAAGCAAATAAATATATTATATAAATGTTAATGTTGAAGACTGGAAATGTGAATAAAAGATGCATGACTACTGGGAAACAGATGATACATTTAAAGCAAGTTGTATTCATCCAATGGATGGCTACAGAAATGATAAATACTGATGAAATCAGATTCTTCTTGATCAGCTATTGCTTAGAGATTATATCCATAAAGACAATTCAATTATAAAAAAGTTTAATACAATTTTAGTGGAGATTTATGAACAGTAACTATAGTTAGATATTTTGATAAAATAGTCAAATTATACCATCTATTTTAATCAAATTAAGAGATCTATTATTTTTATAGCTTTCTTACTCTTAATATGCCCCTCTTTTATATAAAGGATTAAAAACAATGGAAGTAAAGACTGCAGCCAGAGTTCTCATTACATTAACATCACATAAATTTAACTAGTGAAGAAACAATGAATGCTAATATTACATGGGAAATAATGAAGTCCCCATCACATTTTTGAAGTGAAAAATTCATAATGAGGTAAATCATATACATCATTAGTACACAACATCTATTTGTCATGAATTTAGATTTATTAGAGTTCATACCACTGTTAAATAGAGTTCACGGCAGAAAGAAACCTTATCAAAGCCCTCTGTTGGAACTTCTTGCAAAGAGATTTATCTCGCAAAAAAAAACTCATGTCGGAGAAAGCCCATGGTGAAATAAAAAGTCTTATTGCAAGAGAAGCCATTTCATAATGCATTACAGAGTTCACAAATTGATAGGCAAAAATTGTAGTATTTAGTTGACCAGGTTTATAATATTAGAGAATTCATGCTAGAGAGAAATCATATGAATGTCATGGCTGCAACTTCCCTCTGAGTTCAACCATAATTTTGCATGAAGAAATTCAGGTGCGTGCATGACATGAAACTGAACTGATGGCAGTTGTGAACCATGGCACCTCACAGACCTCTCAAGTATTGCCAGATGCAGCCCTACAGACCATAAATCCCATGAGTCCAACAGTGTGACTCAAGCAATACACATACTACATAATTATTACACATAATACATAATGCACATAATACATAATTATGTATTTTAAATTATAAAGCACATGTCCTGAAAGAACACAGGGGCACATTCACATATGATATTTCAGTAAAAAGTACATTAAATATTCTTCTGCTAAGAATTCTAGAAATATCTCCAGAAGTTATTCTCCTGGAATAATTCTGAGCTAACCCTAAGGCTTAACTCAAAGAACTCAATAAGCAGACAGGTCCCTGACAGAGGACTTCATTTCATTAGCATCGCAGAAATATAAATTGAAATGTTATTTCATGGAGTAGAGTAGTGTTACTTAGAAAATTAAAAATTGTACCTAATTCTTATCCCGAGAGTTAAGAAATACTATTTCAGTAAGTTTGTATGTTTATTTGACTGTTCCTCTTTTGTGACATTTAACAGGTTGTGATATGTTCTATATGTCTGTCTAAAGCACATATTCGTTAGCAGCAGGGAAAATGAAAGCAGAGGAAACATTCTCACTGATCAGCCTATTTTATATATAACCATGCATGGACAAAAAACAAAACAGGAAAAAATTTAACAGGAAAATGTAGCTACAGTACAGGTAAATGAAAATAACTTATAAATTGAGAGCTCCAATGGAAAAGTTCTTTCTCTAGATCCTTCAGAAGTACTGTAATAAAAATTCAAATACATTTCTGATTCTTTTTATAAGAATATTTATTTTTTTTCAGTTGAAGATCAAGCAAGTGTGAATAAAACTTGCTGAGAGATCTTCACATGAAATGCAAAGTGAAATGCAAATCATAGGAAGAGATGAAACTTTGGGGAGATAACCCTTAAACCTAGAGAATCAAAGAACTGGCATTTTGGTGGTGTGTGTGTGTAGAGAACTGACATTATATGGTGAAAGCACAAATAAACATATTCTGTAAAACATGGAATTTGAATTTTTTTTAAGTAAACAGCAAAGGTAGTGTATGTGCCAATCACATGCAAGGCCCTATATTCAATTCACCACACTACAAGGTCCCTGAGCTCTAAACCAACGAAAATGAGATTGTAGGCTGACGTTGTTCTAGACTCGACCTCAAGCAATGTATTTCACCTACTACTGAATCAGAAAAACTACAAAGCTTTATTCTTTCTACCCTGTTTTTTGTCTACCTCTATATATTACAAAAAACAATCTTTCATTCTACATACACATATAGATATACACATAATATATATTCTATATCTATATATTCTATATTTTGTGTGTATGTATAACATACATTATACTATGTATATTATGTTATGTATATAATATATAGATAAACATGCATAAGTGTATATTTATGTTTATACATTATATAAATATAGATTATTTGTATAATAAATATATTATATATGCAATGTATATTATATTTATATGTATATTAAAATACTATATTATATCATGTACATAATATAAATGTATTATGTACATGATATAATATAGTATTTATAATACTACGAGTGTGTGGCCGCAGTTGCATGAGGGTATTTCGCATTCTTATATACCCGGGAGCCTTGCTCGTTGCTGCCCTGTTTAGCCATGCAGGTTGACTTCATCAAAGCAATGGTGATGAAGAAGCCAAGCCCCCTGCTGGTTGGGTGGGAGTTCATGCCACAGTATTAAAGCGCTACTCAACCAGGCCCCCGACATGCTGCACCGGTAAGACCAAGCCTCCGGAGTTGCTCAGGCTATATGACCATACTCGGGCTTTGTTTCAGACCGGGTTACCCTCACTCAGGGTTACGCTTTGTTAATTTTTTTTTTTTTTTTTCTTTTTTTGGGTTGCCTGGCAAACTACCGGTGTCGTATTTGATATGCCAAATACCAGTAACAATTATAGAACTCATTCCCATGACCTGATGGAATGGTTTGAGGCTCTTTATGTTCCTGGAGCAAGCAGATGCCCTTGTGCTCTACTAGCATGAGATGGGACATATGGAGATGTTACTGGTGCCCGCTCGAGCAAATTGATGATGAGCGGGAAGACAGTGATACAGTGATACATAATATAAATATTATATTATGTATATGATGTTTATATAATATATACATATGTAATCTATAGACAGAGAGAGAGAGACAGAGAGACAGAAAGAATTTAGTTGTTCTGGTATCACATAGGCATGAGGCATATGTCCCATCTCATGATAGTAGAGCCCAAGGGCATCTGCTTGCTCCAGGAACATAAAGAGCCTCAAACCATTCCATCAGGTCATGGGAATGAGGTCTATAATTGTTACTGGTATTTGACATATCAAATACGACATGGATAGCTTGCCAGGCAACCCAAAAAGAAAAAAAAAGAAAAAATTAACAAAGCATAACCCTTTGTATCACATCGGCAAAGCATAAGTTACTCCTATCTCTCTCACTTGTATCACTTGTTTTCCCATTGTTCATCGATTTGCTCGAGCAGGCACCAGTAACATCTCCAAATGTCCTGTCACATGCTAATGTAGCCCAAGGGCATCTACACAATCCAGGAACACATAGAGCCTCAAACCATTCCGTCACATCATGGGAATGAGGTCTATAACTGTTACTGGTTTTTGGCCTATCAAATATGACATGGGTAGCTTGCCAGGCTCTGCCATGCGGGAGAATGATCATTACAGTGTATAAATGTGAAAGATCCTGGGAAAGACCTGGTCTTCTCAGGAATTATTCCTGGAGGTACTTGAGAGACCTTAAAGGATCAAACACAGGATGACCATGTGCAAGTCAACACCATATCTTCCGTACTATCATTCTGGCATCTATATCAATATTTTAAAGGAATTTAAATTAATTTAAATTTATATTAACAAATAAGTATCATTTAAAAATTGTTTCCGTCAGAACTCCACCCAGCAGACCAGCCTATCACAGCCCGGCTCATCAGGTTCCACCCTGCAGCAGTCTTTTTTTAAATCCTGCTCAGGTATGCAGGTCCAGAGACTTCGCAGACATTGGGCAGAGCTGCTACTGGCTCTCCCTGTGACCAGCCGCTCACGAGGTGCCCGGGAGGGATGGTGGGTTCTAGCCCTGGCCCACCACCCCAGCAGAGCCTCGCAAAAAGCCAGACGACCCCCTCACTCCATGAGGGCCTCCATTTCCACATCCGGACTTCTCTCTCGTCAGAACTCCACCCAGCAGACTAGCCTATCACAGCGCGGTTCATCAATAAATGCTGGACTTAGAGATGCCTACAAAGTATGCTACCTGCATGGCAGAGCCTGGCAAGCTACCCGTGTTGTATTTGATATGACAAATACCAGTAACAATTATAGACCTCATTCCAGGATGGATTGAGGCTCTTTATGTTCCTGGTGCAAGCAGATGCCCTTGGGCTCTACTAGCATGAGACAGGACATATGGAGATGTTACTGGGGCCGCTCGAGCAAATCGATGATGAGCGGGAAGACAGTAAAAATTGTTTCATTAAAATGTATCAAATGTACCTGTTAAAATGAAAGTGTATTATTTACCTACAGCTTTGTGATATTTTGTAGTTTATTAAATAATTTCCACTAATATTACATCTTTCCACTAAAAATCACTTGTTCACATAAGGTTCACATTAATTTTTTCACATCAATAAGGTTATAATTTTTAAAAAATGCATTAAAAAATGCCAGCAATGTGTAATGTAAGCAGAATTTACTGAAAATATGCTGGCAGATTGAAAATGGTTACAACAAGGAAGAAATAAGTTTTTTTTTCTTCTTTTTGGGGGGTCACATCTGGCAATTCTCAGGGGTTACTCTTGGGGACCATATGGGATGCCGGGGATCAAACCTAGGTCAGCCGCATGCAAGGCAAATGCCCTACCTGTTGCAGGACTCCTCTAAGAACCTCTGCATCTGCCCTGGATTGCCTCCCTGCACGTCACTTCGTAGACAGGGGGATAGTCTAAATGTGGCAGCTTATCTGACCATGTATTCTGTACTGGCTGGTATAAATATTCTCTCATGCTACCACAATCATTGTGGGACTAGCTAGATCTTACCAACATATTTGCCTGGCCACGTTGGATCTCTAGACCAGAGAGAAATGTTTTTTGCCTCCAAGCAAGCAAGCATGGCTCCCTGATAACTCAAAGACAACTAAAATACAAAACTACCGTGAAGTCGACCGAGACTCTTGTGAAGTCTTGGGGAATATTTAACTGGCATTAGTATTAGTCTTTGGTACAGAGACATGCCATCTCAGAAACCCCCTCTCACCCTTCCTGCTTTCCATAATAGTGGGAGGTCTGAGTTGCAGAGGTATAAAACCAGCCTGCTTCCTCTCTCTCTCTCTCTTTCTCTCTCTCTCTTTCTCTCTCTCTCTCTCTCTCTCTCTCTTTCTCTCTCTCTCTCTCTCTCTCTCCTCTTTTTGGGCTCTCTCTTTGTGAGCTTGCAGCCTTCTTGGGAGTTTTGTCTTTGGCTCCTCTTTACAGGGCCTTTTCACGTGGTGGCCGCCATCTTGGCCTACACGTGGCTGGGGTTCTAGCCGGGAATCCTAAGCACTGGGTTTTTCCTATTGCTGATTTGTATGCCTGAATCTGTGATAAGTAAAGACTTTTAAAACTGCATCGGATTCCTGAGTCTTCATCCATTCTCCGCTGGCTTTGGAGGTAAAAGGGAGCTCACTTCCCGTCACTGTTGGGGGAACCCAGTGGCATTCCCCAACACTAGCCCAATGGACTATAGTTCCAGCCCCGGAAGAAATAATTTTTTTTAAATCTTTACTTTCCAGAATTTGTAACCAGTGAAATATAAATGCTACTTTAACTTTACAAATAATACGTATGTAAATCAGGAAATACTGAAATTTTCATAATCATCCCTGTAAGAGAAAAGCTGTGATAATGCTCGGATTTATGGTGACAACTTAATTTCACATTCCAAATAAAAATCTCAGTGATCTCTTGCAGAAAATCCAACCATTATGGCCTCTTTAAAGTATTTTTTAACGTTGTCTAAGTTTTTTTTTTAATGCAGCTTTAAAAATATTGTACATAAGCTTCAAAATTTATATTTTTAAAAGTATAGGCATATATAAGATATCTAATGTCTTAAATCTTTTCAAATATAATCTCTTAAATCTTTTTAAAATATTTAATATTTACAAATCTTAAATATTTTAAAAGTAATACTACATTACCAGCTTTTTTAAAGAACAGCCAGGTTGGTGTCAGGTAGCTTATTTGCTAATATCAGCTAAAGTATATGCAACACTGCCATTAAAAAGCTAAAGCAAATGGATGAAAAATAATCCTATTTTTTTTAAATGTAGGAATTATATTTTGTGGGTCAGAGAAATAGTGGAGGTGGTTGCTTTGCACACAGCCAACCAACTGAATCCACAGGTCCCCAACTCTTTTTTTTTCTTTATGGGTCACACCCAGCAATGCTCAGGGGTTACTCCTGGTTCTACACTCAGGATTCACTCCCAGCAGTGCTCTGGGGACCATATGGGATGCCGGGAATCAAACCCAGGTCGATTGCGTGCAAGACAAACGCCTTACCCACTGTGCTATAGCTCCAGCCCAGGTCCCCAACTCTTGCCAAGAATTCCTGAGCAGTGTCAGGAGAAAGCCCTCTTCACAGCGAACAACAGAGTCTCCCCCGCAATTTTTTAATCATTTTTGAAATGGTAAAATGTACATAAGAACTAGTTTAGTATGCTTTAAATGTTCTAAAGCCTTTCATATTTTATTGTTCACTAAAAGCGTTAATGGCACACTAAAACAGAAATGTTTTATGGTTAAAATCCTTTTTAAAGATTACAAATATAAAACAAATACTCTCTTATAATTTCAAAGAATTAACCTGACTTATAATTTTAATTACAATTATTTCTTTTAATTTTACTGTTTCAGTACATCTACCCAGAGCCTCTGCATTTGGCCTGGAGTTGCCTCCCTGAAGGTCACTTTGTAGATAGATGGAGGACAGTTTGAATGTGGCAGCTTATCTGACCATGTATTCTATACTGGCTGGTATAAATATTCTCTCATGCTGCCACAATTATTGTGGGACTAGCTAAATTGTACGGGTATATCTGCCTGGCCACGTTGGATCTCTAAGTCATTAGACCAGAGAAAAATTGTTTGCCTCCAAGCAAGCAAGCATGGCTCTCTGATAATCAAAGTCTAATATACAGAACAACCATAAAGTAAAGATGAGACTCCTGAGAAGGCTTGGAGAAATATATAACTGGCTATAGAATTTTCTTTTGGTACAGATGCATGCCTTTGTATTCTGAGATACAGCTTATCTCAGAAGCTCCTCCTTCACTCTACACTTCAGGGGCACTTTCAAGGCAGATCTAGGCTTGGCAACATTAACATCTCAAAGGGCCTAGGTGTGGTTCTGGGAGAAATTACCTGAGGGAATCTGACCCTGATGACTTTCCACTGGAGGGAAGGTCTGGGTTGCAGGGATATAAAACCAGCCTCTCTAGCACTCTCTTTTTCCCCCTTTAGCTGGCTCCCCTGTCTCCTCTCTCTGCAGGATCATAACGCGTTTTGTAGCCATCTTGGCCTGCATGTGACCAGGACACCCTCCCAACCCCTAAATTCGGGGTTTTCCTATTGCTGATTTGTATGCCTGAATTTTTTGTTAAGCATTTTGAAACTCTGCCAGATTCTTGTGTCTTTCTCCAGTACACAGGCTGCTGATACCCTGGGACAGAGGGGATCTCTGACCCTGCTTCCGGATTTCCTGTGGGGTGCCTCAGCGTTTCTCCACATTTTACCAATTTATTAAGAGGTAGGTGAAACAGCCTTATTAGAATAAATATATGGATGTAATTTGCAAAATTGAAATAGTCACATCTATTCAAATATTGTAGGATAACTATTGAGAGCATTTCAACTATATTTTGAATTCTATATGTATTATTCCAGTCCTCTATACACTATAAGTTTATGTATATTATATCTAGACATTTTGGCAATTTTTCAGCTGGGCTGTTACCACTTCACTTCACAGCAAGCAAATGAGCACTCAGAAATGCTCAGAAACCATACATGTGAGTAAGCAATGGAGTTCAGGATTGAATCTGGAGTTCTGCTCCAAAGATCATGACATAAAGAGAAAAGATAATTTGTCTAAATATTTGCCACTTAATCTTTCAGTGATTTTACTTCAAAACAATTTTTTTCCATTGTTGTTTTGTGATTTCACTCAATATTACTCAGGGCTAACTCCAAGAATCACGCAGGGATCATTCCTGGCAGTGATCAGGAGAGCACTCAGAATACAAGGGATGGAACTTAGGTCAGCTGTAAGCAAGGCAAGCACCTTACCCACTGACTATCTATCCAGAACCACCAAACAATATTTTGAAAAACTGTCAATCAATAAATATTTTTTTAAAAGTCTACACTTTGCAACATAATTTTGTAAAACTCCTAACAATGAATGCTAGAATATTGATTTTAGAATGTTTCAGAAGGAATCTTTTCCTTCTAATATGCTAACATAATTTTATAATACAAAATTTCTTCGTTGTGACATTGAAAAGTTGAACACAATAGCCTGTATCACCTGCATGAAAACAGAGACTAGTGCTGAAACTGGGAACTGCAGCAGACAGACAATATAGGTCATCATGGCAACTTCAACAGCACTAGGAACTTCACACAATAAACAGAACTGTCAGTCTAAAACTTCAGGTATCCTTTAGTTGTAGATCTATAAAGCATAGAAGTTTTACAAGCTAAAGGAAAAAATTTACAAGGCCAAAATATTTCAGTTGAGTAGCATTACAGGTTTTATATCATTATGAAGAATTATTCCCACAAGCACTATGTCAAATATTTCATTTAAAAATTTATGACAATTGGAGAAATGCAAATCTTAGATATTCTCAAAGGTACCATTCTATTTAGCTAAAGCACTAGGTACTTTATTATCTATCCAATCACCTATAAAAACAAAAGAATTTGGATATATGGTAAATATTTCCACTGTTACTAAAAATATCTTACAGAATTACAATTGTATATTCAACATAACCTTGGGACGAAAATGCAACCATATATAGATAAGCATATTTAGAATTTTAGACTTAAGAACTAAAAAACAATTCAATTAGGATATTTTGCAAAGCATAAACTAAATAGCAAGGAAGAAAATTTATTTTAGCAGTAAACCTCAAAGTTTCGTATTTAAATATACCAATCCAAAAGCCGTGAAGTAAAACTTACCAATTTCTCATTCTTAGGATAGTGTTAAGTTGCTTAAAACAACTTCATTGGTTAGCAGTTTATTTTGGTTAGCAACGTAGTAAGCAGAAAAATACAATCAGTACTAAAAATTATTCAGAAAAAATTAAATATCAATAAGTTCGATGGTATCCACATTGAACCACAAACCTAGAGAACACACAAAATCAGAAATCTTGTTTTATAAGTGACTTCATTATTTTTTTAAGTAAAGTCACTCTTGATTGTATAATTTTAGTAAAATATTTTAGCATTTTATAATGATGTTATAGATACATAAATATCACAAAAAACTGGGGCTAACGTGGTAGAACACAGGATAGGGTGTCTGCCTTCATGGGGCCAAGACAAGTTTAATCCCTAGTATCCCATATGGTCCTCTGAGCACTGAAATGCATGATCCCCGAGCACAGAGCCAGAAGCAAGCGATGAATAGCTCTTGGTGGGACTCAAACACACAAAAAAATTCAATTTATCCCATGAATTAAATAATAAAATGAAGATTCCTTTTGTATAACAAGTAGAAATCTTTTTTGCTTCACTTGGAGACTCCAAATCAGAAGTTACCAAACTTACTGGCCTACTATTCCCTTTTCATGGAAAAAAAATTTACTCAGAATCTTCTAAAAAACTACCTACCCTCTTCAAGGAACAAAAAGGCAGTGTCCCCAGTGGCGTCCAAGTCTATGTCAGGCCCCAGGATCATCCCAGTGCCCCCAGCTGTAGTTTCACCCATTTCAGAAAACACTGCTCCAGTTTCCACCATTAGTGTACATTCAGGCAGCAAATATAGAAGAAGAACAATCCAATGGAGATGGAATTCAGCGGGGTGGCAACACTTTACCTCTCTTCTGTTTAAGGACATACGTACTTACTCTGCAATCTCTAATGGGTAGTTTGGGAGATGATTTACAACTAGCTTTTAATACACATGGAAACCCCAGAAGCACTAAATATTATGACTTTAATTTTACAGATGACATAATTGAGGCCCAGCAAGTACGTTAATTTGTCCAATAGAACAAGTGTCAGTGTCAGGATTTCAACCCAGATTCCATAGTTTATCCCCTAAGCTGTGCAGAGTGATAACCTCTATGCTCTCCTTCTGTAGAGCTAAAACTTGCTTTAAAATCCGATTTATTATCCTATATTTCCTCTTTTATTTTACATGCTCTTTTTGTTATACATTAAAAATTATTATTTTCTACAATAAGAACTTACATAGAATCTTGGGGGATAAAACAATCAAAAGCAAAAATAGTCCCTGCTCTTACGAGATGTTGGAGTCTACTGGGAGCGGACAGGTATTATAGAATAAACTCACACATGAGCATATAATTGCTGACTGTTAGTGCTATGGGAAAAAAATAGCTTATCTGACAGCATATGGTAATGATCTTGTCCTGGTCTTTGTAGGTAGGGAAATTGAACAGAATCACTAAACAAGAGTGACAAATAATTCTTGTTGATATTTATTGTCATGTCAGAAGCAGAGATCTGAAAATTTAAATTCCTTAATTTCCATATGATTGTGGCTAGACTCATGTTTCTGAGAGGACAGACAGCCCTAACCCATCTCTAATGAACTTTCTAATTCTGAAAGTTCATGGCATGAGAGGCCTGTAAAAGCGTAGAAAGTTCACACTATTAGAAGATTTACCAGCACGGTCTAGCTGGGGAAGTAAATAGTAGTTCTAGACCGCCTCACATTTATGAAGTCATCTATAAAGCCCACCACTATTTGTATGCTATAAGAATAAATGTAAGATAAACCAGATCAATAGTACAGTGAATGAAGCACTTGCCTTCAATACAGTTAATCCCACTTCATTCCCAGACTGAGAACCACCAGGAGTTATTCTGAGCAGAGAATCAGGAATAGGTCTTAAGCAAAGCTGGGCTGGTCAAAAACAATACAAAATAATAATAATAAAAGAGGGACAAGCTATATAATGAAGGGAGTTAGTGAAAGTTTTCCTTTCAACCATTACAATTCATATTAACTACTTCATGGCACCAGTAGTCTCCATCATTGGTCAAAGTTCACTGCAATTAAGCCTTCTCAACATTATTCAGAGTACTGAGGGCCCACAGATGCCACCAACTTCTTCTGGCACTTGAACTGCTGATCTTTAATAGGTCTCTGCACTTTCTAAGTGCATTCTTGAAATGTGAAGGCCAACAGCGTATGCAAGAAAAGTAAAAGTTTGAAGTTGAATGAATAGAGCATAAAGGCTACTTCCTGCCATTTTCATGCTTCATTCCTATTAATATATTTCCTCCAAAGTGTTGGTTCTGTTTTTTTATTAACAGAAAAACACTGCTGACTCACATTTACCATATGGTCCACTTGGACGCCCAGGTCTCTGTTTGCTGTACTTGTGCCTGTCTAGCTAGTCTTTTCTTAATCATCATTTGTGCAATTATTTGAACGTCTTTAAGAAACTCAGATTTATGCTTATTGATCTTGATTTTAGCACATCAGTTCTTAGGTATAATCCACTTTCAATAAATTTGGCGTCATTCAGGTTCTCATATAGCACGAGCTTCCTAATTGATTGCTCTGCCTTCACATTCCCCAATTATGAGCCTCTATTTGCACAGCCATCATGTCAAGCTTTAAACACTGGAACACATTAATGAGACAGCTTCCTTTGCCCAGAAATGAGACCCAATAAAGCTCATAGGGCAGCATTCAAAAAACCTCTACAATCTGCTCTGAAAGATTTCCCGCCAGACTCTAATCCCATATAGTCTAAGTATCGACCATTAGATACTGCCCATCATTCAACAACACTATTTGAACTCTGGTTTTGTACATGCTCTCCCTTACTTTAGGATGCCACCGATATCAAGTACTACTTCCTATTTGTGTTCTCAAAACCTTTTTAATATTAAGACCATATTTGCAGTTTTCCCAGTCCCCCATTCAAATCCCATTCCCTTGCTCCTTCTTTCACAATATTTTACATCACTCTCTCAAAGCAGCAGTTTTCTTACAATTATAAGGATAACTAGGGGTGCCACAATGCAAGGCAACAGTAAACAGAGTCCGCTCCTAAGCCCCAGGTGCCCAGATACATGCCTTGGTGAGAGGGGACATCTATGTTTTCAGAAGTGTGGAACCTAGGAGTGAGACTGAACTGCAACCACAGGACTGCACCAACACTGGCCCCTTCCCCCACCCACCATGGACCTGCGGTGGCAGGGGGCATGATTTCTCAGATGGGATCGATCATGCTCTTAAGGTAATCATCCCTTCCTAATTGCACTGGACCCAGATATTGTCCTCTTATATCGAACTCTCATGAAAGCAGTTTGGCCACCCTAATCATATTTGGTCAATAGTCCATCAGCCTATTCCAATCAACATGCCCCCAAATTCACAAAAAATAATGGTGAGCAACTCTAACCTAAAAAGGAAAACTAAGTCAGTGCAAAGAACATGTTCCCTGAATCAGCACTAGAAGCACCACCAAAGCCACAAAGGAGCGCCAAAGGAAAGAAGAGACCACCATCTACGGAGCTTCCCCTAGTGTCCTAGCAGGAAGATGAGAGCACTGATAACACTGGAATGATCCACCTCCACAACACCATGGCATCATGGGGAAATAACGGATTCCCACCACAAGAAGTGATGAAGTCACAACAAGGAATAACCACATACATAATCTCTCTGTTGAAGAGTCAGAGATGAAATGGTGAGAATAGGTAATGAGCTTAAAGAAACAGTGGAACAGACATCCAAGAATAAATAAATAGATAACAGCTGGAATATCCAAGATCAGCTTGCTTCAGTTCTCAAAATGTTCATATACTATATAATATTCTTATTAATCATAACTATTAATGTTAATCATATAAAGTCACATAACATATATAGTAAATATATAAATAGGGAACTATAATCATTTTAGAAAAGCAAAGTAAGGATAAAATTCTCAAACATAAACTTTCTAACAATTGTGACCAATCATATAGGCTAAGGAATTTCTTCAACTAATATTCTTTATCTTATAATTACTACTGTAATGTTTCCAAAACAACAGGTCTACAACTTTTAAAATATATTGTAATATGAATTCTAATAGGTACTTTTAAGTTTTTTTTTCTAAAAACCCTATTTGAATTTCACTAATTATCTTGGTGCTTTTAAAATATGTTTATTTTGTTTTGTTTTGTTTTGTTTTTAAAAGTGTGGTGGTTTGGGGCCACACTCAGCTGGTCCATACTCCTAGTGTTGGGCTGAAGTACAACTCCTGGTGCTACTGGTGGAACCATACATGGGGCCGGGATTCAATGGAGGTCAGCTATGCGCAAGGCAAGCATATTACTCACTGTACAATCTCTCTGGTCCCTTTAAAACATGTTTGTATGACTGGTATTATACCTTTATATTGAATAATGACATTAAACAGCAATGACCTCTATTTGCATGAATATGATCACCCACTTTTCTATCAGTAGTTGAATCAAAAATTGTAGTATATATTTACTAAAGTAACCTGAATAAAATCTCATCTATGAGAAGTAATCCTAGATTTATAGTTTGCAGTATGAAATTATTAAATTCTATCCATCGCTTCCTAGGCTTCTAAGATAAGTGTATTCAAAGCTTTCTACTAATAGAAAAATAAGATACTGCGGGTAATCCAATAAATTTGTGTTGAAAAACCTACAAACTTAGGGTGTAAATTTAACTGACATGACAAGTGCAGACAGTATGAAAGTGACAGTGGTAGTGTGGAGTGGCACCGTCACAGTAAGAAGGTTCACCTTTAGAGCGAGACCAGGACTTTGGGTCTGCGGGTTGCTCACAATGCCCAGCATGGTCTTCAGCCCTGCTGTCTGCTCTAGAATTGGAACAGAGTGTGTAATCTGTGGAGCCCCCCAGATATACGCCACCCTGCGCATGCACTAAAAGCAAAAGATGTGCCAGCAACTCAGCCAAGAAATGTGCCCCTAGTAAGCAAGTGTGTAATTACCACGGCCACTCTTAACCAGCACTCCAAGCAAATTTTTTGTGAGGACTAAAACTAAGGAACATGCCCTGAGTGAGCACGTGTCCAGCACCACAGCCAAAGATGTGACTGAATCCAGAGACAAGTGTGTGAGTTTTACAGCCAAGCAGTGACATCAGAACACAACAACCAGGAGAAAGGGAAGGTGGGGAGCAAAAGGACTCTCAGAGAGCCCAAGTTCGACTTTTGTGTTGTCTTCACTGATGGACACTGCTGGGATCTGGGCATGAATGAAGTCTGATCATCAAAACTGGTTTGGTTCGAAGGGAAGAACACCTTAGTTGCTCTAAAGCTCAGCTATGAGTACTAGTCCTTTTCCACTTGTCTCATTTTAGTTAAGTAAAGGAAGAAGCAGAGCGATGCAGCACATGCTAGACAAGGAGGTGGCAGGATCCCAGAGTAGAAATCTGGAAAAAAAAAAACACTGAGGAACCAATTGGGCTTAGAAGTATTTTGTGCAAGGTACTGCTCATCTCTAAAAAAAGGTTCTTACTTCATGACAAGACACACTAGTGCATTAAGCAGTCAAATAACTAGGCAAAAGAGTTACAGCCTCAATTCAATAATAAATTGTTTTCATGTTTAGTTTTAGAGCCACCTATATACATTATTTTTTTTGTATACAGTTACAACGGTGATTTGGGCAACCTGCAGTGACTTCCACGGTTTCCTGATGGCGCTGTGCTCAGGAATTACTCCTGGCAGACTTCAGGAGAACTTCTGCAGTGTCTGAGATTGAACCTGGGTTGGCAATATGCAAGGCGAGAGTAATACCCAATGTGCTATGGCTCCAGCCCCCATGCATTTAAAATGGACAGACACTACAGGAAAGGAAAGCCAATTCAGTGAACAATAACAGAGGGCATTAAGCAGTAAGAGAACAGCATTTAAAGAGCAAAGGACAAATAGAACAAAACTACAGGTTAACTAAGACTTCAATCCATGGGGTCCAATGTGAGAGAAAGGAGGTTAAGCAGAAAACAAACACCTGGAAATAGGCACAGATCCTCTGCTACAGAGACACACAGAGACAGAGATATTCATGAGCACATATTAATCGAATCACTCAATAAACAATTCTATGATTTTTATCCATATTTAGTATTACTAAAAATATTTAAGTCAGGCATTTTATTTTTTTAACTCTCAGAATGGCACTATAATATCAGTAGTATCTGAGTATCTTTGGATGACTAAGTAGCTATATACAGCAGGACAGTTTACTGGGGACATAGATTAAATCTGACCACGTTGTCCCAATTATCCTCATAGTGACAAACCATAGGGCTGTCATTTTAACAAAATGACACCAGAATCTACATAACACTGACCATGCTCTTAGCAAATTAAACTGCAAGGGAACTGGGGTTGCAATTGTATAATAAATGTGCATTCTTTACATGCATGAGACATGGGGTCTATGCCCAGCAAATCGGTAAACAATATATTAATTTAAATGTAATAAGCCTATTTGTTCAGTAAAAGTGAACTTGGAATGTGAATTTGTGTATAGTTTTGTTTCCATCTCACTCTTTTTCTTTTCTTTTTTTTTTTAATTCTAGTTCTTTTTCTTTGCCAACAAACCCCTGCCTAATGTGGCCCAGTCACCCCAGGTGTGTTCCCTCTAAAGCCCGATCACACTGCCTTTCCTCAAGCTGTCTGGATACCACCTAATTAAAATGAAAAAAGCCTAAATCACAAGAAGATCGGAGAGCTGTTCATTTATGGGTCCTTAGAGATAATACTAATGATACTTTATGGCAAGGGATGCTTAATCATGACAGTTGGGTGGGCATTTTCTCAACTCTTCATCAGAGCTGACAACATGCCTACAAGAAACAAAAAAAAAGAATCTTAACTATCACTATTTTTAACTTTTTCTAGAAATACCTTACCAGAGTCCTTTTCTTTTTCTCCTCAGATTCGATCTGCCACTTGAAAAGCAAATGTGCTTGTATGTGTAGCTGATATTATAATATTTCTTATTAAACACATATAGGCAGGACTGTGTCAGCAGATACGATGAACAAACCTATGGGACCAGGAAGAGTGCTCAAAGAACTAGTGCAGGTGGTGTATGTGGGACACTCAGAGTAGAAACCCAACACTGAATGGTCCCCTAAGCACCACAAGGAAAGACACTCCCCAAGCCTGGAAGCAGGGATTAAACCATAAATACCACCAGTTATGGCCTACAAAATCAAAAAGCTCAATAAGATTTTTATTACTTATACTTAAGAATAAATCACTTAGAAAACCACTTTTTATATTCTATTTAACAAAATACAATTTTAATGATAGATTTTATCTTTGCCTGGTTATAAAAGCCAAATATTTGGGCTGGAGTGATAATACAGCGGGTAAGGCATTTGCCTTGCAGGCAGCCAACCTGGGTTTGATTCCCGGCATCCCATATGGTTCCCTAAGCACCACCAGGAGTAAATCCTGAATGTAGAGCTAGGACTAACGCCTGAGTATTCCCAGGTGTGACCCAAAAAGCAAAAAAAAAAAAAAAAAGTCAAACATTTTTTGGAGGGACGAGCCAGGGAAGGCCTCCCCTGTTGTACAGGAGTCCAGGACTCCCATCATCAACTATTGGACAACCAGGATGACAAGTTCTGAGCAAGAGCCTAGGTGCTTAGAGCACCACAGGGTGGCACCTAGTGATGCTTGGGGTAACCATGTGGTGTCAAGAATTGAACTTGGTCAGGCACATTAGACTAGCTCCTGCATGAAAGCAAAATCCCTCCATTTTTCTGAAAAATATAATAGTTTTGTACATTGTTATGTAAGTTAACTGACAATAAACTGTAAGACATAATATGTATTTAATCTATCAATTTTTACTTTTAATTTTCCTCTTTTATCCTCAAAAAGGCCTTCTCCACTGGATACTACACCAGTAGCCATGTATATTTTATAGATTCTGAAGCCTTTAACAAATATGCTTTATAATGGTTTTCTTTCAGTTAGTTAATATTATTCCCCCTTATATTTCATGTAAAAGAAATTTTTAGTGACTTCATTAATTTTCATTCTTTTTCTGATATTTGGATTTTAGGGTTTATTTCCTTATAAGGAACAGATGACTTCTTTCTTAAACAAATCAAGGAAAACAATTTGCAATGTGTCTGTGGATACCTAGGATACTTGTTTTTTAACATCCACATAAGTTACTTTTTATATTTTATTATACCACCAAGACATATGCAATTACAAAATGCTCATGTTTGGAATTCAGCCATACAGTGTTCCAGAACCCATCCCAGCCCCATTTTTTTAATCTATATATCTAAAGGTTAAAAGTTTAGTGTATATGGCAAGACATGTAAGGACAAGGAGAGAACCAAAATAAACAGAATCAGAAATGAAAATGGGGTCATCACAACAGAAACCACAGAAATCAAAAAGACCATTAGAGATTACTTTGAGTGTCTGTATTCCATGAAGCATGAGAACCTAGAAGAAATGGATGAATTCCTGAAGTCCTATAACCTCTCACAGCTGAAACAAGAAGACTTGCAATATCTGAATAAGCCTATCACCATCGAGGAAATTGATACAGTAATTAAAAGTCTGCCCAAGCACAAAAGCCCAGGTCCAGATGGATTCACTAGTGAATTCTACCAAACCATTCAGGAGGACCTACTGCCAGTCTTTTTCAAGCTCTTCCAGGAAATAGAAGAATCAGAAACACTCCCAAACAGCTTCTACGAGGCACATATCACCATGATACCCAAAGCAGGCAGAGATAATACAAAGAAAGAAAACTACAGACATATCTCCCTGATGAACACAGATGCAGAGATTTTCAATAAAATACTAGCCAACAGAATCCAAACACTCATCAAGAAGATTATACATCATGACCAAGTAGTATTCATCCCGGGAATGTAAGGATGGTTCAACATTCGCAAGTCAATCAACACAATAATATATAATATCAATAAGAGAAAAAAAATAAAAACAATATGAGCATATCAATAGATGCACAGAAAGCATTTGACAAGATCGAGCATCCGTTCATGATAAAAAATATTCAAAAAATGGGAACTGAAGAAACCTTTCTCAATATAGTCAAAGCCACCTACCAAAAGCCCACAGCAAGTATCACTCTCAATGGGGGAAAAATTGAAAGTCTTCCCCTAAGATCAGAGATAAGACAAGATTGCCCACTCTCACCTTTTTTATTCAATATAGTACTGGAAGTACTTGCCATAGCAATCAGAGCGGGAAAGGACATTCAGGGCATCCAGATAAGCAAGGAAGAAGTCACGGTATCACTATTTGCAGATGACATATTATACCTAGAGAACCCTAAACTCTCTATCAAAAAACTCCTAGATACTTATAGTAGAGTGGCAGGGTA
This sequence comes from Cryptotis parvus, assembly GCA_021461705.1. NCBI lineage: Eukaryota > Metazoa > Chordata > Mammalia > Eulipotyphla > Soricidae > Cryptotis > Cryptotis parvus. The sequence continues at coordinate 64,993 of JAJIBD010001517.1, read as the reverse complement.
CAAAATCAATACCCAAAGTCAGTGGCTTTCCTAAAAACAAAAAATAAAAGAGAGGAAAGGGATATTAAGAAAATGATTCCATTATGATGTCACACTAGAACTCACTATTAAATAATCAGAATGATACATCATACATTATTAGTATCCAAAGGACAAGCTATAAAGTACAATAGAAGAGAGATTGGGAAATACAGGGACATAGACAAAGAGACAGGTAAGTAAAATGTGCCTGCAAGGGGCAGGCAGGGTTTGGGTGGGTATGCTTGGAAATTGGGTGGTGGGAATGAGAATTGGCACTGGTGGAGGGATGGATTCTGGAACACAATATTGTAGAGACCCAATTATGAACATTCTTGTAATTCTGTATCTCACATGGTATAATAAGGATTGGGGAAGATGGAGAAGGAGAGAGAAGATGGAGATGGAAGAGAGATGGAGAGAGACAGGGAGAAAGGAGCGAAGGAAGTAATGCCTGCTCTGGAGCTGGGAGAGGGGGAATGTGGGGACATTGGTGGTGGGAATGGGGCACTGGTGAAGGGATGGGTGCTGGAACAATATATGACTGAGACCCAATTATGAAAATCTTTGTAATGTTGTTCTCATGGTGGTATAATAAAAAATTTTTAAAAAATTCTTGCATAACAAAAAATAATAAAACGATTCCATTCACAATTGTGCCATAAAAATCAAACACCTAGGAATCAGCTTAACCAAGTGTGTAAAGGACCTATAGAAAGCAAATTATAAGACATGCTACAAGAAACAAAAGAGGACATGAGGAAATGGAAACACATTCCCTGCACATGGATGGGGAGAATCAAATTGTCAAAATGGTAATACTCCCCAGGCGTTGTACAGATTCAATGTGGTTCCTATATGGATACCCATGGCATTCTTCAAAGAAACTGACCAAACATTCCTGATATTTGTATGGAATAATAAACCCCTAAAGACAGCTAAAGCAATCCTTGGTGGGGGGAAATATGGGAGCCATCACCTTTCCCAACTTCAAACTGTACTACAAAGCAGTAGTAATTAAAACAGCATGGTATTGGAATAAAAACAGACGTGTGGACCTACGGAATAGAGTTGAGTATCCTAATACCCATCCTCAAACACATGATCATTTTATCTTTGATAAAGGTGCGAAGTGTCCAAAATGGAGTAAGGAAAGCTTCTTCAACAAGTGGTGCTAAAAAACTGGGCAATTAAATGTTAAAAATGTAGTTTTTTTAGTCAATCCAACACCATGCACAAAAATCAGATTAAAATGGATTAAAGATCTCAATATCAGACCTGAATCCATAGAGGACATCAAAAAAAATATAGGAAAAACCCTCCACAACACTGAAGCTAATGGCATTTCATAGGTGAAACACCACTAGTGGAAGCAACTAGAAACAAAGATAAACATATAGGACTATGTGAAACTAAAAAGCTTCTTCACCTCAAAAGAAACAGTGACCAAGATACAAAGACAGTCCACAGAATGGAAAGAATATTCACCCAATACCCACCTGATAAGGGGTTAATATCCAGGATACATCAGGTACTGGTAGAACTTTACAAGAAGAAAACAGCCAACCCCATCAAAAAATGGGGAGAAGAAATGAACAGAAACTTCCGACAAGGAGGGAAATTAGAATGGCCAAAAGAGCGTATGAAAAACTGCTCATCATCACTATTCATCAGAAAGATGCAATTCAAAACAAAAATGAGATATCATCTCACACCACAAAGACTGGAACAAATTCAAAAGAGCAAGAACAACAAGTGCTGGCATGAATGCAGGAAAAGGGGACTCTCATCCATTGTTGGTAGGAATGTTAACTGGTACAGCCTTTATGGTAAACGATATGGACATTCCTCCAAAGACTAGAAATTGAGCTTCCATTTGACCCACCATACCACTCTGGGAATATACCTGGGAAGTCAAAAACACACAGCGGAAACACCATCTGCACTTTTGTTTTCATAGCAGCACTAATCACAACAGCCCAAGATTGATGACTGGATAAAGAAACTTTGGTACATCTATAAAATGGAATACTATGCAGCTGTTAGGAAAATGAAGTTTTGAAATTTGCCTATACAGCCTGGGGGGGTGCTGGGGAGGGTGTGGGATACATTGGTGATAGAAATGGGGCACTGGTGGAGGGATGGGTGCTGTAATACTGTATTACCAAGAACCAATTATGAACACCTTTGTAAATTGTATGTCTCATGGTGGTATAATAAAAAATTTTAAAAAAGACATTTGCCTATAGATGGGTGTATATGGAGAGGATCATGTTGAGTGAAATTTGCCAGAAGGGAAAAAGACAGATATACAATGACTGCACTTATTTGCATGATATATATGTGCACATATATATGTATATATGTGTGTATGTATATGTGTGTATATATGTGCACATATATATACATATATATAGTATGAAACCAATATTATATCCAAGGTCAGGCAAAATATTGGTCAGGAGGTATTGTCAAATGTGGAATCTCCCACAAAAGTATGGGAGTCATAAGTAGGTAAGACAGAGAAGGGAACATTGTGCTAATGACTGTCGAAAGTGATAATACCAGCCTAGAACTGAGCACTGAATACAGGCAAAAAGATACTCATGATAACCTCTAAATGTATTTATTGTAATCCACAATGTGTAAGAGAAGGGAGAGAGAGAGAGAGAGAGAGAGAGAGAGAGAGAGTAAAAAGAGATAAAGAACCTGCCTTTGAGTCAGGGTAGGGGAGGAAATTGGGGACATGATTGTGGGAAATAGGCACCGATGGAGGGATGGGTGCTGGAATACTGTAAGACTGAAACCAAAATATAAACCTCTTTGTAATTGTATAGCTCACGGTGTCATAATAAAATATTTTTTAAAAAGTTCAGTGTGTAAGGAGGCAATAATGTAAGAATGTGGGAGAATCATGGCTAAAGAATTAAATATTACTGTGAAATAATCATGCAATAATGTTCATATGATAAAATTTTCCCAAAACTCGACTTTCAGGTTTTTTTGTTGTTGTTGCTGTTGGGGTGTTGCATACCCGGCAGTGCTCTGGGGTTACTCCTGGTTCTGAGGCTCAGGGATCAATCCTGACAGTGTTCAGGGTACTACAGCTTGTACTAGGGATCAAATCCAGTATCAGCATGACAAGAAAAAATGTCCTACATGCTATACTATCTCTCCAGTCTTCCAAAATATGGATACTTTATAAAAAACAATCAGCAATATTAAAATAGTGAATAATGTATTTTTTAAGAAATTAAATGGATAGCAAGAACAACTGAAAAAGTGTGACATAGAACAAAAATAAAAAACATTATTAGAAAACTAGAAAAATATATACTGCTATCTAGATGGACATAGATTTAAATTAGAAAAAGTTACATATATCATTTTTTAAGGAACAAATTTCTATCTGCATTATCTTTACAGAGATCAAAGAAGAGAGATGCCTTTCACACAGTTCCATTTCATGTGAATTAAGTTAAATCAAATGTTTTTTTTCTTCCTTTGGGGGTGGGGCAAACCCAGCACTACTGCAAGGAAGATAGTAGATATAATACTATATCCACTGGATATAATAAAACACCACGGAGTCTAAAGGATAGTTCAAGGGGAGCCTATGTCAGAGTTCGACCACCAGCACTGTAAGCACATTCCTATAACCCTGACACAATGACAGACAGTAGTCCTTGTAGCTGTCCCAGTTAGATAAAGACCAAGCACAGGAATGCATGTAGTGAGGGGCGGAAAAGAAGGCCCATACCACCAGTAGAGCTAGAAGTATCCCTTTAAAATTATTTAAAAAATTAAAAAAAATAATCAAACAGGTAGCCATAGGGAGCCTCTGCGAACTGATTCAAGAGAAAAGCTAATAACATTTCCGTGAGGAGTGACTTCAATTCACTATGTGCACACTTTGAAATATCATGCTCATTTCTAAAACTAAAAGGTATGCATTCTAAAGTCTTTTTCTAGATTGTATATAAATATGAATCATAATATATATTATTAAAAATAAAGTGTACAGTCAGAAAGTGATATATATGTGCCTATCAGAAACAAATTTCTCAAATGACAAAATCATATGCCAGTTATTTGCAATATCATACTAAAAATTAACAAGAACGAACCTGAAAAGCAACACAAAAAAGCAAATAACCAACACCACAGTGATGACATGAGAATTAAACTTTTCTTTTGGAGCAGCGAGACAGTACAGCAAGTTGGCACTGCCATGCACACAATTGACCAAGCACACCACGTAGTCCCCTAGGCCCCTGGGAGTGATCCCTGAGTGAAGAGACAGGAGGAGTAATCCCTGAGAACCAGTACATGACTCATCACACCTCAGATTTCTCTTTTCAGAAAAAAAAAATCTATTTAAATGTTATCTATAAGTACAACAAATATAATAGAAAGATTTTTAAAAGTTTCAGATCAGAATTTTCTGTGGAGCAATATGCATGAGGCCAGTTTTACTCCAGCAGGACAAGACACCGGAGGGCAACTTGTTAAAGGCTTTTTCACTAAATGAAAATAGAATGTGTAGTATATGATATTTTAGTGTGGTATAACTGTATTTTATATTTCTTGGAGAAATGTTTGCCAATGGATAACAAATTATCAGCTACTACTCAAAGACTACCATCAAAATTCTTTTCTTCCCCCCAATTTTAATCCATTACAAACTTGATTTAAACACTGGCTAAAACTAGCACTCCTTAGAAAATACTTTCATTGGAAATCTCTGGTCATTTTGAAGCCATTAGAAGCCCTGGCATTACTAAGTTACTAACTGTTTGGGGGCCACTTTTCCCCCTCATAATCTGTTATCATAATTACCAAATTGTGTCTTCTTTAATATACCCTAGTTGATAAACATAACATTTTGATCTTAGAATAAAGCTACACAATTCAACACTCATGAGAACTCATCAAATGTTTTCTATTTCTCAAAAAAGTGGCCTAATACCATATTTGGAAACTTAAAAACATACATATCCAAATATCTAAATATTTATACAACTTTCATTCACTAATAAATTTAAACTGAACAGGTAAAATTGAGTAAGAATGCTAAGTTACTCCCATGTTTACTAAAACCATGTTGAACTATGTGGTCTATATTGCAAAAGATATTTGGTTGTAAAACATATCTGAATTTTAAAGATGTGCAAAAATGTGTAAGCAGGCAGTGTGGGAGAGAGGCAAGTCCAACAAAATATGCATCAATAATTCTGAAACAAACTCTCCATAAGTGGAACAAGGGAAAATATTTAAAACTTAAAAAGATGATACTGAAAATGTTATAGTTGCAGATAATGGTTTGTCATGGAGAAAGGATGCATTCAGATCACTTCACTTCACTTGCATCACTTATCTTCCTGTTGATCATCGATTTACTGGAGCGGGCACCAGTGTAACATCTCCATATATCCTGTCACATGCTAGTGTAGCCCAAGGGCATCTGCTAGCTCCAGAAACATGAAGAGCCTCAAACCATTCCACCAGGTTATGGGAATGAGGTCTATAATTGATACTGTTTTTGGCCTATCAAATATGACATGGGTAGCTTGCCAGGCTCTGCTATGCGGGTGGGATAATAATGTAGTTACCTCTAATCTTGAGCATTTATCAATGAACTGCAGGCCGCAAAGAGGCCTTGAGAGCCGGGCTGTGATCAGCTCTTCTGCTGGGTGGAGCTCTGATGACAGGGGTGTCGGATGTGGAAAATGGAAGCCCTCATGGTGTGGAGGGTTCTCTGGCTTCTTGCGCGCGCTCTGTATGGTGGTGAGCCAGGGGCTAGAACCTGCCTTCCCTCCCAGGCGCCTCATGATCAGCTGGGCACAGGGAGGCCAGTAGCAGCTCTGCCCAGTGTATGTGAGTCTCTGCATCAGCATACCTGGGCTTGGCTTGAAAAAAACTGCTGCAGGGCCGGAGCAATAGCACAGGGGATAGGGTGTTTGCCTTGCAAGCGGCTGATCAGTGTTTGAACCCTGGCATCCCATATGGTTCCCGAGCACCACCAGGGAGTAATTCCTGAGTGAAGAGCCAGGAGTAACCCTGAGCACTGCTGGGTGTGACCCCCAAAAAAAGAAGCAAAAAAAAAAAATACTACTGCAGGGTGGGTCTGTGATCAGCTGCACTGTGATCAGCTCTTCTGCTGGGTGGAGCTCTGATGAGAGGGAGTCCAGATGTGGAAAATGGCAGCCCTTATGGTGTGTGTGGGGGGGGGGGAGGGGACTCTAGCTTCTTGCGGCCGCTTTTGCTAGGGTAGCCAGCCAGGGGGTAGAACCCACCCCCCCTCCAAGTCTCCTCGTGGTCAGCAGGGCACAGGGAGAGCCTGTAGCAGCTCTGCCCCGTGTACTTGAGTCTCTGAGTACCTGGGCTGGGCTTGAAAATGATCAGATGGCCATTTAAAACAAGTAGAATGTCTCCTATGTAGAAAGAAAAAACATGAGTCTAAATTGCCCATGAATGAGAAAAGGAGCATGTCCAGAGAGCAAATTTTCATGCTAACCAGTGCAGAACTTTACACAGAGAAGCATAAATCCATCTATTTGGAATAAGAGCTTGGATTAAGAATAAGAACATGGGCACACTGAGTGGCACACTAAGACATTCACTTTAATCCGGTAAGCAAGGAAGCAGAACAAATGTTTCTCAGCCAAGAAAATCATAGCCAGAAAAAATAAAAACGAGTATGTTGCATGTGTCTCAAGATTAAGGAATATGGCATCAGAAAAGTGACATTCAAGAAGAGTCAGAGGCAAGAGGACAGTGAATTCGATGAGGGGAAGCCAGTGTAGAATTAAACAACATCCTGTAGGGGGTTGGGCTCGTTCCAAACTGTCTTCAGAAATTAAAAGGAGTAAATTTAATGCTTTAGACATTTAGTATGTTCCTAGTGCCTGAAACCCAACTATCAATAACTTTGTAAATCACAATTCATAATCAAAAAATACAATTTTAAGAAATAAAAAATAAGTTAAGAAAATGAATAGAAAAAAAATATGAAAAGAAAAGTCAATGATTGAGAATAAAAAATCAGCTAAACAGAAAAATGCAGTCAAAAATAAAAATTCTAAGTATTAAAGTATATTTCAAGATTCAATAAACTCATCTTAAATTTTTTAATCATACCACAGTAATATTATTGGAAAATAAGACAATTGTGTGTCAGGGGCAAACACAAGAAGAAAATAAGGCAAGCGAACATTTTTTCTTAAGTTCCTAAATTCAGTGGAGTCAGAAAGTTCCCAAAAGCTATTAAAACCTCTCATGAAGTGCCTTTCTTAATCCCTACAGCAGACGTCAAGATGATAGCATAAGCTTATCCATTACCCTTCCACTTCATCTGTGTATTCATTAAAAAGAAGTGTAATAAGAATGGCTTGAAGTTCAGTATCTTCATGACACCATTAAATGGTGGAAAATCCTTGAAAGTGGGAAAGTTATTTGTTAAATTCAATACATGACAGATTTAAAAGAGTTTTATCACTATCTGTCTTGAAAGAATTAGTATTCAAACATTTACTAATATTATTTTAACAACTCAAAATCATTTTAGAAATCAAATAACACCCTGTGAGTAAGCGCAGGTGTCAATACTTATAAACTCTGCTTGTCTTAGACCTTAGGTCTAATATTACTGTGCACCCTGCTGTGCATTATTGCAGGCATAAAATAAATCTACAGAGAGACCATTTATGTTGCTATGGAAATATCATTTAATTTCCTAATTAGTAGGTATATAAATGCAAAACCAGAACATTTGATTATTTTCCAAGTTAGGCAAACAGACTATTGTTCATGTCTGAGGAAAAAGTCCTTATGTTTCCAACACTTTTGTTTGCAGTACAAATTAAGAACTTAACCTGTCTCGAATTTTAATTTTTATAAATTGATTTGCGAGTACACAAAGAAATGAAAAGGAACAAGGAATATATGTAAGCCATTTGTTCTTCTCCCTAAGCAACATATAAAATAACTATTTGCAAACAATAAAAACAAATTGTGGCATTCTCTTTACAAAAGAATTTCTTTCAATCATATCTTCTCTTCTACTGGTTATTATTTCTAAAAGGTGTTTCCCTTGCTCAATGGCTCTGTTTCATAACAATGATCTAATAGGTGTTAAGATGGGGATCAAACTTAGCAGTTCTCAGACATAACTCCCAGCTCAGTGCTTGGAAGTTGTTCGACTGATGCTCAGTGGACCATGCAATGGCAGGAACTGAACACTGGCCTCGAACCCATGCCTCACACCGACACCTCCTGCATACAAAGTATGTACTGCAGCCCACTGAGTCATCTCTCCAGCCTACAATGACTAAAAATATAAACTAATTTAAACATCCCTTTTTACCTCTCTTCCCCCTTCTCTTTCAACATCAAACTTTCAGACAAAGTAGGAAACATACAGAACATAATTTATCTCTTCTCAGTCATTACTAAATTCAATACTATTTGAGATTTCTGAGCTGACCACTTGGCCTAAAGCTACTCTGGCAAAGATCAACATCGGATCAATTCCTATTTAACAAAGACAGAGGCCTCTCTTTAGTCTTTAAGACCCCTTATTTCTAAATTAAATGGCTACTTTAAAGTTATGCCTCCTCACCTTAGGAAAAATTGAGAAAAAAATAAATCAACTAATGGAGTAGATACCTCCCCTCATCTGGTTCTTACGATAAAATATGATTGTGGTGTTTGTGCACAGAACACTGGTGCAAAAACACCTTTTCAAGGGTCAAATATATTGACATATGCTGGTCTTTAGTGACAAACTATTTCTACTTAGTTATATTGGTACTTTTAGAAAATTGTATCGTTTCAGGAGATTTGAGACATTGTTAATAAGACATCCAGCATCTTCCTTTTATAGAAAGCATACTTTAGAAAAAACACTACAGAAGATGTACAACTTAGCTTGTCAAGCATTCTTTTGAAATGTTTTATACACAAACAGTCAAAAAATTCTATACAGGTTGTTCTATTCTGACATGTTGCAGGACTCCTCTAAGAACCTCTGCATCTGCCCTCGATTGCCTCCTGCAAATCACTTCATAAATAAGAGGGTAGTCTAAATGTGGCAGTTTATCTGACCATGTATTCTGTACTAGCTGGATAAATACTCTCTCATGCTACCACAATCATCGTGGGACTAGCTAGATCTTACCAGCATATTTGACTGGCCACGTTGGATCTCTAAGTAATTAGACCAGAGAGAAATGCTGTTTGCTTCCAAGCAAGCAAGCATGGCCACCTGATAAGTCAAAGGCAACTAAAATACAAAACTACCGTGAAGTAGACAAGACTTGTGAAGGCTTGGAGAAATATTTAACTGGCATTAGTATTAGTCTTTGGTACAGATACATGCCATCTCAGAAAACCCGTTCTCTTCCCTATAAAGGCTTTTCCAGGCAGATCTTGGCTCAAGATATTAGCATATAAAAAAGACATTAGGTGATGTGCTGGGAGAAATTACCTAAGGGCATTTGACCCTTCCTGCTTCCCAAAATAGTGGGAGGTCTGAGTTGCAGGGGTATAAAACAGCCTGCTTCCTCTCTCTCCCTCCTTTCCTCTTTTTTGCCATTTGGGCTTCCCTTGGCATTTTGTTTCTCCATCCTCTCCATTCTCTGTTGGGCCTAAACACGTGGTGGCAGCCATCTTGGCCTACATGTGGCTGGGGCCTAGCTGTGAAACCAGAGTCCAGAGGTTTTCCCTGCTCTTGAATTGTATATTGGAACCTGTGATAAGTAAAGCTTTTTTAAAACTGCATCAGATTCCTGAGTGTTCATGCTTTCCCTGCCGGCTTTGGAGGTAGAAGGGAATTCGCTTCCCGGCACTGTCGGGGACCCAGGTGGTGTTCCCCGACACTGATATTATTTATTTATTTATTTATCCATTTATTTATTTATTTATTTATTTATTTATTTGCCACAGATTCACCAGGCAGAGCAGAAACCAGTTTTCCCCATTGCGCTCGGCCACGTATTGGGCCCATATTACCTCCAAATTGCTGTGAATATTCTACCCACCCTTCTGAGAGAGCCCCCACAAAGTAAAGAGAGTATAGTGCCCGCACGGCAGAGCCTGGCAAGCTGTCTGATGCGTGTTCAATATGCCAAAACCAGTAACAAAAATGTCTACTGTCCTGACCCGAAAGAGCCCTTAATACGGCAGCAGTAAGAAAGGCGAACAAGCAGTGCCTGATAAAATTTCACGGCCATCCTAGGCTGCCAAAACGAAGAAGGACTAAAATGACTGTCTGTACTTTCAATGCACATACACTGGGATCAGAAGCATATATTGAGGATCTAATGGTGCAAGCGCAAAAGATCAAGTGCGACATCATTGATCTGACTGAGACGAGGAGGCGTCAGTCGCATCATGCTGTATTTGACACCAGAGCAGAACTGTTCCTTGGAACATGTGATGAAAAGAGGCATCGGTGGCGTTGGTGTCCGTGTCAACACAAACATGGCCATCAACATTGATTTATTTGAATGCCTAACACACCAGATAGGATGATTACACTTGAAGAGATGTGGCCCACTGCCAGCGATTTCTATCTTCATTGTCTACTCACCAACATCCACATACAAAGGAGATGAAATTGAGAAATTCTACATGGAACTGGAGGAGTTCTATAAAAAAGATCACACATTCTACAAGATCATAGTCAGTGATTTTAATGCCAAGACAGGACCGAGAAAATCGGCTGAAGAACTCTACATCGGGACCCATGGCCTAGAATGGAATGAACAGGGTGAGAGACTATCTGAGTTCATCATGTACACCAAGACCATTCATGGGAACTCACAGTTCCAAAAGGCTGAACCGAAACGTTGGACATGGGAATCTCCTGGTGGACAGTTCCACTATGAAATTGAACACATCATCTTCAATTGGCGGTTTTGTCTGACCCGATGTAGCTGTCGTCCCCAAATTCCAAACAGGATCGGACCACCATCTCCTTCGTGCAAAATTCTACTTCCCGCAATGGGGAGAAAAGGCTGCAAAGCTAAGAAGAGAATTCCCAGAACGACCACCAATTGGGAATTCTTTCACACCATTGCAGCAACATGGGAAGATACCACCATTGGCGACATCAATGAAGAATACAACTGACTGGTTCAGCACCTCCATGATAGTAAGAAGAATGCTGAAAGACACAAAAGGGACTCCTGTCTTTAGAAACTCTCTAGCTCATTCGCCAACGTGGCAAGGCGCAAGCCTCAGGAGACCAAATGCTGACATCCAACCTTGCTAAACTTTGCAGAGAAGTGATAAAAGACCTCAAAGACAGAAGAACAGAAATACTTTAAGATGCAGCAGAAGCCAGGGAAAAGCATTTGCACCGCCCACCTATCCTTCGCCAACTATAAGACCAAGATGACTGCCCTCCGAAGCCCTGATGGATCTATCATATCTTCCAGAAAGTCAATGAAGAAGATTATCCAGGACTTCTACTCAAATCTCTTTGATAGCCACATCCACCTGCCCACATACCAAATTCCACAGAATGGATAAGTCATTCCCAACGTTCTCCCTTCTGAAATCCGACATGCCATCTCCTTGGTAAAGAAGGGAACAGCACCAGGCCCAGACAAAGTCAGACCCGAACACCTGAAGAATCTGCCGTTGGTACTCATCAATACACTAGCTCGGCTCTTCACATGCTACCTGTCTGAATGCAAGGTGCCCTCCCAATGGAAAACTAGCAGGACAGTTCTACTGTTCAAGAAGGGAGACATTCACGACATCGAAAACTATTGCCCCATCTGCCTGTTGTCCGTTATCTATAATCTGTTTACATGAGTCATCCTGAACAGGATTGACAGAACACTAGTGAAGGACAACCATGCAAGCAAGCTGGCTTCCAGAAAGGATTCAGCACAATCAACCATATCCACACAGTAACCAAGCTCATTGAGGTTTGTAGGGAGTACAAGATGCCGCTCTGTCTCACGTTCATTGATTTACAGAAAGCCTTTGATTCTGTGGAGACTGAAGTGGTCATCGAAGCCCTAGCCAAACAGGGTGTTCAAACCCAATACATCAAGATCCTTCGTGATCTGTATTATGGATTCACTACCAGGATCTCACCATTCTACAAAGAAGTGATCATTGATGTCAAAAGAGGGGTTCAACAGGGTGATACCATTTCACTAAAACTCTGCAGCGCCACCCTCAAGAACATCATGCGACAATTAGAATGGGAAGGAATGGGAGTGAAGATAGATACAACTACACTACCTTTACACTACCTCTGCTTCGCTGATGACATCGTTCTAATAACACTAAACATCAGCCAAGCGGCACAAATGCTGGCTGACTTCGACAGAGAATGTGGAAAGATAGGTCTACAGCTGAAACTGAAGAAAACTATGTTCATGAAAAATGAACTAGATCCTGAGGCCCCATTCACTCTCAATGGAACCAACATCTCTGAATGCAGCAGTTATGTGTACTTAGGTCGAGAAGTCAACATGATGAATGACCTAAAACCTGAGCTGCACAGGAGGAAGAGAGCGGCATGGAATTCCTTCAGAGGCATCGAAGAAATAGCTAAAAGGTCAAAGAACCTCCGACTCGTGGCACATCTCTTTGACTCCACCGTTCTCCCTGCATTAACATATGCCTCAGAGACCTGGGCCCTATGAAAACAGGATGAGAATGCTATTCGGGTCTCCCAGAGAGGATTCGAAAGAGCTATGCTTGGAATATTACGCCTCACTCAAGTGAGAGAAGGAATCTGGAGTTCTGACCTCCATCACTATTCCAGAATCAGGGACGCCATCTCGTTTGCCAAGGCATTGAAAATCACATGGGCTGGACATGTAATGCGATTTGGAGACAACCACTGGACCAGACCCATTACCGAATGGATCCCACGGGATGTCAAAAGATTACGTGGCCACCCACTATAAGATGGTCAGACTCCCTTGTAAAGACCCTGAAGGTACGGTTTGAGGCTCTTCATATTCCTCAATCAACCAGATGCAATTAGGCTACATTGGCACGTGATAGGGTCCAATGGAAATGTTACTGGCGCCCGCTCGAGCAATTCGATGAATAACGGGATTCAAGTGATTTATTTATTTATTTATTTATTTATTTATTCATTTATTTATTTATTTATTTATTTAGCATCACACCCGGCAATGCTCAGGGGGCTACTCCTGGCCCTGCACTCAGGAATTACTCCTGATGGTGCTCGGGGGACCCTATGGGATTCCAGGTATCGAACTCAGGCCGGCACAGGCTGGTCGCGTGCAATGCAAATGCTCTACCCGCTGGGCTATTGCTCCAGCCCCCTATTCTAATATTTAATATAAAAGAAATAAAATAATATGATGTGAGGTGATGTTTTCTGCTTATTTTCTTTCTAGTAATATAACACTTTAAAAAAAGTCCATGTATTAATATGTAGCAGTACTTATTGCTATTTTTCAGTGAATATGATCATAATGTAAGAAAATATTCATTATGCCTTCCTCTGGTTTGTTCTACTTTACATTTATAATGTATAGTGCAGCTACTAATATAAACGTGCAATTATATATGTAAATGTTATATATGTATACATACATATACATATATATATTTTTTTTAATTTCTCTTGGGCATATACCTGGGAGTGAAAGTTCTGGGTTAATTTTACAGGAAGTATAAAATTGTTTTTCAAAGTAGCTCCAAAACTCCTCATCCTATAAAAAAAATTGATTTTATCTTTTTTTAAAATTAAAGTAACTTAGTGGGTATGAATGTGTGTATATATATATACATATATATATGAATGCATATATCATTATGGTTTTGATCATAATTTATTTAATAACTAACGATACTGAGAATATTTTAGTGTGCTTGTTTGTAAATTGTATGTAATCTATTGCTCCAGTCCCAAGAATTGAAAATTTTAATAAAACTTTGTTTTTATAATATGGATGGTTTCCTGCCCCTTGAGAGGTTGTAAGTGTAGCTGCTGTGCCCCACTGCATCAGCAGGTGGCAAATAGGAGACAGATTTGTCTAAACTGAGGTCTCTGACCCATGGGCCCTGGATGGTTGATGGTCTGACATAGAAAGAGTCTGGGCCCCCAACGGGATGAACACAGAGCCACGACAGAGCCTAGCAAGCCACCTGTGGTGTATTCAATATGTCAAAAACAGTAACAATAATGGACCTCATTCCCAGCAAATGGGATGTTACTGGTCCCCACTTGAGCAAATCAATGAACAATGGAAGACAAATGATATAAATGATACAAGTGATATAATCTTTAGAAAATGTCAAGCATTTGGCTCATAATTTAGTTATGCTTTCATCTTTTACAATTAAGTTTTAATATTTCTTTACATATCTGGAGAGCTGCTACTGGCTCTCACTGTGCCCAGCAGATTACGAGGTGCCCGGGTGGGGAGGAGGGTCCTATCCCTGGCCCACCAACCCAGCAGAACCTCTCAAGAAGCCAGAGGGACCCCCACGACGAGGGCCACCATTTTCCACATCCGGACTCCCCACTTGTCAGAGCTCCACCCAGCAGAAGAGCTAATCACAAGCTCTGCTCGCATGGCCGCAAAGCAGTTCATCAATAAATACTCGAGATTACAGGTGAATACAAGAGTATCCCACCTGCACGGCAGAGCCTAGCACGCATGTCATATTTGATATTCCAAATACCAGTAACAATTATAGACCTCATTCCCATGACCTAATGGAATGGTTTGAGGCTCTTTATGTTCTTGGAGGGAGCAGATGCCCTTGAACTACACCAGCATGTGACAGGACGTATGGAGATATAACTGGTGCCTGCTCAAGCAAATTAATGATGAACAGGAAGACAAGTGACAAGTGATACAAGTGATACATATCTGGATTCCAGACTTCACAGCTTGTCTGAGCTCCACCCAGCAGAAAAGCTGATCACAGCCCTGCTAGTCAGAATCCCACCCTACAGCCGTCTATTTCAAGCCTAGGTATGCCTGATCCAGAGACTCAGAGACATGGGGTAGAGCTGCTACTGTCTCTCCCTGTGTCCAATTGATCATGAGGCACCCAGGAGGGAAGGCCTGGCCTGCCATCTCAGCAGAGTCTCGCAAGAAACCAGAGGAACCCCCCATAGCAAGAGGGCTGCCATTTTCAACATCTGGACTCCACAGTTTGTCAGAGCTCCACCCAGTAGAAAAGCATGTTCATCAATACATTCACGAGATGAGAGGCTACTACAAGAGTATCCCACCTGCATGGTAGAGCCTTGCAAGTTACCCGTATTGTATTTGATATGCCAAACTCCAGTAACAATTATAGACCTCATTCCCATGACATGAAGAAATGGTTTAAGGTTCTTCATGCTCCTGGAGCAAGCAGTTGCCCTTGGGCTACACTAGCATGTGACAGGAATTATGGAGATGTTACTGGGGCCCGCTCGAGAAAATCGATGAACAACAGGAAGACAAGTGACCAGTGATATTTGGATACTAGACTTATACATGTTTTCTCATTTGGTGAGCTGTCTTTTACTGATATTATGGTCTTTTGATTCATGGAGGTTTTTCATTTTGATGCAGTACAGTTTATTCCCTTTTTTTTTTGTTATTTTGTTTTGGTGTTATATCTAGGAAACCATTTCCTAATCCAAGGTCACAAAGATTTCCACCTTCTTTTTTTTTTTGTTGCTTTTTGGGTCACACCCAGCGATGCTCAGGGGTTACTCCTGGCTCTGCACTCAGGAATTACTCCTGGCGGTGCTCGCCTGACCATATGGGATGCTGGGGATTGAACCTGGGCCTGCATAGGCCGGCCGTGTGCAAGGCAAACACCCTACCCGCTGGGCTATCACTCTGGACCCTTTCCACCTATTTTTTCTCTATAAGTTTTATATCATAAAATCCTATATTAAGTTCAAAATTAGTCTGAGTCATTTTTAATATAAAGAGTCTTATTCACTCCCTTACATGTAAGCATTCAGATGCCCCATGTACCTTTTGTTGAAAAAATACTATTTTCCCCTGAATAAATTGTCCTGTGAATTTTGGTTAAATATATATTTTCCATTTCTGAATGGAAATATATATATATATATATACATATATATATACACAAACATATTATATATATTTTTTTGAAAGTGAGAAATGAGTAAACCAATTGTGTTCTTCCCTACTTCCTTTGACTATTTTCTTTTTCCATATATATATTTTTTAAATCAGTTTGTCAATTTGGGTACAGGAGAGGGGTGAGGGAGAGAGAAGACAGGATCCTGACGTTAGAGCATTGAGTGTTTAGAATAACTTGAATATTGCACTGTAACAATATTAAGTCTGCCCATTAGATGTCTATATACCCACTTTAATTTTTAAATAATCTTTAAGAATTTTAGAATGACAGTTTTTAAATGCTTTTATATTATTGAATATATGGCTTTTTGCCTTTGTTTCTGCAGTGCCACAGATCACACTGAAGGCTTCACACATGCTCTACTACTAAACTACATCTATGGTTCTGTGCTGTCTTGAATAAAAGGTACAAAGAGTAATAGTACAGATAATAAAGGTATGGGAAATAAAGCAAATTTAAGATTCTACATGAGAAAACTTATAATATCATATGCTCACAATTTTAATATGAAATATTTAATTACTTTTTGTTTTCTTTTGGGGCCACATCCTGAACTGCTCAGGGTTTACTCCTGGCTCTGCACTCAGGGATCACTCCAGGGCTGGGCTCAAAGGACCAAATGGGATCCCAGGAATCAAATCCACATAGGCCACATACAATGCAAGTAACTTGCCCACTGTACTATCTATTCGTTGTTCACTTTAAAAAGGAACATTTATTTTTATAAATTAACTTATTTTAGGCAAGACTATTTCCCAAAGTGCCATGAATAACAATACAATGTACTATATTCGTCTGAGTTTAAGAGGCTAGCCATTCATAACAGCAACAAGATCTTTGCTAACACAAAGAAGCACCAAGAAAATTTTATCAAGTAAATAGTTTCGTTCCAATTATCTGAGAAAGCTAGAACAAAAACAGCTATATGTTGTCACTGATAACTTTCATTTCATCTTACTTTTGTATAACTCTTTAAAAGACAATCTACTACAGAGATAACTTAATCTTTGTAACACAAAAATATCTCTTATGATTCTACAGTCATGCTTACTAACAATTTTAACTCACAATGAATATTCTAAAAGACAAATCCCTGTTACACAATAGTAAGTTTAAATTATCTATTTATAATACTTAGAGTGGGTCACAGGAATTTATTAGGTGTTCATTAATATAAATCAATACCAACTGATGCATAAATCCTACAAGAGATGAATAATTACAATTCAGGGCAATCTACCCATCTTCACAATGTGCAGAAGCAGTGAAAGTTTTCATTCAAAATAAACATTTCAACAATACGTTTTTCACTACAGTAAGAAACATCCTTCATGCAAAAAATTAAATTCTGAGCCAAAGGTGGAAATTTTCATAATCCACTAATACTGAACTAGCTATATAAGTAGTTAACTACTTACTTTCTTAAAATTAATAAAATATAAATTGGAGACTGGAGATTATATGCCAGCATAACAATTTAATATGAATATCATAATAAAATAATATCTAAAATATCTGGCAACCAAACAATAACAGCATTTTAATAATTGTTTAACTTTACTGTCATAAGGAAAAACAATGCTGCTCATTGTTTTGGCCCAAGATATAAAAAAGACATAGCCCATGCATTGATAAAGTGAGAAAAGAAAACATCTGCTTAGGACAGAGTGATAGCACAGTGGGCAGGACACTTGCCTTGCACCTATATGGCCAACCCAGAGTCCATCTCTGGTATCTTATATGGTCCCAAAGCCCACCAGAAGTGACTCCTGAATGTAAAGAGAAGAGTAACCCCTGATGCACAAAAACAAAAGAACAAAGCAAAACAAAAACATCCCTGTAAACAATAATGCTCGGAAAGGCCTAGAGAATGTCAAGTAAATATTTTTAAGTAAATATATGAAATCCTCATGCATTTTACTACTTCAAATAGAAAGTAACAGTAATTAAGAATCTACTTATTACAATTTATTCATGCAAACAATGTTTATTATTATTTTATACATGCGACATTTATTAAATTATATTATATATCAGGTGCTGATGTCTTTGGAAAGGAAGGGCCATACTCTAAAATGGTCAGGGGTAACTCCTGGCTCTGCACTCAGGAATTACTCCTGGCAGTCCTTGAGGAACATATGGATGCCAGTGATCAAACCTACATGGTCCACAAGCAAGGCAAGCACCTAACCACTGTGCTAATTCTCAAGCAAATACTGCTGTCTTGACATATACAGAAGCCCATAAATTGTTAAGAAATACATATGAAACATACATCTGAATTAATAAAATATTTAGCAATGTTAGAATAGGAAACCAAATGCAGAATCAAAATAAATAATGTCGACATCAGCAAACTTTTAAGAAAACATAAAAGAAAATAAAAACCTTTTCTCTAAAATCTAATAAAACTAAAAAATGGTAAAAAAAAACTTAAGATGAAATGAGTACTGTTCATTTGAAAATAAATTGATAAAAAGGACCTATAAATTACTTTAATAAACAGAAATGCCAATAGAAAGACAATGAATTATAACATTGTTGCTTCTCCCTCAAATTATTGTAAATACAGTATCAGTTAAAATACCAAGTATAGGGTCGGAGTGCAGTGGGCAAGGTGCTTGTCGTGCATATGGCCCAGTGGGGTTCAATCAGTGTTATCTCATATAGTCTCCCAAGGCCCACCATCAGTGATCCCTGAGCACAGAGTTAGAGGTAAGCCCTGGCCCTTCCGAAAAAGGGAAGGGGCGATATCAAGGACAGGGTCAGAGATAGAACATATGTTTAGCATATATGAGACTGAAAGCTTAATCCCCTCCTTCTCGACCCCTGAAAAACACTTGATGTTTGGGCTTACCACCCCACAGCACCAGAAGTTGTATCCCTGGCACAACAAACTGTAAATAGAGAAATATATGACTAATAGTATTATTGTATCAATTTGAAAAACCAAATAGCTATATTGTATTCTGAAGAAAGTACACAAAAACAGGGAGTTGGAGCGATAGCCAAGCAGGTAGCGTGTTGCCTTGCATTCGGCTGGCCCATGCTGGCCCAGATTTGATCCCCGGCATCCCATATGGTCCCTGAGCACCGCCAGGAGTGATTCCTGAGTGCAGAGCCAAGAGAAAACCCTGAGCATTGCCGAGTGTGACCACCCCCCAAAAAAAAGCAAAAAAAAAAACAACTTGGAGGAAATAAACGATGTAGCTATCACTATATATTATTAAGCTATAGCAGTTATGATAGTATACATTAGGTCATAAGAAACACAAACATACTCTATAAAATAAAATGAGACAAATCATCCACTAGAAAACACTGGTAAATATATGACCATTCATCACAGCACAAGAAAAACTTTAAATTATGAAGGCAAACAACAAATGTAAAGATAATGAATCTTTCTAGAAATTGGAAGAACAAATTCATATCATAAAAAGACCCATAATTTGATAATATTTTATAAGTTTAAAATGATCAAGTATTGGGAAAATGGCAAAAATATCTGTTGATGAAATGTAAATCTATACTATGATGGCAAAAAGCAAATAGACATCAACTATTCAAATTTTAATGAATATACTTTAGAACCGAAAATTTTGAATTACCAGCCTACCATTAAAAAAGAAAAATTAGGGCAAGGGAGGTAGTTCACGTAGTAAGACAGCTGTATAGAAAGTAGTGGATGTTGGTGGGAGTGCCGACTGGTCCAGTCCTTTTGGAAAACAATATGGGCATTCCTCCGAAAACTAGATATTGAGCTCCCATTTGATCCAGCAATAGCACTCCTGGGAATATACCCAGAGACCGAAAAACACATAGCAGAAACACTATCTGTACTTCTTTATTCATCTCTGTGCTATTCACTATAGCTAGAATCTGGAAACAACCTAAATGCCCGAGAACAGAGGACTGGCTAAAGAAACTGTGGTTCATCTACACTATGGAATACTATGCGGCTGTCAGAAAAGATGAAATTATGAAATTTACCTGCAAATGGATGGACATGGAGACTATCATGCTGAGTGAAATTAGTCAGAAGGAAAAGGACAGATATAGAATGACTGCATTCATTAATAGGATAGTGTTTTACTAAATGTGCGAAACGGTAATGGCAGATTAAAACTCACCATTGAATATACACAAAGAGACTTAAGTGATAAACTCTAAATATCTGCAGGGCTAGCCATAATGTGTAAAATAAGAGGGAGAGAGATGCAGAGACAGAGACAGAGCGAGAAAGAGAGGAAACTGGGGTACCTGCTATTAAGGCAGCATGGGGGGTGGACGGGAGGGGGTGGGCTACATTGGTGGTGGAAATGGGGCACTGGTGGAGGGATGGGTGCTGGTATACTGTATTACCAAGAACCAATTATGAACACCTTTGTAATTGTATGTCTCACAGTGGTATAATAAAAAATTTAAAAAAAGAAAAGGAAAAATTAAAAAAAAGAAAGTAGTGGACCCCAGCTCAATTTCTGGCACTATTTATGGCCCCCTGAGTACTGCCAAGAGTGACCCTTAAAATGAAGTCAAGAATAAGCCCTGAGCACCACGAGGTATGCCCAAACCTCACTTTAAAACAAATCCAAAAATAAACACTAGTACAAGTGTATAAGAAATCTGAATAAGAAAGCTCACCTAGTATTGTTTGAAAGAGCAGAACTAAATTAAATATCTATGAAGATGTGAGCCTGAAATGATCCATAGTAAAACCATATTAATAAGCAGAATAGTAGATGCTGCATCTAAGAATAATCATGTATATCTACATGCTATCAAGTAACCTACATGAAAGTGATAATAAGGTATAAAACTTGTGACCCTTTATGAATGGAACCCTTGTTATAAATAACAAAAGAAATATCTCACTACGTAAAACTGGGCACAGATATCTTGGAGGTAACTAATGCCAAGCCATCCCCAAATCAACTTTATGCTCATAATATAGCCCATATTTGAAGGCAATTTAGTTATACATTTGATCTCTGTAGATAGCCTAAAACAGGAAACTTAGCAATGTTACACAAATACTAATAGGAAGGAAATGTATTTGTTTTCCCAGGAAACGTTTAGATCTGTTTAGTTTAAGAAAAACTCAAACATCTGTTTAGAGAGTAAGGCATTTACTGTGTCAACACACTGCCAACCCGGCTTTGATCTGGGCACTGCATATGGTTCCCCAAGCCCAGCCAGGCATGATCCCTGAATGCAGAGTGATAGTGAGCCCTCAGCACCTCAGGTGCACACACACACACACACACACACACACACACACACACACACACACACACACACACACATACCCTTTGATCTCAGCTATGCTTTATTTTTTTATTTTATTATACCAGTGTGAGATAAACAATTACAAAACTGTTACAAAAGTGCTTATGATTAGGTTCCAGTCGCACAGTGTTCCAGCATCCATCCCTCCACCAATGTTCATTTCCCACCACTAATGCCCCAATTGCCTCCCCCTCCTCCAGCCCGCCTCTACGGCAGGAACTCCACCTCTTTTCTCTCTCTCTTTCACTCTCTTTCTCCTCTCCCTGTCTTCCTTCTCTTAGACATTGTGGCTTACAATACATACATTAGGGGTTATCATGTATATCACTTTGCCTACATACAATCTTCAGTTCTAGGCGGATATTACAATTTCCAACAATCAGCTATAATTTAAACAGAGTGTTAAGTTTTATAAATCACAATGCCCTAATAAAAGTGAACAAATAATCTTTTACATATGCATAATTTCAAAAAGTCTGTATATACTAAACTCAAATATGTTTCATGAGGCTAAGAAGATAGCCTCATGAAACAAGAAGTTCACCAAATAGTCACTGGCTAGTTGCTAGTTGAGAACAGTAGTATTCATTTTACATTTTCAAGTTTCTCTTTCTATTTTCCAGGTGCTCTACGCTGGGCCTACATTGCTTTTTGGTGGAAAAGATGTGGACTTTTTTTTCCAGTTTAATTTTAGCCATTGATTTACAATTTTACAATGCTGTCGGCTTCATACAAACCTCAGGCCAATACCACATAGGACACCTGAGTAACCATCTCACTCCACTACTGTCTCTAGATCAACTCACATAACCCTCCCCTACCTCAGTATTCCCATCTCACTGCCTTGGTTAAGTTCCATCTTCAGTTGATTAAAGCTCTTAGACTCTGTAGAAAGGGAAAACAACACATGGTTTTTGTTTTGTTTTGTTTACTAAACGATACTTCTGTAGGCCAGATTAATAGTATAGCAGATAGGGCGCTTGGCTTGCATGCAGCCAACCCAGGTTCTATACCGACTTCCCATATAATCTCCCAAGCACTTCCAGGAGTAATTCCTACTGAGTGCAGAGACAGGAGTAATCCCTGAACATTGCTGGGTGTGGCTCAAAACCCAAAAATGAATGAATTAACTAAAAAATTAAACAATACGTCATCTGTTACTGATTTTCTTATTTGTTTTTGGAGCACACCCAGCAGGGCTCAGGGGTTACTCTGGCCTCTGTGCTCAGGGGTGATCTCCTAGTGAGGCTCAAGGAACCATGTAAGGTGTTGGGGATGAAACCTGGATTTACAGCATACTGGGTAAGTGCCCTAATCACTGTTCTATCTCTCCAGTCCATTACTGCATGCTTTAGACATTTCTGAAAATAAGGCCAAATTATTTCTCTGCTCCAGCCTCTCCCTTTTCTGGGTCCTTTTTGCGGCCCACTGATTCAAAACTAGCATCCGAGCTTCAGTTCACCAGTGTGTGACTTCATCTCTCCCACCACGGCACTCACTGATCTTCCTGCTGGCTCAGCCCTTGCCCCAGTTCCCAGACCAGAGCAGGGCTTCATTTCCAAGCAGTAATACAAGGTCATCCCCTCCTCCGTTCTGGGTCTGCGCAGCCACAATGTTTCTGATCCTGAGTCCTCCTGGAGTCCTCAGAGACTCCTCTGAGTCCTTTGACCTTTGTCATTGAGGACTCAAGTATCATTTCATTTCTTTCACTTCTTTTTTGTATTAAATTGTTCAGGTATTTTTCCCACATTCCCAAAATCATGTTTTTAAAAACCTCTGAAGGAAGTATTGGATGAATGAAAGTTACATTTGTTCAACTAGAAACTCATTTAATTTATCAGAGACAAAATGAATTCAGAATTAATTAATCGGTTAGCAAGAAACTAATATAAGATCACGAACCCTACAGGGGGCAAAAAAAGAAAAAAATATTTTAAAGACATAACTCTTATTCTTGACACACTTAAAATCAGGAGTGGTTGAGAACACCTAAGAAAAGAAATTCAGAATAATTACTGTTTTGGCTTCTGCCTTTAACAAGCAACATTTTCTTGCCTGAGGTCCTGATTTCACAGATGGGCAAACGGCAATGGAGGCTGCCTGCCTGGAGCCCAGGCTACTGCCAGAACTGACTTTTGCCTCCTGTCTCCACAACATGTGCTCCAGCATGCCCGGCTCGGCTCATCATGGCTTGTACACTTGCCCACTCTAGATTATTCGCTGCCTTCTCGTCTTTCTCTTCCTCTAGCTCCTGCTGTGGGCTACCATCTAAATTTCTACTCTTTTTTCTCAGGTACCCTCTTGCCACCTGCTTTTTGTATTCAAACTCCAAATGACAAGTTGGGATCATAGCTCTAGCTTGCCACTTCTACCTTTCCACAACACTATCAAGAGAGACTTCAAAGTCAAACAATAAAGAGATCATGACTTGTTCATCCTTTTCTTTTACTCCACAAAACTGTCCTTCAGCCGCTTGATCTCTTAGTTCTCCACACAACTATGGGCTCCAGGGAAAGCTGAGCCAACACCCAGCCCCAGAAGGGAGATCCTGATTGCCTCCGTCTGTCATGCATGGTGTGTGTGCCCTTTGCCTTTGCTTCGAATAGATTGGGAATGAATAGTGAAAAAGGTGCCTCTAGGAGAGAGGTTTCCCTGTTTTCCTGAAAGAGACATTGCTGGTGCATGATGACTGAGCCATCACTACAAACTGAAACTGCAGATTCCACTCAGACAGGGCAGGAGGGGACCCTGACCCTACGCCTCATGGATGGAGTCATCGCCCTCTAGACTTTCCATCACTTCTAAAAATCTCTTAGAATATTCTCCCTCTCCTCCACTGCCAGGTTAAATACATAAAATATAAATGGCACAGATCAGAAAAAATAATAGAATATATTAGTTGTTTTATTTTCAAAGAAGTCTAGGTGAAACGGGAATTAGATATCTGGATTGTTTGCACTTGGAAATTATTATATGTAAAATGGCTATTAACTATACATGAAAATCTGTATTTTTAAATATCTGGAAGTAGAGTTTCCCAGTGGTATGGTAAAAGGTTTTTTTTTTGTTAATTAATAATCTCTATGTTTGTTTTGGTTTATATTCAACAGTGCTCAGGCTTCCCCTGGCTCTGCACTAAAGGATCACTAACGGGCTCAGGAAAACACATCCGGTGACTGGGACTGAACCTGGATGAGCTGCACCAGTATGATGTATAGCCACCATACTGTTTCTCCAGAGTATTTTGGGGAATGCCGCGGGGTCCCCGACAGAACCAGGAAGCGAGTTCCCTTCTACCTCTGATGCCGGCGAGAAATGGATGAAGACTCACGAATCCGATGCAGTTTTAAAAGGCTTTACTTATCACAGGTTCAGGCATACAAATCAGCAATAGAAAAAACCCTGTACTTAGGATTCCCAGCTAGAACCCCAGCCATGTGTAGGCCAAGATGGCGGCCACCACGTGTTAAGGCCCTGTAAAGAGAAGACAAAGACAAGATTCCCGAGAAGAGTGCAAGCGCCAAAAGAGAGCCCCAAAAGAGAGCCCCAAAAGAGTCCCAAAAGAGTCCCAAAAGAGAAGAAAGAGAGAGAGAGAGAGAGAGAGAGAGAGAGAGAGAGAGAGAGAGAGAGGAAGAGGAAGCTGGCTGGTTTTATACCCCTGCAACTCAGACCTCCCACTATTATGGGAAGCAGGAAGGGCCAAATGCATTAGGTAATTTCTCCCAGCACCTCACCTAGGCCCTATTATATGCTAATATTTTGAGCCAAGATCTGCCTGGAAATGCCTTTATAGGGTAGAGAAGGGGGTTTCTGAGATGACATGTCTCTATACCAAAGACTATACTAATACCAGTTAAATTTTCCCCAAGCCTTCACAAGAGTCTCGTCTACTTCACGGTAGTTTTGTATCTTAGTTGCCATTGAGTTATCAGGGAGCCATGCTTGCTTGCTTGGAGGCAAATAGCATTTCTCTCTGGTCTAATTACTTAGAGATCCAACGTGGCCAGTCAAATATGCTGGTAAGATCTAGCTAGTCCTACAATGATTGTGGTAGCATGAGAGAATATTTATACCAGCCAGTACAGAATACATGGTCAGATAAACTGCCACATTTAGACTACCCCCCCTTATCTACGAATTGACCTGCAGGAGGCAATCCAGGGCAGATGCAGAGGCTCTTAGAGGAGTCCTGCAACATTTAACATCAAGAGAAACTGCCAAATTATTTGCCAAGTATCTCATTCCTAATTCCATTGATACAAAAAGATGTCTCTTTTTTCAGGTATGGTAAAGGAATATTAAAACAATTATTATCGATTATATAACCTTGTTATCATGCTATTAATATTTATGACTCTGATGAACACACAGTTAGTACTGATATTCACCAACAAAGTGCCCAGAACCCACCACTATCCTCTAGTTACTTTCTCCAGTTCTTCATTCATTGCCTTGCTGTTGCAAGGCAATGAATTGAGGATGGCTAGAAAACAAGGTTTGAGGCCATGGTTCCAACGCTGTTTAAATGAACATATTGCTGATGCATGATAATTTGTCTTCTTTTAAAATTTAGCTTTTCTAATATATGTACAATAATATCACAAAGTGGTTTTAAATTGTATTATTTTGGAGAATGAAATATAAAATTTATTTTTCTATACTAATTGGCCATATGCATACCTTACTTAGTATTTTTTGTAGATTATATGTTCACTCTTTAGTTGATTTTCTTCTCACTGAGATGAATATATTCCTTAACAATTAGCTCTGTGCAAAGCAAATAAATTAAAATGGCTGTACATTAATCTAGTAACTCTCATGTCTTGATGAGTAGAATGTGTTCTTGTTAATTTTGTAGCCAAATTTGTTTTTCTTTTAACTTATGGTCAATGCTTGGGGTCCTAAGATCTAAGATATCTCTGCTTACCTGCAAATCACAAAATTACTCTTATGTATTTTCTTTTAGAAGTTGATATACTCGAAACATATAGTCAAATCTCAAACCAGTAAGCCCAATGAAAGAAATCGCTACGGCAGAAAGATTTAACATAGACAGAAGGAATGAAGATCCAGCAAGAGGGTACCATTAAGACTGGGATAGTGGTTACACAGGTAGATTTGTGAATACTAAACATCAAAAATGTATACACTATTGCATACCTCAATAAACTCCCTTATTATAATATACCAGTGTAGAACTAACTGTTAGGAAAATGGCAGTCGCGGTCCTATAGCATAGAACTTAATCAAAAGTGGGCTATGCCTAAGGCACAACTATCAACCGTAAAGGAAACAGAACTTCTTAAATAAATTTCACCTTGTTGTTAATACCACTACATCTTTCAAAGAAAATGATATCATTCAAATAAACCAACCATACTCTGAGCTAGGCAGTTGGTAGTTAGTAGCAACCAGCTTCTATCTTCATTCAAAGAGGGGATTCTTTTTTTCCTTTACTCCATTCAAAAAAGTTTCATGGGGGCCAGAGCAATAGTAGAGCAGGTAAGGCATTTGCCTTGCATAAAGCTGACCTGGGTTCTATCACAAGCATCCCATACGATCCCCCAAGCACTGCCGGTAGTAATTCCTTTCTTTTTTTTGTTTTTGAGGGGTCACACCCGGCAATGCTCAAGGGTTACTCCTGGCTTTGCACTCAGGAATTACTCCTGGCAGTGCTCAGGGGACCATAAGGGATGCCAGAGATCAAACAAGGATCAGCCGCGTGCAAGGCAGACGCCCTACCCGCTGCGCTATCACTCCAGCCCTTCCAGGAGTAATTCTTGAGGACACAGCCAGGAGTAACCCCTGAGCATCATAGGGTGTGACCCAAAAAAAAAAAGCTTCATGTCAGCATGGTTTACAACACTGTTCAGAATATTGTTTCTGGAGTACAGTGCTGGTACATAAAAGCCACTACCACAGCTTTAGAGTCCTTCCACCATGGGCCCTCCCAGCACACATCTCTCAGGCGCATGCAGCCGCTTCCTGCTCCCATACACACACTTAGGAAACTCACTTTTATAGACAGACGCTCAGGGTTCTTTCTCCTTTGGCCATTTTTGTTCCCTTACTTTGTTTCTTTGTACTCCACATGAGAACTATTATTTAGTAAAGGAAGGGATTTTTTTTTAAGATAGAGATGGATGAAGAGAAGAAAGGGAAACGGTCCTTAGCTCTCTCCTTCATATAAGAATCTGTGAAGTGGGGCTGGAGCGATAGCTCAGTGTGTAGGGCCTGTGCCGGCCGGGTTCGATCCCCGGCATCCCATATGGTCCCCGAGCACCACCAGGAGTAATTCCTGAGTGCAGAGGCAGGAGTAACCCCTGAGCATTGCCGGGTGTGACCCCAAAAAAAAATCTGTGAAGTAAAAATTCATGAGGCTCATGAGGCGCCCGGGAGGCATGGCGGGTTCAAGCCCTGGCCCGTCACCCCAGCAGAGCCTCACAACAAGCCAGATGACCCCCCCACTCCATGGGGCCACCATTTTCCACATCTGAACTTCCCTCTCCTCAGAACTCCACCCAGCAGACCAGCCTATCACAGCCCGGATCATGAACACCCACCCTGCAGCAGTTTTTATATTCAATCTGGCCCAGGTATGCTGATCCAGAGACTCACAGACATGGGGCAGAGCTGCTACTTGCTCTCCCTGTGCCCAGCCATTCATGAGGTGCCCGGGGCATGGCGGGTTCTAGCCCTGGCCCGCCACCCCAGCAGGGCCTCACAACAAGCCAGACGACCCCCCCACTCCATGGGGGCTGCCATTTTCCACATCTGGACTTCCCTCTCATTAGAACTCCATCCAGCAGACCAGTCTATCACAGCCTGGCTTGCACGGCCGCTTACTTTATTTGGAGGTGACTACAAGAGTATGCCTCCCGCACGGCAAGCTTGTCAAGTTGCTCATGTTGTATTTGATATGCCAAACACCAGTAACAATTATATTAGGTCATTCCCATGACCTAATATAATGGTTTTATATTAGGTCATTCCCATGACCTAATATAATGGTTTTATATTAGGTCATTCCCATGACCTAATATAATGGTTTGAGGCTCTTTATGTTCCTGGAGCAAACAGATGCCCTTGGGCTCTACTAGCATGAGACAGGACATATGGAGATATTTGGCACCCACTCTAGCAAATAGATGATCAATGGGAAGATAGATAGTGAAGTAAAAATAACCATTTTCTTAGGAATGAGAAAAAAGGGATCCAATAAGAAATAAAAATTTATTCTGAAATGTCATGGGAAAGTTGGATAGCTAGAAGACAGTAGCAGAAGTCATCCAATAGCAGTAACTAAAATGTAGATAGTGTTTGAGCATCTGAAATTTGACTACTAGTCACGACAAAACTAGTAGTTCTCTGAAACTGATTGAAGAAATTCTATGTCCAATTTAGTGTTTTTATAAAAGAAAACACTCTAGCTCTACACGGAGCAGCTATCTTTTAAATTAAATGTCTACTGAATTTACTAGGAACAAAGTAAATTATGAAAATGCAAGAGACCATAAGTAAATAAAAAATTATATGTAGACTTACATCCCCCAATTAATTGAGTTTTGCATATATTTCTTTAGGTTAGGCCTGTATAGCTGGTAAGGAAGCATACATTCTGAAATTACTCTGGCAGGTATCAATTACTACACAATTAATAAAAAATTCACTATCTCATCTAATAAAAAATTCACTATCTCAAAAACTGTGGGATATCTTTTCCAGGAAATGTGAGGGAAAAATACCTTTTTCTGAGAGTGAAGGAATATTCTTTTTTATTTTAAGATAGTCTAATGGTACTTTACAACTTCCTCAAACCCAATAGAATTACAATAAACATAGAATTCTTCACTTTCACTAAACTCTCTTCTAAGTTCAAAAAATCAGGTGGAACATCAGTTCATTTGGTCATTTATTTCATCACAGTTATTTTGTGTGGATTTTAGAAGAAAAAGAATTCTTAACACTTCCCCACTAAGAATTCACAAATTAGCTATGTATGAATAAAATCTTAGATTTAGAGCAGATACATAATAAAAAGCAGAAGTCAAATTTACATAACAATATCTCAAAAGCATTGTACTAATTTTATCTTTGGATTCTGTAATCCATGGTCTCTTTAAAATAATTTTGTCTAGGGGCCGGAGTGATAGTCCAGTGGGTAGGGCATTTGCCTTGGAGTGGAGCGGACCAGGGTTTGATCCCCGGCATCCCACATGGTCCCCTGAGCACCGCCAGGAATAATTTTTGAGTGCAGAGTCAGAAGCAACCCCTGAGCATCGCCGGTGTGACCCAAAAAAGCCAATAAATAAATAAATAAATAAATAAATAAAATAATTTTTGCCTATTGCCTGTGGCATAGGCATATTAGTTCATTGGCACTCATTAACCATAGAATGTAAATCGCAGGAGCCAGAGAGAAAGATTGATAAGGTACTTGCCTTACATACTGCTGAGGCAGGTTGGATCCCCAGCATCCCATATGTACTGCCATGAGTTACCCCTGAGCACAAAGTAGGAGGAAGTTCTGAGCACAGGCAGGAGTGACCCCGCCAAACAAATACAAAAGGTAGAAACACTGTAGTTAATTTTTTGATTTGAATCTCCAACCCAATCAGGAAGTTCCACAAATACTGATTACTTAGGTCCCAATAAAAGCCAAGCAAACAAAACAGGAAGATACTGGAAAAGAACCATAAAATTTTACATATATTTTAAAAATCCAAACATATGCATTATGTATATATGTAAGCATGTGGAATTATATATTCATATTTATAAATGCACACATATATGTGTGTATATATACGTCTAAGAATTTAGTGAGCTTTATAACAACAAAATATGGACTTATCAGAAAGTCAAAGAAAAAAAAAATTTTTTTCTCTTTGGGTCACACCTGGCAATGCTCAGGGGTTTCTCCTGGCTCTGCACTCAGGAGTTACTCCTGGCGGTTCTCGGGGATCATATGGGATGCTGGGGATCGAACCCGGCTGGCACAGGCCGGCCGCTGCAAGGCAAAAGCCCTACCCGCTGGGCTATTGCTCCCGCCCCAAGAAAAATATTTTTAAAAGCACTAAAAATAGCAGTTATATGATTTCAGCTCATAGGCTAACAATAATGATTCATTTTGTTTCATCATAATCTACTTCCATGTTATCACTACATTAATTTATGAGGAACAAAATACTTTTTCGCTCATATTAATGCATGCTGTATTCACACCTATGAAATAACAGAAATACCGAAAGCAATGATATAGTCTTTAAGTAAAAATTTTTTTAAAATCCAGTAGTTAAGTTTTGAAGATATATCATCTGGTATCACAGTTATGATTTCACAGAGCTGCAGAATCTAACCCTGTAGTTTTGCTACACTTCATCTTCAGGGTAAAAATTCACTTAAAAAGAAAATTAAAATGTCTAACAGGTAAGTTTGTTAAAGACAAAAAGTCACTGATATTTTAATATGGAACTGACTATAAGTGATATGTTGAAAATGTTTTAGTTTCATCAACTGAATACTTTAAACCTCAGGAAATTAAGAAAACTCTCAAAATAGAAATAAAATGCCAAATCCTAAGTTCTGTTAAATTATGTCCTTTTGAAATGATATTCATGTTCATAATAATTTATCTTAATACACATGAGAATATGTACATTTTGTTTATTATTTGAATACACCAAAATAAGTTTATTTTGAATTTTATAAACAATGACAATCAATTTCAAATGACCACTCTAAACACTGTTACTGTAACTTGTAGATTTTATTTTTTCTAAATGAAGTTTCCCCAAAAAACTTATTTGTCTTCCTTATGCTATTTAATATATTAAGGATGTATGTATCGAGACAGTTAATAAACAATAACCAAGTTTAAACGTGCACCAATAGGTACAGCCCAAATGCCATTCTACAGGCAGCTGATATTATCTTGCTTGGGCACAAGCCTCAAACAAGACCTATATTCATCATAACTTGGTCTTCTAGTGGATTACTTGAAAGCATGAGCCATTTAGAATCACTAAAATCCACAACACTCTCCTCTCACCCCCAAAAAGATTGTGGTAGCAATGTGATAAGAGTCCTGAGAAATACAATTCAATAGTGAATGTCTTCATACATGCCAAATTAAATAATCCTGGATGTTGTTATCTAATATATGTTCCTAGAGTATTTGTGGATTCGAATAAAAGACAGTGTTGTGATCATCATAATGATAAAAATCCTTATTGTTTAGAAAGGTCATTTCTGTCTTGAAAAGAGATTTTTAAAAAGCGTACTCTGTGTTCTCATAGTGATACAGACGGTGGATACTCTGTCTTGGAAGGGAATTCTGGGTGAGAAAATGAACTAAAACACTGTCTCCAGGGAAGCTGAACATTCTTTACAGAATGGAGGTTTTATCTACAGATGTTCCCACACTACAAGTTATCCCAAGTGATGGTG
Organism: Cryptotis parvus; assembly: GCA_021461705.1. NCBI lineage: Eukaryota > Metazoa > Chordata > Mammalia > Eulipotyphla > Soricidae > Cryptotis > Cryptotis parvus. The sequence continues at coordinate 33,109 of JAJIBD010001517.1, read as the reverse complement.
TAAGAACTAGGTATCAGCCTGATACTTTATCAAAACACTCACCAGTATGGGAAACAGTCCAGCACATTTCTCTCTGCCTCTAGCTCCAATACCCTGTGGAATCCTTTCCCAGAGTCTCTGTCCCAGCCCCAGTGGGGCCACTGAAGACCATCTTTTCTGAACGACATAATCATCTTCCCTCTTCAGAATCTCTCTCAGTACTGACTTCCTCTTCATTTCTTTTTACACTGTTTATATATGTTCTAATTTTCTTGTACAAAGTAATTCTCTATGAATTACCAAAAGTAGAAATTATACAGGCTATGTAAGCCCAATATAAAAGCAAACTTAGATATTTATCTTATTTTTTTTCTCTTAAGGCTTATAACATGCATCTTTTTTTTATATTTTATTATACCACCATGAAATATACAATTACAAAGATGTTCGTAAGATGTTCATATTTGGTTTCGGTCATACAGCGTTCCAGCACCCATCCCTCCACCAGTGCCCATTTCCCACCACCAATGTCCCCGATTCCTTCCCGCTCCCCTAGCCTGCCTCCATGGCAGATTCTTTATTTCTTTTTCTTTCTCTCTATCTTTTTCTCTTTTCCTTCCCTTCCACATTGTGGATTACAATACATCCATTAAAAGGTTGTCATAAATTATCACAAACGTGTGGGAGTCAGAGGCTAGGTAAGACAAAGAATGGAACAGTGTGCTAATAATTATCGAAAGTGCTAATACCAACCTAGAGCTGAGCATTAAATACAGGCAAAAGATACACATGTCCTTCATTTCTTTCAAGCAAGTAACTTTACTGTGTCCTTAAGTAATTATTGAACTATTTTTACTACTAAGTGTGTGTTTTGTACCAGGCAAAACACACTTAACCCTTTAGCCAGTTCCATGAGTGAAACATCATTCCCATTCTACAGATGAATTAAAGGACTTAAATAGTACTCAAGGAGTAACAAACTCAGGACACTCTACAATTTACAGAGCAAGTGTAATTCTAATTCAAAGCACTCACTAATTAGCTTGTTCTTTGCTACTGTGAGATATGACCTCAAGCAAAGGCCTGTTTTCCTCAGATGGTTTTAAGTCAGATCAAAGAGTGTCCCTTCACTTCTTCCAATATCTCTCAACCCTTAGGGGACGGTAAAGTTAGGAGCTGGAGCTGGAATCACAGAGGACTAGGAGCGTATTTTCCACTGGGTCTACAAATGTTCTATTGAGACTCTATCTGTGTTATGGATAAGGAACTTTAAGGGAAAGAGATGTGTTTGCAGCTCCCAAGAGATGCGGGCAGTGCCTTTCCAGATGCCACTCAGCCAACCCAGCTCCAGGGCACAGGGACGTAGTATGCTCGAGTTCTACACTGTCAGAACACCCAGGCGGCCCTGGCAGTGTGGTGGAGGGAGAGAGCCAGGTCAGTGCCTGCCCTGGTATTTCCCCCATTCATCCCATACAATCTTAAAGGTGCAGTAGCCAAACACAGAAGTTTCTAGAAATGAAATTCTTCAGCAGAAGTGGGTCTTAATCTGCAATCCTGATTATAGCCACAGTAGCAAAACACTTTAAATACTCTAGCTTCTTTTTTATTTTGTATTGTGTTAAATCCCTCTCCAAATCTTGCCATAAACAAATGAAATTTTGTTTACCATTTGCTAGTGATCTTACATATTGCGTTTTTATTCAGTGAATGAATGAGAAAATGAAACGATACAACATACATTCCTTTCCATTGCAAACATGGTATTAAAAACTGAGGCAAGTGCTCATATCCCTGTGTAGAAAGCAGCGATGAACAGAGAGAGTGGCTTCCAGAGCTCACTCTCAGTTAGGAAGATTTATAAAGAAACAGTAATAGAAATATTGGAAGGAGAAAGTTATCTGAAAGTAAATTGGAATAAAGCTTGCTTTATGCATAGTCACTACCAAAGTCTTGCACTACTTTCACGGCATTGCAACTACAGGAATACTAGCAACAAGAAGTACTGCACGATCAATGTTCAGAAACAGAACTACTTAAACTCATTTAGGTCGGCTGTAGTTCTGCACCCAAATCTGGGTAAACCTGATCATTCAACCAAGCTTCAGCCTTGCTGAAGAGTCAGCCAAGGTTTTAACAGTCCTGCATTCCTATCACAGGGACTTGGAACAGGGTCGGTTCCATCATTCCTCACATTCCCCCAAACTGATTCAGATGACTAACTATATTAGTTCTTAATGAAACCAGCACTCAATCACTTTGGAAGGTAATTCTCTTCATCTTCACTTCTATTTTACATCCCATAAAATGCAAAGCGCATATTGCACTACTGGCATATAGTAATTTAAACGAAAAGGGAAAAAAATCAATAACACGCTCTCCAGCAGAGTTTCTCACTGGCAGCTTCCCTGTATCTGCCATCAATTTCACACCAGCCTCACGACACGCCTTGGAAACATCAAACACAGCTATTCTATAAATATTAAGTTTCTTTGATTTTGAAAAAGAAGAATTTTGTTAGGATACATATAGGTATCCGAATACTCTATTTCTGATTTAAACTTACAACTACTAAACTTTCTCTTCAAATGCTGTACGCACTATATATTTTGACGCATGGCTCTACCACCAGCCATGAATAAACTTTCTCAGTATCAACATATGCAATAATAGAAAACTGACAAAATCATGTATATGTATATGTGTATAAGATATACATATGCATATATTAAACAGGATGTTTTAATATAAACTAAAGAAATCAAAATAAAATATATTATTTTGGGGGAAATAGGCAAGCAAGGTGGATTTTAAATCATGCATGAAAAGGAAGCGACTTCAACTTTCCAACCGGTATAAATCTAAACAGAGAACTATACAGTATATTTCTGTTTAAACATCTTCACCATTTCCTTAACCTGGATGAGATGAGGTGAGGGTATCTGATAAAGACTCTAATGCAGTCAAGCTACCAAACGGCTATTTTTATAGGACTATGAGTATAACCTCATTACTCTAAAAACTGTCTATCCATCGTCCTCCTTTAGAAGTTAACCCATTACTAACCAAAGTGCATAGCTCACTCTTCTCTTTCTTATTTTCCTAAATCACTGTACCTTGCTGTGTGTCTTGTGTACTGACCGGAACAGTGTGCAAGTGATGCTAAGCTGCGTCCGCATTAAAGTTTAGTGTTTGCCTTTGAAGCAGACAGTGACCAAACTAAGGACACACAGGTTCCATCCCAAGCCAAATATTAGGCGGGTGGTTTGAAAATATCATTCCAAAAAGGCCTAGGGGTAAGAGACAAGAGTCTAGTGCCAACATCTTCTCTGGCCCTCCCCTCTTTTTCCCTCTTGTTCTCTCTTCTCTTTCCTTGGGGCTTCTCACAATCAAAAAAAAGGAAAGCAGAATGGTCTCTCTCTCTCTGTCTCTCTGTCTCTGTCTCTGTTTCTCTCTCACATACATACACACACACACACACACACACACACACACACACACCGCGTATGTAATTTCCACGGAGTAAAAAGGAAAAAGAAGCGCTAAAGAGGGGCGTGAGGGGTGGCTGGCTTGATGTCTAAGTGACAACCTGCCCCACCCCCACCTTAATACAGCACAACCCGGAGGCTCGTCCTGGACCCTGTCCCCAGTACTCTACCTAACTCGACCCCCAATCCAAATAATTCGGGGAACTGCAGAGCATCCACCGTGCAAGAGTGTCTCTGGGCAAAGGCGCCCGATTTCCTGGAAGCCCCCTGAATCCGTAGAGTTGTAGCAGGCACGGGTTCTCCCACCGAGGAAAGGGGTGAAGACGGGGTAAAAGAGAGACAGCGACAGAGAGCGATGCAGACAAGAGGCAAAGGATGGGCGAGCGGCTCAAAGAACGGCAGGGAAGAAAGAAAGGGTGGGAAGGAAGTGGAGATGGGAGGGAGGAAGAAAGGGATGAAAGAAAGGCTGGAAGGGAGAAAGGAGGGGAGCGGAGAGAGGGATGTTGGGAAGGATGAGGGCGGGAGGGTTGGGGAGCCAGAGGGAGGGAGGATGGAGAGGATGGGAGGGATGCAGGGAGGAGGGAGGCAGGCAAGGATGGAGGATGCTCTGCCCGGGACTCACCTCTGTGGGTCGGTGGGAGTTTCTCGCCTCCCTCCCCTTGCCTCGCCGGTTCCCAGCGCCGCTGGAGGGAGAATAGCAGAAGAGCCTGGAGAGCGGCGGCGGCGGGGACGCGGGCAGCAGCTGCAGCAGCCGCCTGTGGCCGAGGTGCGGTGCCTCCCGCTCCGCCCGCCAGCCCGGGTCTCCGCCTCACTCGCGGCTGAAGCGAAGCCGCTCCCCCTCCCCGCCCGCCCCGCGTCCAGCCCCAGCTCGAGCGGCGGCAGCGGCCCGGATCGCCGCTAGGGGCGGCGGCCCAGCGCAGGCGCGGCCGTCTGCTCGCTCGCGCGTCCCCGCGGGCCCCCCACCGGCGCCCCGGGACTCTGGGAGCTCCGCGGGCGGGGAAGCGGGGGCGCGCTCCCCGGGCCGGGGAGCGCCGCGTGAGGGGCGGGGCGGGCTGGGGGGACGACGGGCAGGCCCGAGCCGCAGGTGGGGAGGGGACCGGGCGAAGGGGCGCCGCCTAAGGGCGCAGGTGCCGTGGCCATGGCAACCGCGTTACCCAGCGGGCGGGGACCCGGGGACCGAGACGCCTGAGCGCGAGGACAGAGGACTGACGCCGGAGCAGCGAAGTCCTGGGTGGGAGAGAAAGAAGAGGGTGGCACCGGATCAACAAGGGGGGTGCACATGTGCCTGGAGGAGGCAGGGCCCCAGAGCCCCGAACATGAGGACGGGCCGGCCATGGAGGGTGCTGGCACCCCGAGTTTAGGATTGTACTTTTACAGGCCTAGAGGAGGGGAGTGTGCTAGCAAACAGCACATTTGCTCATTTTCCACACCTTTGTTGACTGCTGTTTTATTAATTATTAGGCTACTCCTGAGCCCCTCGTTTGTACCAGTCACTCTAAGCATTTTTCTCAATGTTTAGTAATCCGACCTTTGCCCTCCTGGTGATTATATTTAGTTGCGGGACTTACAAAAATTAAGAAGGAACATCGACTCTGCCTTCTACCGTCAACTGTGGCCGACTGGGGTTGAAGTGAAACTGTTGCAGGAGTGATGTACCCGAAGACCGCACAGTTACAGCCCATGCGAAACCATGAAGTTACAGTTGTCTTTGTTCTGCGCCTTGGTGTGAATCTAGAGGAAAAAATAAAGACAAAGAAAACCCATGGATCTCTGATCTGACTCAAGTGATTCTGCGCTTACAACCTGGTAGTGTCTGGTCTCCTCAGACACTCACATGGGTGTGTTTATGCCGACATTTATAGGATTTTTACACCACAGTTTTAACACTCCTACGTTGGCTTTGTCAGCTAGGTTTTTCCCGTCTTATCTGGCATCTGCAATTGTTTGAAAATTAAGTCAAATCCAACTAGCTTATTTTGACAATGACTAAGCTCTAGTTCCGTCCATTTCTCTGTCATCTCCTAATGTCTTCTTTTAGTGTTTGCCTTTTTACCGTTACTTTACAGGTTTGAAAAAATCAGGTGGTGGGGGTCGGTGGAGAGACGTGATAAAGTCACCCACTTTAGGTTTAGGGAAATTTTCATTCCCTACGACAATGTTTCAGGACCACGGACAGTGATCGAACACTATTCCAGCGAGCTTTTTCTTTAGGCTCAACTTAGAGAAACTAACTCCATGAAGGTCTCTGATGTGCTTCCAGAAGAAAACGCGCTCTGAGCGCCAGGTGCTTTGTGCCAAGCGATATGAACAGAGTGGGGAAAGGAAAGAGCAGGCTGAGAACCACAAGTAGGGAAGCGGACCCTTCAGCTAGATTTTATAGAAAGAATTCTAAGATTTAGGCAGGCATCAGAGGGCCCTAAAGTGGTATGTGGGACCTCGTTTATCGGGAGGTGCTTGATTAAGTAGCTGTTGCTGCAAGTTGGTTTTGATGTTGATGTGTTGGGGGTCTTTGTTTTTTTTTTTCCTGCAGGCAGAGAACATCTCTGGCTTCAAAGGATCCAAGAATATGGAAAAGTAAAAGTCTTATCCTAATTAAATCTGGCAGAATATTTTCTCAAGTATTTAGTTTACGTTTATAACTGTTATTTCTTTTTGTTCTCTAGTCAGTCTTGAAGGAATACAGGTCAATGATTTGTCAAATATATTTATCTCTTTAGCTGCGAACGATTCAGCTATAGCTCTGTGTGTTGTTTCAATCAAGCTTAAATGTGTAGTTCTGTGTTTTGATTGGTGGCAGAGATTGAGAAAAATGTACAGCAAGAATTCTCTTGCCTACTTGAAATTCCTTTATTTTTGCTTTGTAGTAACTTTAAAAGCAACTATTAGGATTATTGAGAGACCTTTAAAAAGTCATTTATAAACTATTAAATCTCTTGGCCTCAGAGTTGCTTTTAAATTGCATTTCACTGGAAAACCAGAGACATCGTAAGAGCAGGTAGGGTGCTTTGCCGTGCACATGGCTGACCTCAGTTCAATCCGTAGTATCACTATGACCTCAAGGTGTCCCAGGAGTGATCCATGAGCATCGCACTAGTAGTAAGCTTTGAACTCAGCTGGATGTACTCCTCTCAAAAAAAGTTAAATAAATTGCAGTTAACTTAAAATAAAAACTGTTAAAGTCATATATTATTTCTCAGATCATTGTTCTTTCAAAATGCTCCAAACAGTTGTCTGTCAAAAATATAGTGACAGGAATTTATTCAGGCAAAGCATGTAAGTCACTGGCAAGCAAATAGAAGCTGGGCATATTGTTTGTCTTCTCAAAGGATTGTATGAAGTGTTTATATTTTGAAAAAAAAAGGGTAACCTCCACCCCTACTCTGAGAAACACTCAAATTGAGTATTATTTTAGTCATGTTTATTTTTAAAACAGTCTAAGCACCCTTACATAAGTAATGGCTATCATTCAACACTAAAAAGCTATTATTTTATTTATCGAAATTTCAGACCCCAGAAAAAAAAACTATTTATTTTTGGTTTGAAACTGCTTTATGTTTTCCATTTTCTTTAAGTGTCGTCTTTCATTTCAATGACATAAACATATGTAGCTCTCAGAAAAGAAGCAATTTTCCTTCCCAATATATATCAAAGATTTGTGTCAACAAAGCACATAAAACAAGAATTATGTGTGAAAATGGAAAATGTACACTATTTAATTTTAAAAAATACAGTTAACCTGAAGTAATAAGGCATCTAGAATTTTAGAATAGATTCCAAACTAATACTGACAAAAAACTCTGCTGAGTGCCTGTACATTTAAATTTAAAATCACTGCATATCAGGATCCTAAGTTTCTCAAAAGTCTTTGAATTTCTTCATCACAGTGTGATGAAAATTCTCAGTAATAGATTCTACTTTTCCCTGTAATTTTAAATTTATGGAAAAACTGAGTAGGAAGGTGGAGAATTCCTTGTACCCGTGCTCCCAAACAGACAACCCTCCTTCCACTATTAACATTCCACCACAGTGGCATATTTGTGAAAATTCATGAACCTATGCTGAAAATCTCTGTATTGTTCCAATTTTAGTATACATGTTGCCAAAGCAAGCAATCCTGCCCCTCGGAGTGATGCAAGTGTGGCTGCAGTGCCCGGCTGCATCAGCAGGTGGCAGACAGGAGACAGACTTGTCTACACCCAGGGCTCTGCCCCGTGGGCCCTGGATGGTTAAAGATCTGACATAGAAAAAGACTGGGACCCCTGGGATGAACCCAGAGCCCAGCAGAGCCTGGCAAGTCACCTGTGGTGTATTTTATATGCAGAAAACAATAACAATGATGGACCTCATTCCCAACAAATGGAGACATTACTAGTAAATCAATGAACAACAGGAAGACAAGTGATAAAAGTGATACAAGTGATGCTGACAATCAATATCATTCAAGGTTTATAATTTATACAAGGATTTACTTGTATGTTCTGTGGGTTTCATAATTGGATTATGACATGTATCCACCATTTATTGGTGTACAGAATAGTTTTACAGTCCTAGAAATCCTATTTGTCTTTATCCACCTAAATCCTGAATTTCCTAATAATTTTAATAAAGTCTTGTATTTCCCATAATATCATAGAGTTAGGATAACATAGTATGTAGTGTTCTCAGATTGCCTTAGTTCATTTCATAAAATGCAGCAAAGTTTCCTCAAATTATTTCTTATTATAGCTAGTTTGTTTCTTTTTTAGTAAGTAAAATATTACATTAATGAATACACCACCCGGTGAACCAGTTTATCCACTAATGTATTAAAGGACAATATATTTTCTTGTTAAGAACTTTCTACATTTGTCAGAACCTATCTCATCATTAGTTGCTTAAAAGTAGTCCTCCAATATGTCTCTTTACATGATCCAGGATATCTCACAAAGTAATGAATTTCTTCTCTTGAAAAAATCAGCCTCTCGCATCCTAGGTAGAGTCTCTGGGGTGCGCTGGCTGGCGGCGGGCGCCTGGGGCTGTGGTAGAGCCCCAGGTCTCGGCAGAAGGTGGAACTACAACCCCCAGAAGTCCGAGCGGAACCGGAAGTAAACCGTCATTTTGAACTCTCACCCCGCCTGCCTGCATCCTAGGTAGAGTCTCTGGGGTGCGCGGCTGGCTGGCGGGCGCCGCCTACGCCGCCACTTATTATTACTAAAACTAGGAAATTCAACACCAAGGGTAGGTAATACCCTCAAGAAAAAAAGAAACAGTACACTAGAGGAATCTATCCCTGAACACCGCAACACCATGGGAAAACAACGCAGATCCCCAGCTCGAAGAACAGATGAAGGAATTGACCGTGAAGAATCAAAAAAGAATACAGATATGCATGATCACTCTGACAATGAAATTAGAGAGGAAATTGGTAGGATGTTTAAGGAGCTCAACGAAAAAATTGAGCAGATGTCCAATAAAATACAGGAGAACATAAACGAAGCAGTCGAAAGGGCAGTCAATAAACTACGGGAGGAAATGAGAGCAGAAATGAGAACCATGCAAAGAGAAATATCATCACTTAAAAACTCAGTAGATGAAATGAAAAAACACAATCGGGGCTCTCAACAGTAGGATGACAGCAGCGGAAGAGAGAATCAGTGAGACTGAAGATGAGCTGCAGAAAGCACTCAGAGAACTACATAAGATGGAAAAAGATCGGAAAAATGGATCAGCAACGGAACAGAGAACAATGGGATGAAGCCAGGCGGAACAACATAAGAATCATCGGAGTCCCAGAGGGATAGGAAAGTAACCCCAAGGAAATTAAAACAGTTAAAAAACATCCTGGCTGAAAAGTTCCCCGAGTTAAAGGATGAAGGCATCCAGATCCAAGAAGCCCGACGCATACCAGCTAGAAGAGACCCCAATAGAAAGACCCCAAGACACATCCTGGTCAAAGTAATGGATGCCATAGACAGAGACAGAATTCTTCAGGCAGCAAGATCAAAGAAGGAAATTGTGTACAAAAGGAGCATCCATTCGACTTTCAGCAGACTTCTCAGAAGACACCCTCCAAGCCCGAAGGCAGTGGTGGGATATAGTAAAAAAACTTAATGAAATGAACGCCTCAGCAAGAATTCTTTATCCAGCTAAACTCTCACTCAGATTTGAAGGACAGATATACAACTTCTTGGATAAACAACAGCTTAGGAACTTTGTAAAATCAAAACCAGCCTTAAAAGAAGGACTGAATGATCTACTATAAGAGCGAAACATAACCCAAAAAAGAACAACCAACCTATACAGAGAGATGGCACAAAATCCCATGACAATAATATCTCTCAATGTCAACGGTCTAAATGCACCAGTTAAGAGACACAGAGTGGCAAAATGGATCACAAAATTGAATCCGACATTCTGCTGCCTTCAAGAAACACACCTGAACAATCGGAGCAAAAGACAGGCTCAAAATAAAAGGCTGGAAAACAATCCTTCACTCAAACAACCCATCCAAAAAGGCTGGGGTAGCCATACTGGTATCTGACCAATACTTGTTCTTTAATAAAATTTTTTTTTATCCATTTTCACTTAGTGTTAAAAAAATTCAGGAAATATTAGTCAGCTTATGGTCCTAGAATTAATGAAATTGGATTATTATTAATGATATTGAATATTATATAAATTATATAAATAGATTCCTGTCCCATTAGCCGTAATATATTTACTCTATTCAAAATAAGTTTAGTTAAATATTGATTTATTGAAGATTACCTGTTAGGAGTTAAGTTTTTGCAATCACCAATTTTAAAATATGGGGTGTGAGAGTTTATGATCATTTATTTTCCCCAAGTATTTTTGAATCTATTTTATTTTCTTAAAATCATTTCTATAGTTAATATATTTTCAGATCAGTGTGAATTAATTTATTTTAAGGTCTTGAGAAATAGGAAAGGCACTTGCTTTGCACATGGCCAACCTAGGTTTAATCCCTAGGCTCCAATGTAGAGTCCTCCAAATAATTTCAGGAATGATCCATGAGCATAGATTTCAAGAGTAAGCCCTCAACATCACCAGGTGTAGGCCCCCACAAAAAAAAATAAATAGAAGTATATTTGAGGGTGCAATTTAAGTGATTATTACATATCTAAGTTTTAATTTACATATAACAGTGTGTGATGTTTGTTCATAATGCCGTTGAACATGGTAGAAGTCTATATTTGCTTGTAATTATAAAAATTAGTTTCTAGCATTTCATAACTTTGCTTTTGAATTAAAGTAATCATGTAAAATAACTTTTCATCAAGTAAACCTATTCATAAAGCGAGTCTTCAGATCCCAGTGCCCAAAAATTGCTAGTAATCAGAGAATTCTCATCTGGCATTGTGCCTGTGTGTATTATCCTTTCCAAGCCTTCACCAGTCTATTTGTCTTATGATCTGTGACAACTGACAATGTGAAAACACATTGCTCACAGTCGTTATCTTTTTTCAAGTTCAACTTTTTATTTGGTAACAAGGTATTTTTATGTTTCCAGTGTGATGGGATATAATTACCTGTATTAATATAAAAGTAAATCAGCAGCATAAACTCTGTCTCTTTTTTCCTTCTCAGCCTAAGTATTCATTTCAAGATAGCTGGCAAACTTACTACCTGTAAACTTTGTGTCTTAAATAATATTTTCACTCTATTTGTGGATTTTTAAGTTATAACTTAATTAACAACAAAAAATGTTAAGCCAGAAAAAAAAGAAAAATCAGCCTCTGCTTTATTTTTTGAAGATGAGAAAGAAACTTTTTTAATTATTTGTATATACTCTTTTCATAATTAAAAATTTAGATACCTATTTTATTGGATACTTATTTTATAAATCTTGTTTTTTAAGTGTACATCTTCCTTTTTGATAGCAATCTTCTATCTATAGGTAAATACATTTAATAGTATATGCATGTATATCCATTTTATATTTGCACATAAAGATTATGGGTATACCAGGTATATGTAATGTATTTTTTTCATACTTTAAAGCATTTCAACTTGGAGAAATTAACCCCTACCAAAAATCTAAGGTTGGGCTAGTCCTGTGGGGAAAACAGTTTCTGTCTTTAAGAATGCTAAAACTAACATTTAGGCAAGCAAAAATGTACCCAGTAAGTAATTGTTGAAAAGAGGGCCAGCAAAAAATACAACAAAGAAAGAACAGTATAAAACACTTTAGGAGTTTTTAATAAATAGAGCAACATAGGCAAAAGAGAATTGGAAAGGTGTATGATTTTACTTTATACCATAAGGTTGACAGCCAAATTCATCTGGATTATCCAGATGGAAAAAATAAAATCACTTGTTTCACTTCTATCATGTGTCTTCCCGTTGTTCATCGATTTGCTCGAGCAGGCACCAGTAATATCTCTATACGTCCTGTCGCGTGCTAGTGTAGCCCAAGGACATCTGCTCGCTCAGGGAACACGAAGAGCTTCAGACCATTCCTTCAGGTCATGGGAATGAGGTCTATAATTGCTACTGGTTTTGGCATATCAAATATCACTTAATATTTAGGGAAGAATATTATTTTCCCAAGTATTAAATTTGGTAAAATACCATCTAATATTTGGGGGGGAAAATTAAACTCTTTAAAATGGTCAGAGAACTACCTCAACAGTCTGGAGCTCACCTGTTTGCACCAGGGTGGGGTAGAAACATTTTACTGAATAAATGGCCAGCCTGTGAGCTCACTATGGCTACCTACTTGACCCTAAAGCTTGGACAGTAACTATATAATTTGTTTGTCTCCTTATTTGTCTGTTTGTCTTTTTCGCTGCAACCTGCTCATTATATAGAAGTTGAAGTTGCCCATCTATTGGCTTTATTGTGGTAAATTGCTACACAGCTGCAGCAAAAAATGAATATAATATGGTACGTTGAATATTATCACATGTAGACAATGTAGTAGGCAGTCACAAAAATATTGCCTGGCCTAATATTTTTAATTTATGAGTGTATTACAAGAAAATGGGAACATTGCAAATACCGTTAAGGGTATAAAACTTGAGAAATGTAAACTAGCATGGATTACACAGACATTAAAAATAAAATATGCTCTAAAATGTTGAAAACACTCCCAGAGAGATGACTCAACACTCTAAGGATACTGTTTTTTCATGTAGGAGATCTAGGTTCAAAACCTGGCACCGCAAAATCTTTTTTTTTTCATTTTTAAATTTTTTTGTCTAATTTTTTCATCATCTGACCTCCGTTGATGATCCAGAATCAGGATGCTGTCTCGTTTGCCAAGGCATCGAAAATCAGATGGGCTGAACATGTAATGTGACTTGGAGATGACCGCTGGACTAGAGCCTTTAGAGACTGGATCCCCTGGGAGGTCAAAAGATCACATGGCCGCCCACCTATAAGCTGGTCAGACTTCATCAAGACCCTGTACGAACAGTTTGAGGCTCTTCGTATTCCTGGAGCAAGTAGATGCCATTGGGCTACACTGGCAAGTGACAGGGACAAATGTAAATGTTAGTGGCGTCCATTCAAGCAAATCAACGAATAGTGGAATGTCAAGTGATCAAGTGATTTCATCATCCAACACCAATCTCATGACCAGTGTGCTCCCACCACCAAAGAAACTCATTTCCCATAGCCCCGCATCCCCGTGCCTGCTCCCTCAGCTGGCATCAGTTATATTGACCATTACAGCCCATATATGGCAATGGTATTGATAAAGTCATGACTTTTTTCCCTGGTTTGTTATGGCCTAATCTTCTCTATTTCTGTTCTTGCATTGACCATCTGAATTACTAAAACATGGCTGGTTTCTACTAGTTTGATATACCATGTGGCTGCAAAGCGGGAAGTGCCACAGGGAGAGCGAGTCGCAGCTCTGCCTCCTGTGTCTGTGCCTCTGGATCACAGCCAACAGCCGGGGAGCAGTTCTTGGGTACATCCACCAGGTCTCTCATACGGGACAGAGATGGGGGGGGAAAAGTACCCCAGCTCCATCTCCACAGAAGACCAGCGACTTTAAACGCTGAGAACCACATACTTGGGCTTGAAATTGGGTGGAACTCTGATGAGTTGTGAAGTCTGGACATTGAAATTGGCTGACATTATGGTGGCACCAAAAATCGTATGAGTTTCAAGATGGTAGTAATCCTAAATAAAATCATGAACCCAAATCCAAACAAAAATGAAACAATCAAAGAATTGGAGAAAGTAATTAGATAGTCAAGAGATGCATCAAAGAGATAAAGTATAAACTCAATTGCCACAGATAGCCCAAGCATGAGAACGACTTAATGGTTTTTCTAGCTCTGAAGAGACAATAAAGCAACAAAGAATCAGAGATCTCAGTTTACAATCACATGGTAATGATCTATAGCTAGCAAAGAATTGTTCACTAAAGCTTCCAGAAAGTAATTTAACTTAGTAACACTTTCATATGTGCTTTGTGAAATACTAAGCAAAGAAACCAGCCTAGTCCATTTGTTTTCAGAATTATAGAAAAGTAAAATAGTAAATTGATTTTATTTAAGCTGCTGAACACATAGAGAAATGTATAAGATGGAAAGTGATAGAAACTAATATGAGGAATATTTGTTGTATTTGTAAAGAAAGTAGTAAGTAACTACATTTAATAACAACTATGTTTCTTTTAATCTCATCATTGTCATATTCTTGTTTGTAACTTTGGACAAATTACTAAAAGTCTGTCACTTGTTTTTATAATGTATGAAAGGGTGTCAATGCTTACTCTGACTTCCTGATTGTGTTGTGAGAAAATATATGAAAGCAATTTTGTCGAGTTTGCAGCACACTAGTGTTCATTAGTAAATTCTATCATTCATTAATTGCTATTTCAAATATAATGAATAAATGACTCACACATTAAACATCATTTTTAATAAAAATTGAAAAATAAGTATATTTTAAAAACATATCCACATTGGGTATGTTTCAATTATCTTATATTTACAAATGACCTTAAATGATTTTAAGTATGTGGAGGAGGGAAGATAGCTCAAATGTAATCTTGGCACCATGTATGGCTTCAAGCATCACTTTGAGTGGCACATGTTATACTAAAGGAACATTGTTCTTGGACAGTATAAAAATAATAGTTTTTTGGGCCAGAGCGATAGCACAGCAGATAGGGTGTTTGCCTTGCATGCTGCCAACCCGGGTTCAATCCGGGTATCTCTACATGGCCCCCGGAGCACTGCGAGGAGTAATTCCTGAGTGAAGAGCCAGAAGTAACCTCTGAGCATTTCCAGGTGTGCCCCAAAAAAGCAAATAAAAATTTTCATGGGCCATAGACATGGTACATGAGAAAGAGAATTAAAAGTCACTGACCCACGGCTGGTACAGCCTTTCTGGGAAAACAATATGGACTTTCCTCCTAAGACTAGAAATTGAACTCCCATTTGACCCAGCCATAACACTCCTGGGAATCTACTCTGGGAAACCAAAAATACGCAATGGAAACACCATCCCTACTTTTATGTTCATAGCAGCATTATTCACAATAGCCAGAATCTGGAAGCAACCAGAGTGCCCGAAAATCGACTGGATAAAGAAGCTTTGGTATATCTACACAATGGAATACTATGCAGCTGTTAGGAAAAATGAAGTTATAAAATTTGCCTATAAATGGAGGACATGGAGAAGATTATGTTGAGTGAAATTAGCCAGAAAGAGAGAGATAGATACAGAATGACTGCATTTATTTGCATGGCATAAATATATATGTACATATTATGATACCAATATCCAAGGTCAAGTAAAACATATATCAGGAGGTGTTGTCAAAGGTGGAAATTATCACAAACGTGTGGGAGTCAGAGGTTAGGTAAGACAGAAAAATGGAACAGTGTGCTAACAATTGTCGAGGGTACTAATGCCAACCTAGAACTGAGCATTAAATAGAGGCAAAAGGATACACATGACAACCTTTTAATGTATGTTATGTAATCCATAGTCTGGAGGGGAAGGAAAAGAGAAAGAGAGAGAAAGGGAAAGAAATAAAGAACCTGCCATGGAGGAGGGCTGGGGGGGGGGAGGGAACCGGGGACGTTGGTGGTTGGAGATGGGCACTGGTGACGGGATGGGTGCTGGAACACTATATGACCAAAACCCAAATATGAACTTTTTAATTGTATATCTTTGTAACTGTAAAAATAAAAAAAAAAATTTAAAAATTAAAAAAAAAAGTCACTGACCCAGGTTCAGCTACTGAACATATGGTACTCCAGTACCACCAGAAATTTCCCTGAGCACAGAGCAAGGAGTATCCCCACAAGATGTTGGCCAATTGCTAAATATGCTACTCCCATCATCCATTTTAGACTAGACCTAGTTTTCCTTAGAAAAAGCAGTTGATATTATTTAATATTTCAATGTTTTAGGAATTTACTCTCAAACACCTCTCTCAACCCCTTGTTCCAAACTCTGGCCAGAAGATGAATAAACTGAATTATTTTAATGCTAAGTAACTGCATTCCATCTGAAATTAGTTTGAGAACAATTTTTTCTTTAACATGATGCTTGTATCTAGAAAGTCTAAATGATATTCCAATCTGGAGAGTTGTAAAATATATCTATATCTATGTATACATGTATACATATATCTATAATAATGGAGCAAACTCTAATTTGTGCTGTTGGAGCTTCGATTTAATGAGGAGCTAATCACTCTGACCAACAGTAATGGGATATCCTGTTTGAAATGTCCACTCCCATAATCATGCACAAGAGGAGGCGAAATTACCAAATAACTGTGAAGTCCATAGGAAATCACACTGCACAAAAGCTACGTTTTCCCTGTCTATCGTTATGAAATTATTTGTAATGGGTTTTCCACAATGAAATCAGTTTCTAGTCCTTATCTAAATGCATTTTAAAGGTTTCTTCATCAAATTTTGCAATAATATACAGAAAAATCACTTAAAAAGCAAGATGTCATCTGTAGTGTTCCCCATACTTATTTGATCAGGGAACCCTCTATCAGAAAGTGTGTCTAAAGACTAGATTTCTAAGGAACATGCTGGTAGAAAGCTGACCTTTATTTTCACTTTATTCTATTATTCTCACAATGAATTAATGAGCTTGTATTTGCTCTTGCTCTTCTTTGGTTTTAAAAAATGATCTTCACAGCCATCATTTTTCTTATCAAAGAACTTTGATAAGAATTTTATAATTCAGAAGGATGGTAGTAATAGTCTTTTCTATCCAGACTCTTCATTTTAAAAATAGAGAAACAGATATGATATACTTCTGCCACCCCATAATCGTAAAACTAGTCAAGTGCCATATGAATAAAACTGACCTGCTTGTGTGTAGGTAACCCTCAGGTCTTGGTTGTTTTCATACTTGGTTGCTTTACATAATTCTCTCCCTGAAACCCAAGCTAACTGCAGAACCACTACCTAGAATCTAATTTATCATCATTACAGAGAGAAAGAGCTCAATTAATTGGTATGACCTAAGAGTAACTATTTATTGGATCCAAACTAGTCACATAACCCACAGAACAACAAGAAGCTTTGAAGTGAAAAAAGCATATGCCTTTAACACCAGGAAATTAAAAAAAAATAGTAATCCATCTTAGTTTACCACACTGAAAAACAACAATTTGGAATTGATTTTAATTTATTTCTTGGGAAAGGGACACATCTCAAACTGTGTTCAGAAAGCAGCCAACCATGTAGTTTGATGGACAAGCCGTGGTACTCATCCGAGTACCAAAAAGGATACAGTGCTGCTCAGGCCCTGCAATGCTAGAGAATGTCCAGATCCTCCAGAAGGTGTTCAAAGGCTGCCAAGGCAATACCCAGTGTAGTTCTCAGGACCATTTGTGGCCTGTGGAATCAGACCAGAGTGAACCACATACAAAGCATGAGCCCTAATATCTGTATTATTGCTCTGGACCCAGAACAGGACTTTCATTATTTCCTTTATTTTTATAGCTAATGTAACACAGTTACAATAATATGTATGGCTTTGATGTGCAATAGATAGCACTTCATCACAACCAATGTGTCTAGGGCTTCTACCACAATCTTTATCTTACTTCTAGTCCTTCTTTTCTCTCCTGCTTGATTGGCCAAAACCCCATACTATTTGGTAATGTCCTAGAAAAAAATGAGTTTCATAATCCAAGACCAATGGTTGTCATAAAACTAGACAATTTTCTTGTTTCATTATTTTCTTATATCAAATTTTCTTGTTTCTTTATTTTTTTGTTATTTATGAGTGAAATCATCTGGTATTTGCACTTCTCTGACTTATTTCATTTAACGTGTTAGCCTCCAATTCTATCTAAGCTGGAGCACACTGAAAAAATTTCATCCGGGCTTATAGCTGTATTCTTTGTATATATGTATACAGATCAGAGCTTCTTTATAAATTCATCAGGACAGGACTTTATGATTGACTTTTCTCTAGCTCCTTTGATTTCCAAATACGTTATAATAATACATGGTGATAATAGATATCATTCACAACATTTTTACAAAAGTCCCAGTGCCAAGGACTGGAAAGTTATCCAAATACTAATTTATGAAGAGTTTGCTAAAATTAGGCACATTTTAAAATGAGGACTCTGATATGTAGGTTGTTTTGATGAGGACTGACAACTTGACTATGACATAAAAGGTATCTCTTATGTTTAAAGTGTTTTGAATTTCTGGTAGGTGGTGACTCTAAGTGTTTGTTCTGTGTAGTCTGGCACCAAAGTCTGCACTTTCAGATTTTATAGGTTCTGACTTTAGTTGTGAGATGGCTGAAGCAGAATCACCTTTTGTCATAAATATATATACACCAAAAGAGGATTTGGGATTTTTTAGAATAAAATAATTAATAATCTATTAAGAACAAAATATTCTTAAACTACTATAGCCATTACTATAATGTTTTCTTTGAAGGGGTACTCTAAAGGTTGGTGATGCAACAGGGGCCTTGAAAGTGTGGGTTTTTCAGAAAGAAATGAGAGAAAGAGAGAGAAAAAGGAAGGAACGAAGGAAGAAAGGAAGGAATGAAGGAAGGAATGAAGGAACGAAAGAAGGAACGAAGAAAGGAAGGAAGGAAGGGAACAAGGAAGGAAGCAAGGAAGCAAGGAAGGATGGAAGGAAGCAAGGAAGGATGGAAGGAAGCAAGGAAGGATGGAAGGAAGGAAGGAAGGGAAGGAAGGAACGATGGAAGGAAGGAAGGAAGGAAGGAAAGAAGAATGACTACTGATTTAAAATGATGATTAAAAATGGAAAGGAATGGCAGACCTCTAATTTTGCAACATTATTGTTTCAAATGTTTGCTTGCATTATTATGTTTTTTACTGAACCTTCAAACTCATCCTTATTAAAAACAAATATTCCAATGCTCTAAAACATTGATTTTCTTATTCACTCAAGAAATATTTGACACTTGCTATTTAGGTGACATACAAAAACTCCAATTTTGGTTATTTAGGGAAACAAATTGCACAGTTTATGCCATTAATGATCTCATAGTTTAGTGGAAGAAACGAATAGGTGATAGGTAAGTGCATCATAATATGAGTGCTTATAGAGGAACTCTATCTTGTCTAGTAATTCTTACTCTATTGTAATTCTAGTAATTGTATATCTTTAAACCACATGATAAAGTTATTTTAGGTTGGGCTTG
This sequence comes from Cryptotis parvus, assembly GCA_021461705.1. Taxonomy (NCBI): domain Eukaryota; kingdom Metazoa; phylum Chordata; class Mammalia; order Eulipotyphla; family Soricidae; genus Cryptotis; species Cryptotis parvus. The sequence goes on along the minus strand of JAJIBD010001517.1, from coordinate 14,012 downwards.
ATTATGTCACTAGCTGTAAGATCAAGTCTGATTTCTAGAACATCCTTTTGAGCTTGTCACAGGCATCATTGGTTCAGAAGAAGTTCAGTCTCTCCTGGCAAAAAAGCAAAAAATTTGAACTCAAGAGTCTTCATCCATTTCCTGATTATAGAGTTTGATTTAGAAATTGATACTTGATGAAGTTTTTATGTGGGACAAAAAAGTTTTTTCAATTTTAAGAAATTATATTTCACTTCAATTTTCTCTTTATTAGTTCATAGTAGATTATAACTGCACAATATTATCATAAGCAATGATAATATTATATTTATTGATGTTGGATTGCGGTGGTAGAGATTTTGTACTATTAAAAGCCTTTTGGGTTTTATTTTTTGCTTTTTTGGGTCACACCTGGCGATGCTCAGGGGTTTCTCCTGGCTCTGCACTCCAGAATTACTCCTGGCCATGCTCGGGGACCATATGTGATGCCGGGATCAAACCCGGTCGGAATGGGCCAGCCGCATGCAAGGCAAACGCCCTACCCGCTGGACTATCGCTCCGGCCCTTAAAAGCCTTTTGGAACTGCGCCGGACTCGTGAGTTTTCATCCATTCCCCGCAGCCTAAGAGGTAGAAGAGAACTTCTGTCCTGATACTGACAGGGACCCCAGTGGCTTTCCCAACAGATACCCATCATCCAAGTAATCCTAGCAAGAAGCCAGAGCAACCCACACATTATGAAATCAGTCATTCTCAACTTCCAGACTTCATAGTTCCTAAGAGCTCCACCCAAGAGAAAACCTGATCTTTCCCTTTAAGTTTCATCAATAAATGCTCGAGATGAGAGCCTTCTACTGAGAGATAACCACCTACATGGCAGAGCCTGGCAAGCTACCTGTGTTTTATTTGATATGCCAAAACCACTAACAATTATGGACCTCAATTCCATGACTGAAGAATGGATTGAGGCTCTTCCTGTCTCTGGAGCAAGCAGATGCCCTTTGGCTATACTTGCTTGGGACAGGATGTATGGAGATGTTACTGGTTCACTCTCAAGCAAATGAATGAACAAAGGAAGACTGTGATACAGTGATTATCATAAGCACTTCTGAGTTACAGGATACAAAATTATCAAACTATAAAACTACTGAAGTGCCATTACTCTACCACTACAGTCCATAGGACACTTCTGTTCCATCACACCTTCCCATTGATAATCTTAGCTTTGCCAAGAGAGCCTGTTTCCTTTAGATATTGTCTATTCTTTTGCTTTATTTTTTGTACATTAAATATAAGTGACAGCATCAAATTTCTGTGTTTCTCCTTTTTGACTTACCTCAATACAACACATTCTAGTTACATATTATAGATTTCATACTTCCTGGTGGATGGGTAATATTGCATTGTTTTCATATGCCATTACTTCTTTAGCTACTCATCTCTCACTAGGCACTTGGCCTGCTCCCAGATCGTGGCTATTGAAAACAACACTTCAATGAATACGGGTATTCGAATAATTTATCTAATTTGTGTTTTTGTGTTCTTTAGACAGATACTTAGGATAGAACTGCTGATCACAAGGTAGTTCAAGATCATGTCAGAATACACCTGTGCACCAATAGTAAGAGGCCCTAGGTTACAACCAGGTCTTCAGGATCAATAAACTGGCAACTCCGGGCTTTCTCACTGTGGTCACTCAGTTCTGTGCATGGCTGGATAACCTTAGGCAGGTGTGGCAATGGGGATGGACAGACTAAAGAAGAAGCTCTGACTTCAATCACAAAGTATATCCTCTGGAGTGGAAGGGAGCACATCAGTCAAAGAGAACCTTTTGCTACCTGGCTTGCTAGTAGTAACTTAATATCTGGGAAGATTTGAGTCTGTTTACCTAGATTAAACATGCTGGCTCAACCTCCAGGTTGCTTCATATTCACTGAGGAATGGGAACCTAAGCTCATGTCAGGAATTTATCCTCACAATCTATTTCTAAGAAGAGATCAAAATGACAGCTTCCAGCAAGATCACTGCGATGATGCCAACAGCTAATTCTAAACCCAAAATATTTCTTATAATCTCTTGACATTTATTAGTGGTAGAATAATAATATAGGGTTCGGGTGCTGGATGTTTGTTACAATAACCTTTATTTCCAGAGAAGTGCTCAGTCCCTCAGATATTTTCCTAACAGCTTGGTTTTCCAAAGCAGGGCTCCACATTTTATATTTATTTTTAAAATGTTCGTTATTATTTTTGGACAGGTTGAGAAAGAGCTTTGTTGGCAACAAGCTGGCAAGTTGGAATATAGCAGACTCATGTCCTCAAAACACCATCTTGAGCACAGCCAAAGGTTTTCTTTTTTTGGAAAAAGTCGTGCTCATTTCGGTAACACAGACGCTAAAATTGGAATAATACAGAAACGATTAGCACAGTCCCTGTGCAGGGATGACACAAGCCCGAGAAATGTTCCTAGTTGAAAAAAAATAAAACAAGCTATGAATAGATAAAAAAGAGAAGAGACATCTCCCATATGTGAGACAGAAAGAAACATAGTAAGGGAAGAACAAACACTCAAAGTCATAAGAACTGAATATTTTGTCTGTAGAACAGAGCTTACATTGACTAGGAGTTGGAGAGGTCCCCTGAACAGTGGTGGAGGGAAGTGAGCTCTCTGGTGGTGGGTGTGGTATTAGAATGACAGATACATGAAAAGTAAGATGAACAGTACAATAAATCCCAGTACCACAATATGAATATGTTTTAAAAAAACAAAACAAAATAAGGGGTTTATACAGAATGAATAGGAAGGAATGTATGGGCTCCCTCTTCTTACCTTTCATTATTGCTTCATCTCTCATTTCTTTCTCATCTCTTCTCTCTACTTATCCTCCTCTAGCTTTGGCTTTTCTAATCAGTTTCCTCTGTTTGTAGCATTACAACCCTTAAATGTTTTAGCTATTTGACTATTTACTCCCTAAGTGTTCATCTGTTGATAAGACTAATCATAGTTTGTGTGACTTTTAAAGGGCTTGTACGACAACCGCGTATACCCTTATGCTAGTGAGGGCTTGTAGGATGACCAGTCAGAATGCTTATGTCCTTCTAAAGATTGATTTTATAAGATGACCAATCAGAGGTCTTGATTATTTGACTCCTCCATCCTTTTCTCTGCAGAAGTTTGTCAATGTCCAAGCAAAATTCTGTGATTAATCCAACTTTTGGTTTAGGTTTTACTACGATTGCCAGAAAGTGCTAAGGTTCTGCTTATTCAATCATCTTGAAAGATGAAAAGAGATAGCTTTCTTTTCAAAAGAGCTCATGAAAGAAATTTTCATTTGAATTCTAAATTTCATTTGAACATAAAGCAAGAAAAATGAACAATCTCTTATGATTATATTAGTCAAATAAGATCCTGGTATAAAAATGAACAATTAATGTAAGTTCAAACAAATAAGATTTGACATGTGGAGTTGATGATATAACTATTGGAAATATTGAATGAAAGAGATAAAATAAAGTTAAACCAAAGATTAGTAACTTCAGAATGCCTCTTCTAATGACAAGTTATAGATAATAAAGTAGGTTTGCCAGTTATAGGGTATGCTATAAATGGCACCATTATTGAGACTGAATCAACAAAAGAACCATAAATGGGATGGTTACAACTGCTGAAGTTATGGTCCTTGGAATAGCATTTCTTCTTCCAGAAAGAGAAAGAGATATAACAGTAGTGTTGCTCCACTAAGTTCTAAAACTCCCCAGTGTGTTAATGGCTATAACTTAAGAGACCAGCTAGAAATGGAGCCTGAAAATTTAATACATAGCTTCTTAGTGATAGAATTATGGAAAAAATCTCAAGGATAACAGATGATGAGAGAGAAAAAAGGATAGTATATTTAATCCTCTGTTTACTTAGAATTCATAAGTGCCCTTCTAATGAAGTTGTATACAACTATTTTAAAATTTAATACCACCAAAAGTTAGAATGACCCTTGATTACTAATGCTTCTCCATTTTAATATTCAACTACCCTTTGGATAGTAAAATAATTTCATTATTAAGTTATTCTGAAAATGACAAATCACAAAACCGGAGATACAGTTCAAGCTGTAGAGATTTTTAGCCATGCGCATGAAAAACTAGTCCTGATTCCTGCCCTCATTGGGCCCCCTGAGCACTGCTGGTGGCTTCCAAGCACTATCATAAGTAACCACTATAAAAGAATTTAAGAATAATGTAAAGCTCAAAATCTTATAACTTACGTATGATCTTACTGTAAGCTTACATTTTGTGGTTTTTAAAATTCACAATTCTACTTGAAGACTATGTAATTTACAGTTATTGTAACTTTAATCACTGTCATTTCCCATTATAAGGAGAGATAATATAGTGAGTAGGGTGACTTGCACATAGCTGAACAGGTTTCTATCCCCAGTACTCATCTGGACACCTGAGCACTACCAGTTGTGATTCTTGAACTGTCAGGAATAAGTCTTGAGTACCACCAAGTGTGGCACACACACAGAAAAAAAAACAGAACAAGTCTTTTGTATTATCTTTTGCCCCCAAAAAGGATTTTGGTAAGGGTGCACCTTTACCTGATAAGAGTGAGTAAATATTTGTTCCTGAGAGTCCTTTGTGGAGGTATTTTATGGGTTGCATGGATTTATATAAGTTCTTCCTATTAAATATTACGGTACTAAAATACATAAAAGGAAATGTCCCTTGTACTCTATACAATTCTCCCAACCTTCACTAAAGAACAGCAAGCCAAACTTCCCCTGATAATCAAGCTTGGTCCCTCCTGAAACTATTGATACTCATCATTAGTAGAAGGAGTGAAAATATAAAAGACATTCTATGCTTTATTCTTTCAGTGGAATGAAGAGCACTCAATGATATGGTGAAAGACTTAATTTTTCCCTTTAATTAAATGATTCCATCTCCTGATGAAATCAGTATTTATTATAGAAACATTTCACAACAACAAAGCCTAAAGTTAAGTGCATGGGGAAAAATTAATGAGCAGAACATTTCTCTTCTTAATTAGTGGATTAAGGGTAAAGCAATATAGTATATGATGTCCAACAGAGCTTATACTTATAGGAAAATATTCACCTTGTTAATTTATTATCTCTCAGAAAGATGTCAATGGTTTTATTGGTCATGATATCTGCTTCTGAGTCAAGAAGAATATGGTAAGATCAGTAAACTGTATGCTTCCATTCATGCACTTCTTTGGCTTTGTAAGAAGCAATACTGTATGGAGTATTTTGAAGATGAAGAAAGTTCTCCAAAACATTCCTAATATTGGTGCTGAAGAAAGGAATTTAAGATTCAATATAGGGGCCTGAGTGATAGTACAGCAGGTAGGGCATTTGCATCCCATATGGTCCCGCGAGCACTGCCAGGAGTAATTCCTGAGTGCAGATCCAGGAGTAACCCTTCAGCATCGCTGGTTGTGAACCAAAATGAAAAAAAAAATCCAATATAAATAATAGGTTCTATTTCCACTGAGCTCATTTGCTGTTTTTCAAAAGTTCATTTACTTTTTCAAAATAAATATTTCCTGTTTCTGGAAAAGTCATACTCAAGGTTGGCTAGCTTCCTCAAGAAAAGGTACTATATAAAGATCTAACATTCACCTCTGCTAGCTTCTATGCTGTCAACAAAGATGTAAGTCGAATAGCTTTGGTAAGAAAAGATGCACCTTGTTAAATCCTTACAGAACATCTGTGCTATTTTGCACATGAACCCTCCGATAAAGCACTTTAGAATTTAATAAATTGCTACCAAGATAATGCTCACAGATAAGGGCATTGTGTCCATATTTTTCTCTAGGAGTAAAAAAATTATCATTTAACACCTGCCATTCAGGAATTCCATTATTTTCATTTTCATCTACATTCTTGTACCAAAGCATTTTAGAAAAGTCAGTACTTCCTTTACTAATATATTTTTCAATGGTTGAATGGGGAGTGTTCTTAGGGTGTACAGGAAACATGTTGGGTCATGTCTAAATTGTAAATGATAGAAGCGTTCTGTTATTTCTACTTTCCTAATCAATGAAATATTTACAGACTGTCAGGACACTACCTACTCTCGAAATCATTGGCTATGACCTCTATTTGAACCTGATATGTGTTCAGAGCTGAGTTATCTGCCTTCTTAAGATAGATATTAAATACACTGTCTGTAAATTACCCCCTTTGTACCCAAATCCTGACATTCCACACTCAAGTCCCCAAGTTCAAGCAAATATCAGTAAAAAATACCTTACAATTATTATTTAAAAATATTCATATTCCCTGGTGTTAAATTTGTATACCTGTTTTCTTGTATATGCCCAATTTTTTTTCACATTGTGAACGTGAGAAAGTGAGATGGAGTTTACTTTTTATATGAACAAAGCCATGTATCTTATATCTTATCTTAAATCTTTTTATAAGTCAGATATCTTACAGAAGATTGTTATAGTGTTCTCCAAAGAAAAATAGTGAAGAGTCTTAAGTTTGGGACATTTTTCTCTGAAAAATGGAAGTTTGAAAATATTTGTGAATTCAAGTTACTGAGACATTTATTCAGGTTGACTAAGTTTTCCTTATTTTAAACCCTGGAGGAATCTTTATTTTCTAATACATTTATAGATACAACATGCTATAAATTTCACATAAGTTATTTAGTGAAACAAGGAATTCATTTTATGTTGTATTGCTGGAATTTTTACTTTCAAATTTTAAATGAGATTTTGGATCACCCTGTAGTCACAATAAAAGGGATTATTTTAGGGCAGGATAAAATATATGTTATTTCTCACATGTGTCTCATCTGCCTGGAACAAAGAGAACTCTTTATCAGGTTCCTTCTGGAACCAATGGAGCTCAGTCTCAAAAAAAAAGAAGAAGCAAGGTAAGTTCTTGACTCACAGCTTTTTGAGTCAAAGCATTATCTACTTGTTTTGACTTCAGTTGGCCCTTTAACATGAAATTCAGTAAATGTGAAACAATTGAATGACAGGAATTAGGAGTAACCTATTTACCACTGGTAGGGAAATCATCATTATATTCAAGCTCTATGAGTTACCTAAGCCAGAAGTGACATATTTGAAGTCTGCTTCCTGAAACGTGAAAAAAATGGAAAGCATTTGATTGATGGTAAACAATGGATTTTAACTCAGTCCTATTTTAGGAATATTAATACATATTTATTAGATTGCCTGAGAGAACTGAAAGGGGGATAAAGATTAGGCACACATAATTTCTAAAATTGACCACCTTCTCTAGTTCTTAGAGAACAAAGGGAACAAAATACAGTACTTAGAGCACAAAATAATGCTATAATGCTCATCAAATCCCTTCTAGAGTGATCAGGATCCTGCAATTTATGATATAGCCATAGATGGAACAGGGGTCATTGAACCTGTAGCTAGGTTGCTGATGGCAAAAAGAATGAAATTGCTTAAAATAATTCAGTTAAAATGGCAAGGAGGAAAAAGAAAACTAGCTATGTGTTCCTACAATTATCTGATACCTTATTAATATCCTCTATGTTTTCTTCCTCTGAGGAAGAAAGAATTGTTGTCTCCCTAAACGATTGTGAAACTTTAACTCATTTGCTAAGCACCGGTATGAAAATATAATCATAATTTTGTTTTTCAGAGAGACTAATTATAAATTATCACTATCCCATAAATGGAGATAGATGAAAAGCATTTGACAAATATGTAATCTAATTTTGTTGTTAATGAGACCTATTAAGAAAAGTGAAAAATTTCTAAAGGAGTAGAGAGACACAGATATTGGGAAATCCTTTCTTTGAGGACATTAAGAAATTCCTTTCAGAGAAGCAGATGAGACGACATATCTGAGAGGCTGATGGTTAATGTTCATGTGTCAGGATAGAGGAGGGTTTAGGTTAGGATTAACATTTAACTGAAGGGTGTTTAAGTCAAAGATGGAAAGTCGTTGCACTGATTAGAGTCAATAGAAGGTTCACCTTGAGGATCTGGTTTCACTGAAACTTCAGGAGCCAATCAATGGAGAGACAGTAATGGGACAAGAAAAGAGTTGCTGTCAGCAAAACTCAAAGTCTTAGAGTGAGCATTGCCACACTGTCATCGGAAGTGTTGCTTTTTTTATAAGAATGAACAGTGACACTCATTTTCAGGAAGGATGGAAAGCAAGCGAGTGAATGCTAGTGGTTAGTAAATTTCCCTGTGGGCAGGTTCCTTGAGGTACACCCCATTTTATTTAAAAATGTAAGCAAAGGTTTCTAAGTCTCTAGCTACCAGGCTACATTAAGGGACAAAATGGTGTGGCACTAAACACACCACAATACCCCCACCTCCCACACCCTACACAAATTAAAAACATTAAAGAGAGTCCATTCACCAGTACCAAGGATCTGGATCACATGGCAGGGGAGAAACCTTAATTGTATAACAAGGACTTTTAACCTGGAAACCACATGTAGCTGACTCTCAAAAATGCTTTTCTGGTAGTTTGGTGGTTCACCAGCACCAATAAATCGAGCGAGCACTGTTGCCCAAGCACTGCCAGGAGTGTTCCCTTCCACAAACAAAAGTATTCATTCTCAGAACATCAATTATTTAAGGTAATGTGACATTTAGAAAAGTAGAGTATTTAAACATTTTTACTGATAGCTTTATTGGTACATAATTTATTAAACAAATGTTTTATATTAAGAAAAATGATCAATTTAAATGCAAAATAAAATTCTGAAGCTTTTAAATGTGGAGAATCAGTGCTGGAAATGGTTATTTTTGGCTTCCTTTGCCTTTGGTTAACAGAAAAACACAGAAGAAATTTTGTTTGAATTGCTTTCCATTCAAAGTATACAATTCAATAGTTTTTAGGATATTCACAGCCATAAAATGATCACCACTATCCAATTTAGCACCTTTTCATCATTCCAACAAAACATGCTGTACCCATTAGCAGGCATTCTTTATCCTACTTTTCTCTCTGTCCCAGTCCTAAGCAAGCACTAATTGAGTTTCTTTTTCAGTTGATTGGCCTATTCTGGACATTATATATAAGTGCAATAAAAAATATGTAGTCATTTTTAATTGAGTTCTCTCACCGGGTTTGAAGGCTATTTTATGCTATATATAGCAAGAATTAGTACTTTATTAATTCTATTACTAAATATATTATTTTTATGAGCATTCCACATATTTTCATTCACTCATTAACTGATAGGCATTTGGGTTGTTTCCACCTTTTAACAATTATGTGTAATGCTGTAATGAATATTTTTGTAAAGATTTAGTTCTATTGTGTTAAAATTCCTGTTAGGTAATCAACTGGGTTAGGATGGCCAGATCATAAGTTAATGATATAGTTGACATTTTAAGTAACGGACAAACTATTTCCAAAGTGACTGCACCATTTCATATCCCCATCAGAAACGTATGAGGGTTTCAATGTTTCTATATCCTTGCCAGGAAAAGTATCATACATGTGTTTCATACTTGTGTGTCACCATCAAGGAGTGGGATCCTGTGATGATTATGAGATAAAGTATGGCAGGCATGTTTTTTCCTAAAACATTCTTTACGTTGTTAATGAATTGTACTTTTTATATTCTTTTATAAGTTCATTTTCAGAGAGATCTAAATAAATTTTCTCATTCTATAGGTTTTACATACTCACAGGTAATATTTTTTAGGATAAAGTTTTCTTAATTTTCCTAAAATACAATTTTTTGTATTTTAGATTTATCTTTGGGTGTCACATCATTAAAAAATATTCCTAAGTCAACACCAAAACTCCACAAAAATATTTTAATGTTTTGTTCCAAAGTATTTATATTTTAAACTAAATTTATGAATAGATTTAGTTAATTTTGTTCAGTGTAAAAAATATTTTTGTTCTTTTGTTTATAAAGGTTTATATATAAAATATATATTTATGTATTTATATGTATGTATACATATTTATATATAATATATATAAATGTGAGGGTACCACTACCATTTGTTAAAAAAGATTATTGTTTTCTCATTGAATTTTCTTGATACCTTGGTAGAAAATCAATTGAATATTAAATCAGTTTTCATTTTTTGAGTCTCAATTCTAATCCACTGACCTATGTGTATTTAATTTTTGGAGTCTCTAATGGTGCTTGGAGATTGAGAGCCACTTCTGACCATATTCAATACCAATATGAACTGGGTTGGTGGAGTTTTGGAGAAAAAACTGTGTCACAAACAACAAATTTCCTAACCCTATGTGCCCTTCAATGGCATACTCTTAGCACAACAGTTTCGATGTGTGGTTCTTCTTTCTAACTGAAGCAGAGGGCTGTAACTCTCCTATGTGCCATTTCAGTGTTAAAATTCTGGGATATTGCCCACCAGGTGCGTCCCGTGGCGGGGCAGCCCTGACCACTTGACTCCAGGAGAAAAGGCTCCAGCTTTGAGGAGGGGACCGAGCCCCACCTTGGGCGCAGGGACCTCCCTCTCGATGCCATTCAGCCCCGACGCTCAGCAGATCCCCGCGCTCTTCCCACCAGGTGTGTTCCGCAGGCAGGCAGCCCCTGACCACTCGGCTCCAGGAGAAAAGGCTCCAGCTTTGAGGAGGGGACTGAGCCCCACCCAGCATCGTAGGACCTCCCACTGAAAGACCTCCGCCCGAACCCTGACACCGAACCACCCACAGACACCCCAAAATTCAAAACCGCTGGCGCTGGAGCTGCCGCATGATTTATCTTCTATCTACCTGACATAACACTGAGCATTGTCCCCTACACACTTTGCTATACGTCCCTAGCTGCAAAGTAATTCAGGCACCTACTAACTTTACTGACTAGACACCCAGGAACACTCATTTTTAACCTACGATAGTCATTATGGTAAAGCAGCGCAAAAGTCCTTCAAGCTCTACGATTGAAGTATTAATACAGATGAGTCCAGCAATAACGATGAGCTATATAACCTCTCTGAAAAGGAATTTTGTAAGCAACTGTTAAAGATGTACAAGGAAATAAAAGAAACAATGGAATACAAAGTCAGTAAAGTACAGGGAGGAAATTAGAGCAGAATTGAATAAATTTCAGACCGAAGTACAAGCAGAAATGACAGATATTAAAAATGAGGTAAGTGAACTGAAAACACAGGAGAAGGCCTCCAAAGCAGAGTAACAGCTACTGAAGAAAGAATTAGTGATCTCGAAGACGAAGTTCAGAGATTCTGTAGACAACACCAGAAGATGGAAAAAAAAAGACTCACAATCAACGAACAGACTACCAGAGAAAATCGGGATGAAGCCAAAAGGAACAACATACGCATCATTGGGGTGCCAGAAGGGCAAGAAGAAAACCCTGATGAAGAAGAAACTGTCAAAGCCATCATCGCTGACAGTTTGCCGAACTGAAGAAAGCATGCTCCCAGATACAGGAGGTTCGAAGGATACCAGCTAAAGAAACCCCAATAAGAATTCTCCAAGACACATCCTTATTAAAAATGACAAAAAACGATAGACAGAGATAGAATACTGAAAGCAGCAAGATCAAAAGAAGTAAATCACATACAAAGGAGCATCCCCTGAGATTTACAGCAGACTTCTCAGATGAAACACTCCAAGCCCGAAAACAATGGCGGGATATTGTGAAAAGACTCAATGAACTTCAGATCTCACCAAGAATTCTTTATTCAGCTAGACTTACTTTCAGATGCGAAGGAAAGATACACAACTTCATGGATAAACAACAACTCAGGAAATTCATAGACCCAAAACCAACTCTAAAAGAAGGATTGAAGGGTCTATTGTAAAATAAGACAACCCCAAACCACAACAAGGTTAAACAGAAAGATGGCACAAAATCCAATGACAATAATCTCTCTCAACGTCAATGGTCTAAATGCACCAATTAAGAGACACAGGGTGGCAAAATGGATTAAAAAATTGAATCCAACATTCTGCTGCCTACAAGAAACACATCTGAGTAACCAGAGCAAACAAAGACTCAAAGTCAAAATCTGGAAGACCATTCTCCACGCAAACAACCCCTCCAAAAAGGTGGGTGTGGCCATACTCTTATCTGACAATATAGATTTCAGGCTGAAAAAGGTCAAAAGGGACAATGAAGGCCATTTCTTAATAATTAAGGGGTATGTATACCAGGAAGAAATCACACTGCTAAACATATATGCACCAAATGAGGGGCCAGAAAAAATACTTAAAACGATTATTAATAGACCTCAAAGAAGACATTAACAGTAGCATAATAATAGTCGGAGACTTCAACACAGCCTTATGGACTAGGTATAGATCGACGAGACTGAAACTCACCTGGGAAATACTGGACCTGAAGGAAGAAATGGAAGAAAGAGAGCTGGTTGATATATACAGGGCTTTTCATCCCAAAAAAGCTGAATACACATTTTTTCCAGTGCACATGGAACATACTCCAAGATAGACCATATACTGAGCCACAAAGCATACCTCAACAAAGTAAAAAGAAGATAGAAATTGTGTCGACTATCTTTTCAGATCACGATGCACTCAAAATAGTAGTGAACCATACACAGAAGCAGGGAGCTAAACCAAACACCTGGAAACTAAACAGCTCACTGCTGAACAACAAATGGGTCATAGAAGAAAGCAAACGGGAAATCCAAAGATTCCTAGAAACAAATGACAATGAAGATACCAACTATCAGAACTTGTGGGACACAGCAAAAGCTGTGTTAAGAGGAAAGTTCATAGCTCTGCAAGCATACATCAGGAAAGAAGAAAGGGCCCATATAAATAACTTGACCTCACAGCTGAAAATATTAGAAAAAGACCAACAAGGGAAGCCCAACCCAGGAAGAAGGAAGGAAATAGTGAAACTTAGGGAGGAAATCAACGAGCTGTAAACCAAAAAATACAATCCGAAAGATTAATGAAACCAAGAGCTGGTTTTTTTGAAAAATTAAACAAGATCGACAAGCCACTGATAAGACTTGTAAGGACAGGGAAGGAGAGAAACCCAAATGAACAGAATCAGAAATGAAAATGGTGACATCACAACAGAAAAAACAGAGATCCAAAAGATCATCAGAGGTTATTTTGAGAACCTGTATACCACAAAACATGAGAGCCTAGAGGGGAAATGGATGGATTCCAGAGGTCCTATAACATCCCACGATTGAAACAAGAAGACCTCCAATACTTAAATAAGCCTATCACCATCGGGAAAATTGCAACAGTTATTAAAAGTCTGCCCAAACACAAAAGCCCAGGTTCAGATGGGTTCACTGGCGAATTCTACCAAACCTTTAAGGAGGACCTACTGCCAGTCCTGTTCAAGATCTTCCAGGAAATAGAAGAAGCAGAAACACTCCCAAACAGCTTTTACGAGGCACATATCACCCTGGTACCCAAAGCATATCACCCTGATACCCAAAGGAGAGACAATACAAAGAAGGAAAAATAACAGACCAATCTCCTTGATGAACACGGATGCTAAGATCTTCAACAAAATACTGGCAAACAGAATCCAAAGACTCATCAAAAAGATCATACATCATGACCGGATGGGATTCATCCCGGGAATGCAAGGATGGTTCAACATTCGCAAATCAATCAACATAATACATCACATCAATAAGAGAAAAAATAAAAACCATATGGTCCTATCGATAGATGCAGAAAAAGCATTTGACAAGATGCAGCACCCATTCATGATTAAAACCCTCCAGAAAATGGGAATTGAAGGAAGTTTCCTCAAGATAGTCAAAACCATCTACCAAAAGCCCACAACGAGTATCATTCTCAATGGGGGAAAAATTGAAAGCCTTCCCCTTAAGATCAGAAACACGACAAGGTTGCCCTCTCTCACCTCTTTTATTCAATATCATACTGGAGGTACTCGCCATAGCAATCAGAGAAGAAAAAGAACATTAAGGGCACCCAGATAGGCAAGGAAGAAATCAAGCTATCATTATTTGCAGTTGACATGATATTATTCCTAGAGAACCCTAAAGTCTCGACCCAAAAAACTCTTAGAAACAATAGATATGTATAGTAGAG
>JAJIBD010001516.1:0-34742 GCA_021461705.1 Cryptotis parvus | reverse complement strand
CTGGGAGAAACTGGACAGGTACATGTAAAAAAATGAACTTAGACTTCCTTTTAACACCATGCACAAAAGTCAGATCAAAAATGGATTCTAGATCTCAACATCAGACATGAATCTATAAGGTACATAGAAGAAAACATAGGAGAAAAGCTCTCGACATAGAAACTAAAAAGTATCTTTAAAGACGACACACCACTGGCCAAGCAAATGGAAGCAAAGATAAACAAATGGGATTATATAAAAATTAAAAAGCTTCTGCACCTCAAAAGAAAGCGGTGACCAAGATACAAAGACAATCCACAGAGTGGGAAGGATATTCACCCAATACCCCTCTGACAAGGGGTTAATATCCAGGATATATCAGGCACTGGTAGCACTCCACAAAAAAAAAAAAAACCAACCCCATCAAAAAATGGGAGAAGAAATGAACAGAAGCTTCCAAAAGAAGAAATTGAATGGCCAAAGGCATATGAAAAAGTGTTCTTCATCTTTAATCATCAGGGAGATGCAAATCAAAAACAACAATGAGGTACCATCTCACACCACAGAGACTGGCACACATCCAAAACAGCAAGAACAACCGGTGCTGGCGTGGATGTGGGGAAAAAGGGACTCTCATCCACTGTTGGTGGGAGTGCCGGCTGGTCCAGCCCTTTTGGGAAAACAATATGGGCATTCCTCCAAAAACTAGATATTGAGCTCCCATTTGATCCAGCAATAGCACTCCTGGGAATATACCCGAGAACAGAAAAACACATAGCAGAAACACTATCTGTACTTCTTTATTCATCTCTGCGCTATTCACTGTAGCTAGAATCTGGAAACAACCTAAATGCCCGAGAACAGAGGACTGGCTAAAGAAACTGTGGTTCATCTACACTATGGAATACTATGCGGCTGTCAGAAAAGATGAAATTATGAAATTTACCTGCAAATGGATGGACATGGAGACTATCACGCTGAGTGAAATTAGTCAGAAGGAAAAGGACAGATATAGAATGACTGCATTCATTAATAGGATATAAATATATATCAGTGTTTTACTAAATGTGTGAAATGGTAATGGACATTAAAACTCACCATTGTATATATACAAAGAAACTTAAGTGATAAACTCTAAATATCTGCAGGGCTAGCCACAATGTGTAAAATAAGAGGGAGAGAGATGCAGAGACAGAGAGAGACAGAGAGAGAAAGAGAGGATACTGGGGTACCTGCTATTGAGGCAGCCTGGGGGTGGGCGGGAGGGGGGAGGTATATTGGTGGTGGAAATGGGGCGCTGGTGGAGGGATGGGTGCTGATATACTGTACTACCAAGATCCAATTATGAACACCTTTGTAATTGTATGTCTCACGGTGGTGTAATAAAAAAAATAAAAAAAAAGAAACTGTGGTACAGTCATTGTGGGACTAGCTAGATCTTACCAGCATATTGGCCTGGCCACGTTGGATCCCTAAGTAATTAGACCAGAGAGAAATGCTGTTTTCCTCCAAGCAAGCAAGCATGGCTCCCCTGATAACTCAAAGGCAACTCAAATACAAAACTACCATGAAGTAGGCGAGACTTGAGAGATCTTGGAGAAATATTTAACTGGCATTAGTGTTAGTCATTGGTACAGAGACATGCCCATCTCAGAAACCCCCTTCTCTACCACGATAAAAAGGCTTTTCCAGGCAGATCTTGGCTCAAGACATTAGCATATTAAAAGACATTAGGTGAGGTGCTGGGAGAAATTACCTGAGGACTTTGACCCTCCCTGCGAGGGTTACATTTAGCTTACAGCTCCTCCCAGCTCTGCTAGGAGGCTTTGAATTAGCTTTGGGTTCTTGTAAACAGCCAGAAGGTCTCCTACATTTCTATAGAGCTATTTTCCTGTTTTCATCTCTAGATAGCCCAGCCCAGAATGGGCCGGGCTGGGGAGTTTGGGAGGATTTTTAGCTATAAAATAAGCTGCAAGAAGAAAGAATCTCTCTCTTTTTTCCCCCTTTTTGCCATTTTGGCTTCCCCTGGTGTTTTGCTTCTCCGTCCTCTCCATTCTCTGTTGGGCCTCAACAGCGTGGTGGCAGCCATCTTTGGCCTACACCTCTCTGGGGCCTAGCTGGGAACTCAGAGTCCGGAGGTTTTCCCTGCTCTTGGATTGTATATTGGAACCTGTGATAGTAAAGTCCTTTTAAAACTGAAAAAAAATGGGGCCGGAGCAATAGCCCAGCAGGTAGGGCATTTGCCTTGCAGGCGGCCGGACTAGCCGGCCTGGGTTCCATCCCCAGCATCCCATACGGTCCCGAAGCACTGCCAGGAATAATTCCTGAGTGCCGAGCCAGGAATAACTCTGAGCATTGCTGGGTGTGACCCAAACAGAAAAAAAAAAGAAAGAAAATATCTACACAATGGAATATGCAGCTATCAGAAAATATGAAGTCATAAAATTTACCTGCAAACGGATGGACATGGAGACTATCATGCTGAGTGAAATTAGTCTGAAGGAAAAGGACAGATATGGGATGACTACATTCATTATGGGATATAAATATATACCAGTGTTCTACTAATTGTGGGAAATGGTAATGCCAGGCTAGAACTCAGCATTGAATATACACAAAGACACTTACATGATAAACCCTAAATGTCTGTAGGGCAAGCGACAATTTGCAACACAGAGAGAGAGAGAGTGGTAGAGACAGAGACAGAGACAGAGATAAAGACAAACAGAGAGAAGGAGAGGAAAAGAAAAGTACCTGCTATAGAGGCAGGCTGGGGTTGGGGTGGGATGAACTGTGGATATTGGTGGTGGGAATAGGGCACTAGTGGAGGGACAGGTGCTGAAAAAATGTATGACTGAGACCCAATTGTGAACATCTTTGTAATTGTATATCTCACGGTGGTATAATAAAAAAAATTAAAAAATCCTGCACACATATATTTTTAGCAGCATATAAATAATAAAAACTGAAGGTATAAAAAGTCTTTCAATGATGAATTCTGTGTTAACTCTTATGATAACTTAAGAGTTATTTTAACTAGAGAAAGAGAGAGAAAGGGAAAGAAATAAAGAACCTGCCATGGAGCAGGGCTGGGGAAGGGGGAGGGAACCGGGATGTTGGTGGTGGGGAGATGGGCACTGGTGGAGGGACGGGTGCTGAAACACTGTATGACCAAAACCCAAACATGAACTTTTTAATTGTATATCTTTTTATTTGTATATCTCATGGTGGTATAATAAAATACTTTAAAAAAAAAGAGTTATTTTAACTGCTTTTTTGCTACACTTTGGCATGTGTATAAAGAATATGATACATTACTTCAATGAGATTTATGCTGTTATAAATGAGGAATATAGTACACATATGTGCTATAACAGGTGAACCTTGAAAATATTATGTTTAGTGATAGAAGTTAGTTGATGTAAAGATTGGATTGATTATTTTATTCACATAAAATATTCAGAATAGATAAATATTTTAAAACATAAACTTGAAAAGTTGCCTTGTACTGGGAGGCTCAGGAGCAATGGTGAGTAACTATGAATACACAGGGGTGTCTTGAAAGACCAAAAGAAGAGTTCTAAAAATTGATTGTAGTAATAATTGTCCACCTCTGTGAATATAATAAAAATCATTGAAATACATATTTGAAATGAGTGAACTGTATGAGATATAAATACATCCCCATAAAATTACTATATTAAAAAACTGAAGGTTGTATTGTTCTTAAAAGAGATATAATTTATTATTATAACAACAGTAAAGTACTGTCATCATTTATCTACTTCTTCCAGCTAAAAGGCACTAAATATAGTACAGTAACAAACACTGGAAGACTTTGAAAAAAAGGTAGGCAACTTAGAAATCTGTGGGTGTAGAGTTCCCAGATTTTTTTTTGTATCTTATATTTCATACAGAGAACTATTGATACCTCCAAAATGGAGCTGACCACCACACGGCAAACAGTGCGTCAAAGATACATTTTACAAATAGACAAAAGATTAAGAAACAAATATTTTCTTTTTCTAAATCTGGTTTAGAAACAGAAAATATATTTGGCAACCAATCAATTACAAGCCTAAAAACCACCTTCCTATCTTCAACAATTTTGTCTATGATAATATGAGTTAATTTCACTGTTCTGTCCCTCCTCTCTGACAGGAGGTAGCAGGGAGAATCATTCCTTCACCATGTTGTAATGGTGGAACCAGCTAGGAGCAGATCTTTCTCAGCCCAGTCAGAGCAGGCAGCAGTTGTCTGATTTCCCTACTGGTATATTGCCACGAGAGAAGGCAGCTGGTATTTCCTTCCCTGCCTTGCAGAAGAAGATACTCTCTGATTTGCCAGCCATGGTAATATTAGGCAGAAAGCACAGATGATAACTCAGCAATGGAAGGTTAGTGTTTGGCACGATTTTGTGGGGCAAGCTGAGCTTGTGCTCCCAACACTGCAGCATCAGCCAAAATAAGACAATATAACAGGATACTTATACAGGACAATTGCACTGTACTTCAGCAACTAACATCTTATGATTTCAGGACTCAGTTAGTTGCTGAACCTCTAAACCCCATCTGAGGTTACCAGGTTAGGAAAAAGTTGTTGACCGATAGGCCTAGTTTGCTATCTTAACCCCTCTTTCTATGTCACCAGAAAAAGGTGCTGAGTTTTTACTTTACTTTATTTTCTTTTGTTTTAAATTTTTGGGGGGGGGGAGCAAATCTAGCAATAAATACTCAGGGGTTATTCCTAGCTCTCTACTCAGGAATTACTCCTTACAGGACCATATTGGATGCTGGGGATTGAACCCAGGTGGACTGTGTTCAAGGGAAGTGGCCACATTTATTGTACTGTGTCTCCTGCCATGGGGATTGAATTTCTGATTCCTCTTCGTAGCAGTAAAGAACTGAGTCAGCTGTGTATTTACGATTTCTTTAGTTATCAGACAGCATGATACTGGCATAAGGATAAGCTTGATGCTGGTGGGGGTCCCTGGGTGAAGTGAAGTGGGGAGGAGAGAGATGGCAGCTTCAAAATGAAAATCCTTTCTATATACCCACCTCTGCCACCCTGAAAATGGCTGGGGAAACAGGACTAATAGGAGTAGGCTGTGAGTCTTGTTCTTTACAGGAAAGGAAAGTCAGTCCTAGACCTTATCAGTGCCTTTTGGGTCATTGCCTTTCCCTCGCAGAAAAGACGAGGAGAAGACAAGCAGTAAAGTAAAACAGTTTTTATTGGGATGTTCTGAGAAGAGGGTGAGAGAGGGGATTGGGGGAAATATTGCTTTGCCAGAGTAGAGAGAGAAGGCCAGTACACATCCCAGTGTTAAAATAATAAAGCACACATCTCAAGAGTGGACAGAGATGTGACCGCATATGCAATGCATATAAGCTCTTCTTTTGTTCAAGTTTGCTTATATGGGGTTTTTCCCAAGCTACCCCAAGTGTAACTTTCCACATAGCTAAGAGTCCATTGCCAGTTTTGCCAGGGGAAGAGTTGGGAACAGTTGATAATCTTTTCTGACATTCTTTTCCTGGTCTTTGTTCCTGCTGGAGCTTCTCTGGGGGGATAAGAGGGGCAAACATTCTCTGGGTCTGTGCTGGAGCTACTTAAAGGACTTACCTGGCCTTACTTCTTATGTCTACAAGGCTGGTCTTTGCAGCCTCAGGCCAGTGACAGATTACATCTCTTGATTTTATTATGTCCCGAGAACTCACAGCCAGAAAGATTCCTAAACTCCCTGCCGGTCTGCTTCCAGACTCATCAAAGGATTTTAAAACGTTTTCCTTCCCTCCTCTTTTTTGAAGTTGTAGAAAATTATTATGACTTCTTTCTTAAAGGTAAAACATTATTCATCAAAGATTTTTATCCTGTCGAGTACTTATAGGGAGGGCTTGGTGTATAAATCACTGATTAGCCTAAGAATATAAATGTTTATTTCTAATTTAATAATTAAAGCTTTCTAAAATTTCTGATTAGGTTGCTGTGCTTAGTTTTAATATTTTTTCTAATAAGCTTTTGATACTTTAAGGTTTTTAGATATGCTTTTTTAATTTTGATATCGACAACTTTTTGTTATCTTTGCCTTCCACTTTTTAAACTAGAAATCTATTGTTAAATTTTATAAGATTTTTCAAAACAATTTCAAAATTCCATGAATTTCTATTTTTTAAATGACCGAGTTTATATCTTTTTTAATATGAAGGCAATTTATAGTACTTTTTACTATAGAGCATGATATGGTACATTTTTGCCATATAACATAAAACTGAATATGTCAGAATGCATTTTCTCAAAAGACAGAGAATAATGTTTCTGTTTGATTACTGAAACCGTCAATGTCTTCTGTCTTTTGAAGGATCCAGTTTCTTGTGCATCTATAATGCTCTTCATGAGAGTACAAACAGTGCTTGCTAGTAAAAAACATTTTGCTAAGGTATTCTATCATGGGTTCTTGCTCAAAATATTCACATTTTTCTTGTAATCTGGTTTTTAACCACTTGATGGTTTATTTCTTTGCTATTGTGCACAGGATATGGTCAATGGTTAGGTTTTGTGTCTTTATACAGACTGTCCACAGACGTGTGGGAACATACTCTCATCCTCCCACCAGATGTCAAAGTAAAACCAACTTAGCAATTATAGTCATCTGAGGAGATAAATATGTAGATTTATGATGACAAACACAATTCAATGCCCTGTTTTAAATTGGAAGTAAATGTTTCAGATTGTTAGCCTGATGCTGCCCACTTTACTGCTGTAAGTGCCATGGTAAGCCTTGAAACATCCGTGTTTGACAGCTGCTCTCAACAAAACCTGCATATTGCCTACTGAGGTTATGTCTTAAACAAAACTTCATTTTCTTTGAAATGACACTTGAAGACTCTAGTTGCCATTAATCTCTAAACACTGTTAGTTTTCACTAGTAGAAGACTAAAATGACAAGATAGGATGGTGGAAACTTAGCTATAGATTTTCTTAGGAAGAATTGTATTTTAATTTTTTCAACTTGACTCAAGTTGTAAGTCATTTTTTTTTAAATGGCAAGCCACTCAAATTAGCCAGATGTGAAATACAATATTCATATTGAAAGGAAGAAGCTACACATGTTTGCTCTTTTTTTTTTTTTTGCTTTCAATTTTTGATTCAATTGTTTTTGTCAAAGACATTGGTGGGTCTCATCCCATCATGAGCTGTTCATTTTGTTTCAGATGTCACTGGAAATCTGGTGTAGTTCCTGAGTATGTGGGCACTTGAGTAATGTCTGAAAGATTTGCATACTAAATTCCAAATGCTTATGAAGATATACTTATTTATGTAAAGCTTTATCTTTGGATCCTCCTCTGTTCTCTCTCTGGTACTCATGCTGGTTCTGTTGTGGAATTATGACCTGCTGGACTTGCAAAACCGAAAGCTCACATATAAAGTTTTAGAAGATGAATTCATTCAATTCAAGGAGGGCAAGACTCAGTTTATGCTCTTTCAGTTGGCCTAATCTCCCTTCTGTACCAACAAAGACAAAGCAGAGAACTTTTGTTCTATTTGCCCTACAGCATGATGGGCTATTTCCTTTGAAATGCATACAAAGTTAAAAGTTGGAGATAAATTGTTCAGCGAGGAATGGGCAAACGATTAGGAATTAGGTGGGAAAAAAAACTGGGAGGAACTCTAGGCAACTGGTGGAAACAAATGAACAGCACCCTGATTAGGGTAACAAATGGCTTGGGGAGTCAGGAAGGGAGGTCTCCAAGGAAGCGCTGCCTGGAGGGATTCATCAGCATTATTTCCAGCATTATACTCCATCCAGCAAGAGTCCCTGGAACCTGTTACAGTTCCTCACTGGTTCCTTCATGGTGGCACAGTTTCAGTGTACACAGTCCTGGTCTACACTGGCATCTCACTGTTTCTGCCCCTCAAAGTGCACACTGGTATCTTGCTAGTTCTGTTTTTGAAACTCACTGTCATCTTCCTGGTCTCTTGTTAATTTGCCTTAGTCTGTCACTGGGGCTCCTTAGACATCTCTCTGTCGCCCAAGTGACTCTTTGCCCATTTGGCTTTCCTTCATTATCAGTACACCTGCATGTGAGTGAGAACTGCTGCTCTCCTGCTGTCTGCCTTGGCACAGGTGAGGGGTCAAAGTGAAGAATGCTCCCCCTTTTATTCCCATCTGTCTGGGCAGGAATATGGGCTTAAAGAGCAAGGTACCTTGCTGGTACCCTTACTCTTTCTGATCCCTAACCATCTCCATGAACTGTTTGTCTGGCTATTTCTTCAGTGGATGAAATTTGAAAGGACCAGTTAAATTACTGACTGGTATCCTCCCATCCTCTCCATTTCTATTGTAATAATGAATTGTTCTGTTGTCAATCATAGATTTGAGAAGAATTTCTACACAATTTTTGGTATTCGTCACTGTGGGTCCCTAAATTTCGTTTCTTCATTTTTTTTTTTGATATTTGGGTCACACTCAGCGATACTCAGAGGTTGGTTACTCCTGAATCTTTGCTCAGGAATTAGTCCTCGCGGTGCTTGGGGACCACATGGGATGCCAGGGATCGAACCCAGGTTGACCACATGCAAGGCAAACGCCCTACCCACTCTGCTATTGCTCTGGCCCCGGGTCCCTAAATTTCTAATGGTTACATATTTCCAAAGTCCTTCAGTGTCCTCTATACTGAACATACATCCTCTCAGGGCAGTGACAAGGCACTGTTCCTTTATCTGTTATTTTACCTGGGATAGGGAATAATCTCTTTGAAGTAGGAAATCAATATATCAATATGATCACTTGTCTTTTTTTTCTTTCGATAAATAATGCCTCTCCAGCTTGATTTGCTTTTGGGGTCTCTAGTACCTTTACATAGTGACATTTTGACATTTTATACTTCATTTCTTGCTTGTCATCATATAGATAAGAGAATTACTCTAATAACAAGTTAATCTACCATAACTTTTACTTTTTATGTTTTTGTTCTTGTTTTGGCTCACTCAGCATTGCTCAGGGCATACTCCTGGCTCTGTGGTAGAGATTACTCAAGGATGCTCCAGGGACCGTATCAAATATTGGGGATCAAGCTAATGTCAGCTACAATAAAGGAAATACATTAAGCCCTTACTATATTGCTTCTCTAATTTAGGACATAATGAATGTAATTTTATTATTAATATTACATTTAGAGAATTTGTTTATTTTTTATCCCATGGTGATTGTGATTGTTAATTATTGCCAATTTGCTTCCAACTTTGCTTCTTATGTTCTGATTGATTGTAAATATAATTGTAGTGGTTTTATTACAAGGAGCATTTTGCTGTCATTCTTACTTGGGTGCAAACTATTTTATGACCATCCATTCTTATGACTAAAGTACAATTCAGGGATAAAATACAAAAGAGACCTTCAAAAATAAAAATCTCAAGGGCCACAGTGATAGTATAGCAGGTAGGGCACTAGTCTTGCATATGACCAACCTGGGTTCAATCCTCAGTGCCTCATATGGTCCCTGAGCACAACCAGGAGTCATCTCTGAGTGCAAAGCCAAGAGAAACAGTTATCACTCCCTGGTGTACCACACGACACACACACACTCACACACACACACACACACATACACAATAGAAGCCCCAGTACTTAATTCCTATAATTGTTAATTTATATTTTAACTTTGTTATCCCATAATCTTGTTTTATAACCTTGTCATAATCATTATATTTCATTGAACAGTGTCTCACGAAGGCGCCAGTATACTGGCTGGAAATGAGGTTTTTATTTTGTTTTTCTTCTTGCTTCGGCTTCATAATTCTATGTCTGTCCCTGGTTAGGACATTTTTGTCTTTATGTAGTCTTCCAGCTGTGTTCAATGAGTTGTGTTCATTAAGAGAAACAACAGAGGAAGAATAAGAAGGTAAGCGGAGAGGCTCAGGAGAAGGAGGGAGTCTATTGAACAATTACAAATTGTTCATGGAGAATGGTTGAATATAGATTAGTGCTCTTGACTTTCAGCAGCACATTTGCTGAGAAAATAGCTCCCATTACTCTACAATGAAAGTGTTCAACAAGTAACAGCTAGGGCTCCACTTCATTTTCCTTTTGAATTAATCTCCTCAAAGTCTTTTTTCAGGAATCCATTAGTAGGTCAGAGGGCCTAGCACCGGTTTCATTCTCTACTATTCTTTTCTCTCTCTAGCTTTATTTCTTGCTTGCTTTGACTATTTTTTCCTTTTATAAGAAGTGACTCTATACCTTACTAATATGAATATCAGTCATTATGTGCATATAGTATTTATAATGACATGGTTTCATTCAGTGGACAAGTGTTTATAAATAAATATGTTGTTAATATCTTATTTTTAAAGTGAGTTAGGGAACTTGAGAGTGCAAATATATTTTTGGTGGAGGAAATGCAAATTTCAACCACTGCCCTTCCATCAGGGTTGCAATCATTTTCACTGGGTTTTTGGAAAAGTTAATTGGTGTATGACTGTGCATGGCAACTTATTACGTTCAATTTTCATGGTCTTTAAAACCTACTAGATAAATGAATAATACTGAAATTTTCCTGAGGAAAAATACTGCATTTCATAATAAAAGTTTGGAAGCAGATAGTTTGACATCATTGTTACTAAGTAGCCTAATTATTGTGGAATTAATTAATTAATGAGGATACATAGTAAGAATGATATCAAACTATCTGCTTCCAAACTTTATTATGAAATGCAGTATTTTTCCTCAGGAAAATCTTCAGGTATCCACATTCGGACTTCCCTTTCATCAGAACTCCACCCAGCAGACCAGCCCATCACAGCCCGGATCATCGACACCCACCCTGCAGCAGTTTTTATTTTCTCAATCCGGCCCAGGTATGCTGATTCAGAGACTCTCAGACATGCGGCAGAGCTGCTCCTTGCTCTCCCTGTGCCCAGCCATTCATGAGGCACTCGGGAGGCATGGCGGGTTCTAGCCCTTGCCCACCACCCCAGCAGAGCCTCACAACAAGCCAGACGACACCCTCACTCCACGGGGCCCCATTTTCCACACATGGACTTCCCTCTCATCAGAACTCCACCCAGCAGACCAGCCCATCACAGCCCGACTCTCGCGGCTGCTTGCGGCTGCTCGGTTCATCAATAAATGCTTTATTTGGAGGTGACTACAAGAGTATGCCTCCTGCACGGCAAGCCTGGCAAGCTGCTTGTGTTGTATTTAATATGCCAAATACCAGTAACAATTATATTAGGTCATTCCCATGACCTAATATAATGGTTTGAAGGCTCTTTATGTTCCTGTAGCAAACCGATGCCCTTGGCTTTACTGGCACATGGAGATATTACTGGTGCCTGCTCTAGCAAATAGATGATGAATGGGAAGATAGTGATAGTGATAGATAGTGATCCTATTTAATATCTTCTATTTTCTGTAAATGTGGTTTGGACTTTGAAAACTTTTTTAGTATTAAAAGGAGTTATATATATTTGTAGTATATATATATTTGTAGATATAGTGCTATATATAAAGTGGTATTTCATGTACTGGTGCATGGACCTGACTGAGAGCTTTAAGTCATGGGTTTTTGAGTATGTAAGTAGGAAATAATTTCTGATCGGAAAGTAAAAGTATATATCCAATAACTGACATAAATCCATTAAGTGACATGATATCCAAATCAAAAGAACACAAAGAGGCTAGTTAGAGCCTTTAGGTACTTCTTTCTGTTTTTTTCCCTTTAATATCCCATGTGTGGAGTAAGTTTAAATTGTATTTGTATTGAAAGTGCTTTGTCAGGTTAATTTTATTTCTTATTTCAATATACTATTCTACTTCTTATAGTTGTTCTATTGTTACTCATTTATATTGATATCCATATTAAAAAGCTTGCAAGCATTATTTTTAAACACCAGTAACATAAAGACTATGATGTGAAGGTGACATTTCAACAATCATACTGTTTTGCTTTCATCAACCAATGGTATGTTGGCAGTTGTATTCCATCACTGGAGGCTAAAAGAGCACAAAATGCTTAGTTTTCTAATTAATACGTTTTGGGAATATAGGGTAAGTTTCCAGTTTTTTGTAACTAAAAATTTATGAAGTATTGGATAAGGTAAAATTTCTTTACACAAGGTAAACATTCAAAAAGTTCTTCTTGGAATGACTAGAAGCAGAGCGTCTTCTAGTTCTCTTCCTGTTTTGGAAGTGGTGTTTGTGAGAAGGGGTTATGAAGAAGTAAATAAAGAGAATAGAGGGATCAGAGCAATAGTACAGCAGGGAGGACTTTGCCTTGCATGCGGCCTACCCTGGTTTGATCCCTGGCATCTCATATGGTCCCGTGAGCACCGCCAGGAGTAACTCCTGAGAGTAGAGCCAGGAGAAACCCCTGAGCCCCGCCAGGTGTGACCCAAAAAAGAAAAACAAAAGAGAGGGAAAATAGAAGCATAGATTAGAAAAAAAATTGGGCAGTAGAATTACAATTTTTTCTGGGTTGATTAGTGAATAATACAATATAAAATAGTTGTAGTGCAAAAGAATAAAGAAGAGAAAACAAGATATTTGTAATGTTGCTCAGTGTTATAAATTTAACCATGAAAATTGTGTTTAATATCTAAGTAAAGACTACAATTTCTTTTAATTTTCTGTAGTTCTTGTGCTGTGTTACTTTGTGATTTTGAATTGAGTTTGAGTCACATGGGATATGCCTATTTTGCTCACAAAAATTGATGGACTAAGTATAAAAAGATACATTAATGGCTGATTTATCTATTAGAGCAAGAAATACAAAACCAGAACTAGAAAGAACAAAGATTCAATCAAATCTTTCTCTGACTCCTCACCAATGACTTTGGGGAACTTGAAACTTTTCTGGGTTGCATTTTCTAGTTTTGTAAAATAGAAGTTAGATGATGTAAATAAATTAAAGTTTGCCTTTACCTCTAAAAATTTATACTTTATGACTTAAAATAAAGTGAACTGTAATTGTATTATTGCTTATTATCAGAATATTTAATGAAGCAATTATGCAATGATAAGATCAGTTACTCAATAATTTTTTTCTATACCAGGAATTCTCTGTATATGATCTAATAATATCTCATTTAATCTGCACACCAATGCTATGGTATCCCATTTTATTGCTGAAGTAAGTGAGACATCACATAATTAAAATTCATTTAAGTCAGTTTTTCAACTACTTTGTTAGAAATGATATGTGAACCTGAATTAACTTGATTCAGGTCTAGCTGACATCTTAGGCCTAACAGTAATCTACAAAACACTTACAAACTCTTTAACTCTATTATTAGAACTACCATCTCCAAAAAGGCATTGTAGTAACACTCAGCATCTGCAGAGCAGGTTTTACAATGAGCTATAAGCAGTCAGTGATCTAGAGCCCCATTGTGGTTTTCTAATCTTCACTAGCCCTGCTGCATTCACTGGCAAAAAAATAGCAACTCTTTACTTTCCTCTATGAAAACACCAATATCCAATATCCAATTAAAGTGAGCCAAGGTTGTTCTGCACAAGGTGATATCAGCTGATGTGTTTTATATGGGTAGGCACAAATATATATGGATATGTACTTAGAATTCTTAAACATTTTAAAACAATATTTATTTTATTAAAACAGTTTCTAAAGTATTTCTGTTTAGCAATAAGTCACACTTATTGTTCTGTTTTTTTTTTACTACTTGTTCAGAATCCTGTTAGGTCACTTAAAGGAACAATTCTGAGACTTCCTAGTTTATTTTTGTTAAACATAATTTAAAATATTCATGTCAGAAAACTGTAAATATACTGATTGTCAGTTTCCACTCCTCTATTTCCTCTCCCCTAAGACAAACATATCCCCTTTTCCTACTTAAATAATTCAAACCTTCATGCATATCTTAGTATATGGACCCAGATGGAGCAAAGAGAATGATGTATAGAGCTGTTTACATCCATTTTAGCTAGCCAAAATGCCATGTTATACCCAAGCCAAATTTATGGAGAAAAAAAATCTCAGTTGAGTCGTGGACACAACAAGCAATGATTGGAGTTTGCTGCCTTGACATATAAATCACCTTATGAAGATTCAGGAAATATATCACAGTCCTTTTACAAATGAATTTTATGCATAATTATGATATTTCTAGGTAGAATTAATTACCTTCTTTTCTCTCTATATATACACATGTTTAGCTCTCTATATATCTTTATATACATATCTTTATATATACATATATATCTTTTGTAAATATTTTCATCTCTTTTTTTTTTTGCTTTTTGGGTCACACCGAGTTATATCATGGGATACTCCTGGCTCTGAGCTCAGGAATTACTCCTGACACTGCATAGGGACTATATGGGATTCTGGGGCTGGAACCCGGGATGGCTGCATGCAAGGCAACGCTCTACCCACTGGACATTGGCTCTGGCCCAATCTCTTTAAGTATATGCATATATTTATATATTTTTCTAGATTCCTTTAAACATAAGACTAGGTAATATATTTATAGATGTAAACAGAATATTTAAATTTTATAAATATAAAAATCTTTATAATATTTTCCTGCCATACATGAATGCAACATATAAACTTGAATTTAGAAATTCAGAATCACTACTCAGAATTCAAATAGGCTAAAATTTAAGATTGTTTAGACAAAAATAAAAGTTAAGAAAGGTAATTATTAACATGCATATATCTATCTATGGCGATATCTATCTATCTATCTATCTGTCTGTCTGTCTGTCTGTCTGTCTGTCTGTCTGTCTGTCTTTCTGTCTATCTGTCTGTCTATTGATCTACCTATCAATATATCTATTGATATATCTATCTGTAAAACAGATACCAACTGTAGAAGATACTCAAAAAATATAACATGCATAAAATCCAAGTTTTCATTTTCATTTTTGTTTTTTTGGTGTATACCTGGCAGTACAGTGCTGAGAGCGTACTCCTGCCTCTGATCTCAGGAATTGCTTCTGGAAGACTTCAGGACCATACCCATATGGTCCTGAAGGGATTGAAGCCAGATGAATGTGCAAGGCAGTCACCTTATGCACTGATATAATGTACTATTTCTTTGCCCTCGAAAATCCTACTTTATATTGAACTACAATCTCCCTAAACAAAGTTACATTTGTTTATTAGTATAGAACAGTTTTTGTACATTTTCAGTTTTTTGAAGATGAAGTCGAAAGATCTCTTCCAAATTTTGCTTTTAAGAAGATAAAGACATGTGTGATTAATAGTAGAAAACTAAAATCTCCCTTACAGAATATATCTGCTATTCAAATTTTAAACTTTATTTATTGCTTTACTAAAAAATTAGTTTTATTGCCACTCCCAATTTTGTAGCTATTTTCCAGGTCTTTTATATGCAGAATCTATATAGATTCTAAAACTCAATGAAGTGACATCTAGCTCAGAAACCCTTCAAATCAAGAGTTTTTCGGGGCTTTTCATTTTGCTTATTATTTATTCATCACATTTTGATTACTTCCTTAACTACTGGTTATTTCTTATTTATCATCTATCACCCACAATTTATCCTTCATTCCTTATCCAAAAACAGCTGCTTTGATAAAGGATTCTATGATTTTTCAAGCATATTTTTCCTTTTCTCCTTCCCAATCTTGTATTCTACTTTACTGTATCTTTTATACTTATTCATTGTATACATAAGAAATACACATCATTTGTGATGTTAAAGATTGGAGAACTTTTAAGTATAGCAGTAATTCTAACTGGCAAAAAAACCCAAAACTATTGAATAAAATTAGAATCTCTCTTGGATCAATTTATTATTATTATTATTATCATTATTGTTATTTTGGGTTATACCAAGTGACACTCAGGTGTTAATCCTGGCTCATCATTTAGGAGTTACTCCTGGCAGTTCTTGGGGACCCATATGGGATGCTGGGAATTGAACCCAGGTTGGCGTGTGCAAGGCAAATGGTCTACTGGCTGTGCTATCGCTCCGGCCCTTCTTGGATCAATTTAAAATAAAATACTATCAAAGAGGAAAAAATAAGTAATAAAAATATAGTATTTGAATGAAAAGTTGAAGATAATTGAGTAGGAGATTTTATAGAGAGATTTCAGGCAGAGGGAGTTATATGTGCAAGTCATAAAGAAGAGACATGAATCAACAGGGCATGTTCTGAGCAATAAAGATTTGGTATTGCCTACTAGGCAAGTGTGTGGGAGGAGCTGGGGATGGGATGATGGGAGATAATGACCTTGGCTGCTGTAGCAGGCTGCTTTTCTTGAGAGCAATTAGAATATTTTACCCTCTAAATGGAAAGCTCTTATTAGCATTTTTAGCTGGACGACAATGAAAAACTGAAAAGGGACCAGCAGGGCTTCATCTGGTCACAAATGCTTGCATTTTTGGATGAGTGATGCTGAAGAACTGAAAAGTCACAGTGGAGGGGCGGAGCAATAGCCCACCGAGTAGGGCGTTTGCCTTGCATGCGGCCGGCCTGTGGGTTCGATTCCCGGCATCCCATATGGTCCCCGAGCACTGCCAGGAGTAATTCCTGAGTGCAGAGCCAGGAGTAGCCCCTGAGCATTGCGGGTGTGACCCAATAAAGCAAAAAAAAAAAAAAAAAAAGGCACAGTGGCCAGGACAATGGCAAATAGGGAAATATTAGAGTACTTGGATAAAAAATTGACCTTACTTAGTGATTTTGTGAGGGGAAGGAGAGAGAGAGAGAGAGAGAGAGAGAGAGAGAGAGAGAGAGAGAGAGAGTAATCTTCATTCCTACTATTTCTTTATTTCTTATTTGAATTGAACAGGTTTTTTGTTTGTTTTAGGGTCTTACCTGATGCTGTAAGGGAATTATTGCTCTGTACTCAGATATTACTTCTGGCCGGCTCAGGGAACCATATGGAATGCTGTGGCTCAAACTCTGGTCTGCCACATTCAATGCAAACTCACTAGCAGCAGTACTATTGCTTCCACCCCTGAATTGTAGAATTTTCTCTGAGGCATCTAATTTTGTCGTTTCATATTCTTTCATGAAATCTATGCCAGGTCCAGACTGATAATACAGCAAGAAATGAGTTTCATTCTAGCATATGGTCCACCCAGATTCTAGCCCTGGCATCATATATGCCCTCCTAGCCTCTCAGATGCCCCAACACACCCCATCCCCTATTAGGATTAGTAACAGGACTAGCCTTGGGCATAGCTGAATGCAGTCCACAGTCAGAGATCCACCCCCTCTTCCCAAGAGAAAAGCTATACTGCCTTTGTTGAATACATTCCATTTAGAACTGGTGTCTCCAAAAGTGTTCTATCAGTCCTTTTCCACATGTCTTGGAATGTGAAAGTTTGGTCAGCTGAGACCCTGTGGATATAAGAAGAAGTAGTTAATGCTCTTCAAAGATGCCAATTACCTGGATTCAGAGAACTCTTCAGAAATAACTATCTCATTGGAAAAACTTACTTGAAGGCAGGGAAAATATCTAGAAAAATGTTTTGGTCATATTAAATCATTTCCTCTTTGTTTTATGAAACTTCATTTGCTCTTCTTGATGCACCTGGCTTCTATGCTATTCTTTGGTTTTTCCTATTACTTTAGAATTTAGAGTGATGAAATATCGCCATAAAATGTACGTTGTGAGCAAAGGCTCGCTGGCAGCCTGGAGTGCTGCCCAAGCCCCCGCCATTCCCTGGACCCGGCAGACTTGCCTGCCCCAATCTTCCTGACCCTGCCACTCTACTCAAAGGTGCATTTAATTACCTTTGCCCCCACCCCTGCCACACGGGACAAACCAGAGAACAAAGGGCTTGCTGGTAGCCTGGAGCACTGCCTAAGCCCCGCCATTCTCCAGACCCGGCAGACTTCCCTACGCCAATCTCCCTGACCCCGCACATCGCTCTAGGTGTATGCTCTAGGTATATTTGGAATTCCCTTTGCCCACATCTCCTCCACCCCATCTCCCCCTCAACACCAGTGTGAAAACCAGGTTTCACACCCCAAAATCCAAAACCGCTCAGATGCAGAGAAATAATCAGTTTTTTGATATCCTATATAGAAATCCTGGGGTACATTAGCCGCAATACTCCCCACATCCCATAGCCACATATCCTCACATCCCACAAAACTTGATGAGCAACCATGGACAACTCCCACTGTACTGCCCAGCCACACAAGTACAGTCAAGTTAGAACCTATAATGTTCATAATGGTGAAGCAACACAGAATTCCATCAAGCTCCTTGAGCGAAGACACCTGCCAAGATGAGCCAAGTAATAATGATGAGCTGTCTAACCTCTCTGATAAGCAATTTTGAAGGGAGATTTTAAGGATGCATAAGCTCAAGGAAGCAATGCTACACAGAGCAACAAAATGCAAGAGAACATAAAAGCAGAAGCGAGGAAAATAGAAATGAAAATGCAAGCAGAAATAACAGATATTAAAAATGAGGTGGGGAAAATGAAAAACTCACTGGAAGACCTTTTGCAGGACAGAATCAGTGAGCCCCAAGATGAGGTGCAGAGACTTTCTCGGCAACAGCAGAACATGGAAAAAAGACTCATAGTAAATGAACAGACAACAAGAGATAATTGAGATGAAGCCAAAAGGAATAACATAAAGATCCTTGGAGTTCCAGAGGGACAATATAAAAACCCTGATGAAGAAGCAACTATCAAAGCAATCATTGCTGAGAACTTCCCAGAACTAGAGAGCAGGTGCTCCTAGATTCAGGAGGCTCGAAGGATACCATCTAAAAAAAACCCAGATCAGAATACTCTGAGACATATCCTAATAAAAATGACAAGAGCCATAGATAGAGATAGAATACTGAAAGTAGCAAGATCAAAAAGGAAATCACATACAAAGGAAAATCCCTAAGATTTACAGCAGATTTTTCAGAGGAAACACTACAAGTCCAAAAACAATGGTGGGATACTGTGAAAAAACTCAACGAAATGAAGGCCTCACCACCAGACTCACATTCAAATATGAAGAAAAAAATACACAACTTCAAAGATAAGCAGAAGCTCAGGTCTTTCATAGAATCAAAACCAACTTTAAAAAGAAGGACTGAAGTAGCTGCTGTAAGACAAGACAAACCCTAAAAAGCGCAACAAACTTATTAAAAAAGATGGCACAAAATCCTATGACAATAATCTCCCTCAATGTCAATGGCTTAAATGCACAAAAAAGACACAGGGTGAAAAATTGATTATAAAATTGAAACCATCGTTCTGCTGCCTACAAGAAACACATCTGAATAACCAGAGCAAACACAGACTCAAAATCAAAGGCTGCAAGACAATTCTCCATGCAAACAACTCATCCAAAAGGCCAGTGTGGCAGTACTAGTAACTGGCAGCATAGACTTCATGATAAAAAAGGTTAGAAAGGACAGTGAAGGTCATTTCTTAATTATTAAGGGATATGTATACCAGGAAGAAATTACGCTCCTAAACATATATGCACCCAATGAGGGGCCAACAAAATACTTAAAACAATTGCTAATAGACTGCAAAGAAGACAATGACAGTAACACAATAGCATTTGGAGATTTCAACACAGCTTTATCAACTCTTGATAGATCGACAAGACTGAAACTTACCAAGGAAATACTGGCCCGGAAGGAAGAAATGGAAGAAAGAGGACTGGTTGATACATATAGGGCTTTTCATCCCAAAAAAGCTGAATACACATTTTTCTCCAGTGCACATGCAATATTCTCCAAGATATACCACATGCTGAGCCACAAGCATGCCTCAATAAAATAAAAAGATAGAATTTGTGTCAACTGTTTTATCAGACCATGATGCCCTGAAAATGGAAGTTAACCACACACAGAAACATGGAGTCAAACCAAACACCTGGAAGCTGAACTGCAAACTGCTGAACAACCCAGTGGGTCATAGAAGAAATCAAACAGAAAATCCAAAGGTTCCTGGAAACAAATGAAAATGAAGATACAAACTATCAGAAGTTGTGAGACACAGTAAAAGCAGCTTTAAGGAAGAAAAGAAGAAAGGTCCCACATAAATAACCTGATTCTACAGCTCAAAAATACTAGATAAAGACCAAAAAAAGAAAGGAGCCAAAAACAGGCAAAAAGAAAGAAATAATTAAACTTAGAGAGGAAATCAATGAGCTGGAAGCCCAAAGAGCAATCCAAAAGATTAATGAAACGAAGAGCTGGTGCTTTGAAAAAAAATAAACAAGATCGACAAACCACGGCAAGACTTGTAAGGACAGGGAAAGAGAGAAATCAAATAAACAGAATCAGAAATGAAAATGGGAACATCACAACAGAAACCACAGAAATCCAAAAGATCAAGATTACTTTGAGAACCTATATGCTGTGAATCATGAGAACCTGGAAGAAATGGATAAATTGTTGAAGTCCTATAACTTCCAACAGCTGAAACAACAAGACCTCCAATACGTGAATAAGCCTATTGCCATCAAGGAAATTGAAACAGTAATTAAAAGTCTGCCTAAACACAAAAGCCCAGGTCTACATGAATTCACTAGTGAATTCTTTCAAACCTTTAATGAGGACCTACTGACAATCTTTTTTTTTTTTTTGGCTTTTTTTTGGGGTCACACCCAGCGATGCTCAGGGGTTACTCCTGGCTCTGCACTCAGGAATTACTCCTGGCGGTGCTCGGGGACCATATGGGATGCCGGGATCGAACCCGGGCCGCACAGGCCGGCGGCGTGCAAGGCAAACGCCCTACCCGCTGGGCTATCGCTCCGGCCTGACAATCTTTTTGAAGCTCTTCCAGGAAACAGAAGAAACAGAAGCACTCCCAAATAGCTTCTATGAGGCACATATCACCCTGATACCCAAAGCAGGCCGATACAACACACACAAAAATGAGAAAACTACTGATCAATCTCCCCGATGAACACATTTGCTAAGATCTTCAACAAAATACTAGGAAATAGAATCCAAAGACTCATCAAAAAGATTATACATCATGACCAAGTAGAATTTATCCTGGAAATGCAAGGATGGTTCAACATTTGCAAGTCAATCAACATAACACATCATACCAATAAGATAAAAAATATAAACCATTTGATCCTATTGATAGACACAGAAAAAATAATTGACAAGATCCAGCACCCGTTGATGATTAAAACCCTCCAAAAATGGGAATTGAAGGAACCTTCCTCTATATAGTCAAAACCATCTATAAAAGCGCACAGAGAGTATCATTCTCAATGGGGAAAAAATAAAGCCTTCCCCTAATACTGGGGACAAGACAAGTTTACCCACTCTCACCACTTCTATTCAATACAGAACTGGAAGTACTTGCCAGAGCAATCAGAACAAAAAGACATAAAGAGTATCCAAATATATAAGGAAGAAGTCAAGCTATCACTATTTGCAGATGACATGATATTATACATAGAGAACCCTACACTCTACCAAAAAGAACCTAGGAAACAATAGATACCTATAGTAGAGTGGCAGCCTACAAAATCAATACCCAAAAGTCAGTGACTTTCCTATATACGAATAACGAAAAGAGAAGAAAAAGGATATCAAGAAAAACGATCCCATTCACAAATATGCCACAGAAAATCAAATACTTAGGAATCATTTTGACAAAGAACGTTAAGGACCTCTACAGAGAGAAGCACAAAATGTTACTTCAAGAAATAAAACAGGACATAGGGAAATGGAAACACATTCCCTGCTCCTGGATCAGGAAAATCAACACTGTCAAAATGGTAATGCTCACTAGAGCTTTAGGCAGAATTCAATGCCATCCCTAAAAGGATATCATGACATTCTTCAAAGAAATTGACCAAACTGTCGTGAAATCTGTATGAAATAATAAACCTCCCAAGCATAGCTAAAACAATCCTTGGAGAAAAGATGATGTGAGGCATTATCTTTCCCAACTTCAAACTCTACTACAAAGCAGTAGTAATTAAACCAGCATAGTATTGGCATCCACTTATAGGCAAATTTCATGACTTCATTTTTTCCTAACAGCTGCATAGTATTCCATTGTGTAGATGTACCAAAGTTTCTTTATCTAGTCATCAATTCTCGGGCACTCTGGTTATTTCCAGATTCTGGCTATTG
The DNA here is from genome assembly GCA_021461705.1 of Cryptotis parvus. Lineage (NCBI taxonomy): Eukaryota > Metazoa > Chordata > Mammalia > Eulipotyphla > Soricidae > Cryptotis > Cryptotis parvus. The sequence continues at coordinate 12,702 of JAJIBD010001516.1, read as the reverse complement.
TGAATAGTGCTTCTATGAACATAAAAGTGGGGATGGAGTTTCCACCGTGTGTTTTTGGCTTCCCAGGGTATATTCCCAGGAATGGTATGGCTGGGTCAAATAGAAGTTCAATTTCCAGTCTTTGGAGGAATATCCATATTGTTTATCAAAAAGGCTGTACTCATCAACATTCCCACCAACAATGGATGAGAGTCCCCTTTTTCCAACATCCATGCGAGCACTTGTTGTTCTTGCTCTTTTGGATTTGTGCCAGTCTCTGTGGTGTGAGATGATATCTCATTGCTGTTTTGATTTGCTTCTCTCTGATGACTAAAGATGATGAGCATTTTTTCATATGTCTTATGGCCATTCGAATTTCTTCTTTGTCGAAGTTTCTGTTTATATCTTCTTCCCATTTTTTGATGGGGTTGGCTGTTTTCTTCTTGTAAAGATCTACCAGTGCCTGTTATATCCTGGAAATTAACACCTTATCGATACATATTGGGTGAATATTCTTTCCCATTTTGTGAACTGTCTTTCTATCTTGGTCATTGTTTCTTTTGAGGGGAAGAAACTTTAGATTCACGTAGTCCCATATGTTTATCCGTCCTTTCTCTAGTTGTTTTTGTGTTTCATCTTTGAAGATGTCATTAGCTTCAATGTCGTGGAGGGTTTTTCCTATATTTTCTTCGGCGTACTTTATGGATTCAGGTCTGATATTGAGATCTTTAATCCATTTTGACCTACTCCCGGGTATGTTTTTATTCTAATACCACGCTGTTTTATTTACTACCGCTTTGTACTACAGCTTGAAGTTGGGAAAAGTGATGCCTCCTGTCTTCTTTTTTTCCCAAGGATTGCTTTAGCTATCTGTGGGTTTTTTTTTTATTTCATACAAATTTCAGAGAGACAGACATGGGGGAGAGCTGCTACCTGCTCTCACTATGCCCAGTTGCTCATGAGGCGACTGGGAGGGATGGCAGGTTCTAGCCCTGGCCCGCCACCCCAGCAGAGCCTCACAACAAGCCAGACGACCCCCTACTCCATGAGGAGCTCCATTTTCCACATCTGGATTTGCCCCTCATCAGAACTACACCCAGCAGACCAGCCTATCACAGCCCGGCTCATCGAGATCCACCCTGCTGCAGTCTTTTTAATCTGGCCCAGCTATGCTGGTCCAGAGACAGACATGGGGCAGAGCTGCTACTGGCTCTCACTGTGCCCAGTCGCTCATGAGGCGCCTGTGAGGGATGGCAGGTTCTAGCCCTGGCCCACCACCCCAGCAGAGCCTCACAACAAGCCAGATGACCCCCACTCCATGAGGACCTCCATTTTCCACATCCGGACTTCCCCCTCGTCAGAACTCCACCCAGCAGACCACCCTATCACAGCCAGGCTCGCGGCGGCTGCAAGGGGGCCCTGCAGTTCATCAATCAATGCTGGATTTTGAGATGACTACAAGAGTATGCTACCCGCAAGGCAGAGTCTGGCAAGCTACCCGTGTCATATTTGATATGCCAGATACCAGTAACAATTATAGACCTCATTCCCATGACCTGATGGAATGGTTTGATACTCTTTATGTTCCTGGGCAAGCAGGTGCCTTTGGGCTCTACTTGCATGAGACAGGTCATATGGAGATGTTACTGGTGTCCACTTGAGCAAATCGATGATGAACGGGAAGACAGTGATACAGTGATGCGAATTTCAGGAGTGTTTGGTCTTTATTTTTGAAGAATCTCCTGGGCATCATTATAGGGACCACATTGAATCTGTACAAAGCTCTAGGGAGTATTACCATTTTGATAAAATTCATTCTCCTCATCCATGTGCAGGGAATGTGCTTCCATTTCCTCATGTCCTCTTTTACTTCTTGTAGCAGTGTCTTGTCATTTTCTTTGTACAGTTCCTTTACACACTTGGTTTAGCTGGTCCTAGGTATTTGATTTTCTGTGGCACAATTGTGAATGGAATCATTTCCTTAATATCCCTTTCTTCTCTTTTGTTATTTTTATATGGAAAGCCGCCAACTTTTGGTTATTGATTTTGTATCCTGCCACTCTACTATATGGATCTCTTGTTTCTAGGAGTTTTTTGGTAGAGAGTTTAGGGATCTCTAGGTATAATATCATGTCATTCGTGAATAATGGTAGCTTGACTTCTTCCTTGCCTACCTTGATGCCCTTAATGTCCTTTTCTTCTCTGATTGCTATGGCAAGTACTTCCAGTACTATATTGAATAAAAGAGGTGAGAGTGGGCAACCTTGTCTTGTCCCTGATCTTAAGATGAAGGCTTTCAATTTTTCCCCATTGAGAATGATACTCTCTGGTTTTGATAGATGGCTTTGACTATTGAGGAAGGTGCCTTCAATTCCCATTTATTGGGGGTTTTAACCATCAATGGCTATTGGATCTTGTCAATTGCTTTCTCTGCATCTATTGATATGATCCTGTGGTTTTTATTTTTCTCTTATTGATATGATGTATTATGTTGATTTGTGAATGTTGAAGCATTTTTTGCATTCCTGAGATGAATCCTACTTGGTCATGATGTATAATCTGTTTGATGAGTCTGTGGATTCTGTTTGCTAGTATTTTGTTGAAGATCTTAGCATCTGTGTTCATCAGGGATTTTTGTCTACAGTTTTTTTTTTCTTAGTGTAGTCTCTTCCTGCTTTGGGTATCAGGGGTGATATTTGCCTCTTATAAGCTGTTTGGGAGTGTTTCTGTTTCTTCTGTTTCCTAGAAGAGCTTGAAAATGGTTGACAATAGAATGCAAACCTTAAAGGTTTGGTAGAATTCAGTAGAAATCATTCTGGACCTGGGCTTTTGATTTTGGGCAGACTTTTAATTACTGGTAATTCAGCAGTGAGCTGTTCAGTTTCCAGGTGTTTGGTTTGACTCCCTGTTTCTGTATGGTTAACTTCCATTTTCAGTGCATCATGGTCTGAATATAAGGTTGATACAATTTTTATCTCTTTTATTTTATTGAGGTATGCTTTGTGGCATACCTCAATAAAAGGTATTTTGGTGTTTTGTTCCCTTAATTTTGGGTAGGACTCCTCTTGGGTGAGATCCTCTCTCTTTGGTGGAAGACTTAGGCTCTCTGTACGGTCTAAGTTCTGACCAGAGCTAGAGTTCTTTAATTATATTGAATTTCTGTGGAAGAAGAGTTTTTGTACTATTAAAAGCCTTTTTGGAACTGCACTGGACTTGTGAATTTTCATCTGTTCCCCCGGCATCCTAGGAGGTAGAAGAGAAATTCTGTCCTGACACTGTCGGGGACCCCAGAGGCATCCCCAACAGCTAAACCAGTTTTTATAAGTGCTGTCCTTGAAGATAATGACCTTACTGCCAAGGGAGCTCCTGCAGGTTTCTGATGCAGCCAAGAAGTGAAGTAACAATTATAGACCTCTTTCCCAGGACCTGAAGGAATGGTTTGAGGCTCTACGTGTTCCTGGAGCAAGCAGGTGCCCTTGGGCTACACTAGCATGCAACAAGACATATGAAGATGTTACTGGTACCCGCTCGAGCAAATAGATGAACAACGGGAAGACAAGTGATACAGCCCGGCTCATCGAGATCCACCCTGCTGCAGTCTTTTTAATCCAGCCCAGGTATGCTGATCCAGAGACAGACATGGGGCAGAGCTGCTACTGGCTCTCACTGTGTCCAGCCACTCATGAGGTGCCCGGGAGGGATGGCAGGTTCTAGCCCTGGCCTGCCACCCCAGCAAAGCCTCACAACAAGCCAGACAACCCCCCACTCCATGAGGACCTCCATTTCCACATCCGGACTTTCCCTCGTCAGAACTCCACCCAGCAGACCACCCTATCATAGCCCGTTCATCAATCAATGCTGGCTGGATTTTGAGATGACTACAAGAGTATGCTACCCGCACGGCAGAGCCTGGCAAGCTACCTGTGTAGTATTTGATATGCCAGATACCAGTAACAATTATAGACCTCATTCCCATGACCTGATGGAATGGTTTGATATTCTTTATGTTCCTGGAGCAAGCAGGTGCCTTTGGGCTCTACTTGCATGAGACAGGTCATATGGAGATGTTACTGGTGCCCGCTCAAGCAAATCAATGATGAACGGGAAGACAGTGATACAGTGATGCTTTGTGGCTCAGCATGTGGTCTATTTTGGAGAATGCTCATTGTGCACTGGAGAAAAATGTGTATTCAGCTTTTTTGGGGATGAAAAGCCCTGTATATATCAACCAGCTCTCATTCTTTCATTTCTTCCATCAGGGCCAGTATTTCTTCTGTGAATTTCAGTCTTGTAGATCTACCCATAGTTGATAAAGCAGTGTTGAAGTCACCAACTATTATTGTGCTACTATTAATGTCTTCTTTGAGGTCTATCTGCATTTGTTTTAAGAATTTTGCTCTCCTCGTTGGGTGCATATATGTTTAGTAGTGTGATTTCTTCCTGCTATAAATACCCCTTATTAAGAAATGCCTTAATTGTCCCTGCTAACCTTTTTAGCTTGAAGTCTATATTGTCAGATACTAGTATGGCCACACCGGAATTTTTTGGAGGTGTTATTTGTGTGGAGAATTGTCCTCCCGCCAGTCACTTTGATTCTGTGTTTTCTCTGATTATTCAGATGTGTTTCTTGTAGGCAGCAGACTGTTGGATTCAGTTTTTAATCCATTTTGCCACTCTGTGTTTCTTAAGTGGTGCATTTAGACCGTTGATGTTGAGATTGTCATCGGATTTTGTGCCATCTTTCTGTTTTAACTTGTTGTGCATTTGGGTTTTGTCTTATTTTACCATAGACCCTTCAGTCCTTCTTGAAATTTGCTTTTGAGTCTATAAAGTTCCTGAGTTGTTGTTTATCCATGAAGTTGTGTATCTTTCCTTCACATCTGAATGTGATTCTAGCTGGGCAAAGAATTCTTGGTGAGGCCTGATATTCATTGAGCCTTTTCACAATATCCCACCATTGTTTTCAGGCTCTAAGTATTTTATCTGAGAGTCTGCTATAAATCTTAGGGATGCTCCTTTGTATGTGATTTCCTTCTTTGATCTTGCTGTTTTCAGTATTCTATATCTATTCTTTTGTTATTCTAATTAGGATGTGTCTTGGAGTATTTTTATTGGGGTTTCTTTTAGCTGGTACCCTACAGGGCTCCTGAATCTGGGAACAAGCATTCTTCAGTTCGGGAAACTTCTCAGCAATGATAGCTTTGACAGTTTCTTCTTCATCAGTGTTTTCTTCTTGCCCCTCTGGGATCCCAATGATCCATATATTGTTCCTTTTGGCTTCATCCGATTATCTCTTGTTGTCTGTTAATTGTGAGTCTTTTTTCCACTTCTTTTGTTCTCTAGAGAATCTTTGGGCCTCGTCCTGGAGATCACTAATTCTTTCTTAGCAGTTTTTACTCTTCTTTGGAGGCCTTCTAGTGTGTTTTTCGTTTCACTTACAACATTTTTAATATCTATAATTTCTGCTTGTATTTTTGTCATTTTTGCTCTGCATATTACTCATTTCTGCTCTCATGTTCTTTTGTATTTTATTGACTTTGTATTCCATTTCTTCTTTTAGTTCCTTATGCATCCTTAACAGTTCCTTATGAATTTCCTTATCAGAGTTTATATAGCTCATCATTATTGCTTGGCTCATCTGGGCTAGTGACTACTCACTGAGCTTGATGAAATCCAGTGTTGCTTTACCATAGTGACTATTGTAGGTTGCAAATGTGTGTTCCTCGGTGGCTAGATAGTACAGTCAGTAAGTGCCTGGGATGTTTGCAGATTTTGGGGTGGGTGGCAAGGAATGTAGGGAAGAATGCTCACTGGTAATTCAGGTAAAATAAATAGTATGTAGTTTATGTGGTTTTGAGTTTTGGGATGATGGTGGGTGGTTCTGTGGGGAGTTGGGAGGAAGTGTCTGGCTGTAGGTCTGAGGCTCTGTGCGCCTCAACCCTATTGGTGAAAGTTCCAGCCTTTTACCCCAGGACTGTGGGGTGCATGGGGCTCAAACACACCTGGTATGGGTGATGGGAGACATCTGCAGGAGCTGGGAAGAAGTGGTTCGGCTGCAGGTCCTAGGCTCTGTGTGCCTCGGCCTTGTTGGTGAAAGTTCCGGCTGTTTACCCTGGGACTGAGTGGTTCTGCAGGCTGCACAGGGCTCAAACACACCTGGTACCGGGGATTGGAGGTGTCTGTGGGAGCCGGTATGAAGTGGTCTAGAGCAGGATTATTTTAAATAAAAAAAATTACTACAGACAAAGCAAAACTTGATAAAATGAGATTAGCATGTAGTTATTCTATTCTTGCTATATTCTAATTATGATAATTGTATAGTGAATATGGCTAATGACTGGGGAGGCAATAAAAATTCATATGGAAAGAAAATGGAAAACTACCCGATCCTTCATACCAAATATTACCCAGAATCCTCAGAATTTTTTTCTAACCTCACAGTGTAACAGAGCTATATGTTATCTCCGACAAGACTGGAAACGCAAAGTTAGCATGCAAATATTTTGTTGTGCAATTATTAGATTTATGAGATTTTCTTAATTATTGACATATGAAACTTTTTGGCAGTTTTAAAAGAACGTTTCTTTGTTAGAAATATTGTAGTTGGCGTGACTCCTGTTTTTAGCTTGTGTCTAACATTCTCCTTTTGTTCCACCCTGAAGAGTTGGAGGAGTGCATGATTGAGCCTGTCAATTTGAAATATGGTTTTTAGATTTTCAGATATGATTGATATTTTTTCTGTTCTCTTCATATGACTGAAGAAATTAAGTAGCTATTATGGAAGATAACTTTTGTTCACAATCTGTGTGGATTCTATCTAGCACATTTCTATTTCAAAGGTAATGGCATAATGAACACAAGTAAGCATTGAAAGCCAGGTATTTACTGACCCTAAATAATTTAAATACCTTATATACTTCATAGTAATCAATAAATATTTTGACCTTTTACAGATGAGTAATGAGGCATATAGCATTAGATTTTGAAATCAGCCTTCATCACTTTTAATATCAAAAGCTTTATATTCATTCCATAAAAATTATATATGTGTGTATATATATTATTTTTTTAAAAAAACTTTGAAAGGAAAATTATCAACACTGTCAATCAGATAAGTTGGTAGTAGACTTTGTTTCTTGTGATTCTTGTTATGGCTGTAACTTTAAAGAGTCATTGATTTCTTAAGAAAAAAGTCCTAACTGTTGAAAAGATTAGTAAATGAATATACATGTGACAGATAAAGGTCTGTCTTAAGACTAATTTCACTCAACATGATCCTTTCTATCACTATCACTATCACTATCTTCCCGTTCATCATCGATTTGCTCGAGCGGGCCCTAGTAACATCTCAATATGTCCTGTCTCATGCTAGTAGAGCCCAAGGCATCTGCTTGTTCCAGGAACATAGAGCCTCAATCCATTCCGGAATGAGGTCTATAATTGTTACTGGTATTTGGCATATATATCAAATATATACGATCCTTTCTATGTCCATCCATTTATAGGCAAATTTCATAACTTCATTTTTCCTGACAGGTGCATAGTATTCCATTGTATAGATGTACCACAGTCTCTTTATCCAGTCATCAGTTCTTGGGCATACTGCTTGTTTCCAGGTTCTGGCTATTGTGAATAGTGCTGTTATGAAAATAAAAGTGCGGATTGTGTTTCCGCTGTGTGTTTTTGGCTTCCCAGGGTATATTCCCAGGAGTGGTATGGCTGGGTCAAAAGGGAGCTCAATTTCTAGTCTTTGGAGGAATGACCATATTGTTTTCCAGAAAGGTTGTACAAGTTGACATTCCCACCAACAATGTATGAGAGTCCCCTTTTCCCCACATCCACGCCAGCACTTGTTACTTTTACCCTTTTGAAATGACTGCATTTATTTACATGACATAAATATATCAGGCGGTCTTACCAAAAGTGGAAATTACTGCAAATGTGAGGGAGTCAGAGGTTAGGTAAGACAGAGAAGGGAACATGTGTGAATAAATGTTGAAAGGGCTGATACCAACATAGAACTGAGCATTAAACACAGGCAAAAAAATGCACATGATGGCTTCCAAGTGTATGTAGTGCAACCCACAATGTGTAGGAGAAGGAAGGGAGAGAGAGGGAGAAAGAAAAGAGATAAAGAACCTGCCATTTAGTCAGGCTATGGGAGGGGGAGGGAATTGGGGACATTGGTGATGGGATATGGGCACTGGTGGAGGGCGGGTGCTGGAACACTATGTGCCTGAAACCTCCAAACATGAACAACGTTGTAATTGTATATCTCACAGTGGTATAATAAAGTATTAATTTAAAAAAGTCTGTCTTAAGAAAATAGATTTAAGTTTTTAACTTTTATAGAATTTGGACAGAAAAAGATTTAAAAATGTGCCTTTAAGAACCTTTCAACATGGGGCTGGAGTGATAGCCCAGCGGGTAAGGCATTTGCCTTGCACGCGGCCGGCCTATGCTGGCCCGGGTTCGATCCCCAGCATCCCATATGGTCCCCCCGAACACCTCCAGGAGTAATTCCTGAGTGCAGATCCAGGAGTAACCCCTGAGCATTGCTGGGTGTGACCCAAAAAGCAAAAAAAAAAAAAATAACCTTTCAACAATGACGGGTCTGAAGTTTTTAACTTACAACCATAGCTCTTTTGAAAACTTCAGACACTTTTTCTCACTTCAATTGATATTGCATAACATTTTTTTAAAAGCAGATTTCACCTGACTGGAAGATTTGCAAATATTCATTTTTATTCAAAAGTTCTACTTTCAGTTCAGATGTTACACAAAGTACAACTTAATTAAAAAAATTCAAAGTGAAGCATATCTATCATGTGCAAGTGCCATTGGGGATAAAAACAAACTAGAAACACTACTGTGGAATAAACAGCCTATTCTGTTGGTTATTACACTTTGCAGTGAACAGTCTTTGCTTTTCATCTCAAGATACCTAGTACCTTTGTGTACAATATCTAGATACATATGATGCATGTAGATCTTCACACATATGATGTGCAAAAATTAGAAATAAATTGTTATAAAGATAACTTTCTAAAGATGTTTCATTTTGAACAAAACTAGGCATTCACTGTTGATTTTATATAGCTGCATGCTACATAGACATATACTTTTAATCAGAGACAAAATAGAAAAGTTGTTCAAAGGGACTGGAAGATAGTTCAAAGACACCAGAGAACATTACATGTGGAAAATCCTGGTTTAATCCTTGGCACTGTATGACTTCTACACACAACCAGGAGGATTCCCTGAGCAGCACAGGGTGTGGCCCCAAAACAAGATACAAAAGTATTTTTAATTAGTTTTGTGGAGTTTTGTGGTCCATTACATATTTGTGTATGAAAAACTGATCTCTTTTTAATTTGTTTTTTTCTCAGAATAAACTAGAACTAATATTATCTCTTTGATCAAACACATCAGTGAATGCCCCCATATTCATTAATAAAAATTGGTGATTTGGTTTTAAGAAGAAACTAAAACAAGTGAAGAAATAAGAAAGAAAATCAATATTTATTTAGCCACTCTGTCCAAGGAATTGCAGGAAGTAGTGACATGGGTTCAAGCCCTCGCTTTGCATTTTAATAGCAGATAACTTGAGAATGGCAAGATCCTCTACAGAGCTATATGTCTTTAGATATAAAACAATAATAAAATGCTTACCTTTAGAGTGTGGTAAAGATTCAGTATAACAATGCATACAAGAAGCCAGAGGAACCCCACACCACGAGGTCCACCATTTTCCACATTGGCTTCTCATCTCGTCAGAGGAGCTGATCACAGCCCAACTTATCACAGGCCCACCCCTGCAACAGTCTTTTTTCAAGTCCTGCCCAGATATGCTGATCGAGAGACTCACATACATGGGGCACAGCTGCTAGGCTCTCCCTGTGCCCAGCTGATCATAAAGTGACCGGGAGGGGGAGGCGGGTTCTACCCCTGGCCCGCAACCCCAGCAGAGTCATGCAAGAAGCCAGACTGTGATCAGCTCTTCTGCTGGGTGGAGCTCTGATGAGAGGGGAGTCCAAATGTGAAAATGGCAGCTCTCATGGTGTGGGGGGTTCCTCTGACTTCTTGCTTTGAGTTCCTGGTAACACCCACATGTGCAGAGTGCAAACCTGAGAGCACTGCTGTTTGGGATCCCTGGCAAAGGGGGTGAGAAATGGTTCAATCGCTACAGTACTTTACCTTCAAGCACAGGCATTATTGCTTCTTAATAAAGGTGTTGGTTTAAAGGCTGCACAATTGGCATTTGTTTAGCAATGTCACCTGCAAATTAAGAGAGGGCAGTTTACAAAAAAAAAGAGATTAAGGTGTTTTACCAGAAATTTCACAGACATGGGGCAGAGCTGCTACTGGCTCTCCCTGTGCCCAGCCGCTCAGGAGGTGCCCAGGAGGGATGGCGGGTTCTAGCCCTAGCCCGCCACCCCAGCAGAGCCTTGCAACAAGCCAGATATTTGCAGGTATTTGGAGGTGTTATTTGTGTGGAGAATTGTCTTCCAACCAGTCACTTTGATTCTGTGTTTTCTCTGATTTACCTGGCTTTAAATGCCAGATGACACCCCCACTCCATGACAGCCTCCATTTTCCACATCTGGACTTCTCTCTCGTCAGAACTCCACCCAGCAGACCAGCCTATCAGCCCCGGCTCATCCAGTTCCACCCTGCAGCAGTCTTTTTTAAATCCGGCTCAGGTATGCTGGTCCAGAGACTCACAGACATGGGGCAGAGCTGCTACTTGCTCTCCCTGTGCCCAGCAGCTCATGAGGTACCCAGGAGGGATAGCAGGTTCTAGCCCTGGCCCGCCACCCCAGCAGAGCCTTGCAACAAGCCAGACGACCCCCACTCCATGAGGGTCTCCATTTTCCACATCCGACTTCTCTATCATCAGAACTCCATCCAGCAGACCAGCCTATCACAGCCCGGTTCACGCAGCCACAAGTGGCGCGCAGTTCATCAATAAATGCTGGACTTAGAGATGACTACAAGAGTATGCTACCTGCACGACAGAGCCTGGCAAGCTACCCATGTTGTATTTGATATGCCAAATACCAGTAACAATTATAGACCTCATTCCGGAATGGATTGAGGCTCTTTATGTTCATGGAGCAAGCATATGTCCTTGGGCTCTACTAGCATGAGACAGGACATATATGGAGATGTTACTGGTGCCCGCTCAAGCAAATCGATGATGAACGGGAAGACAGTGATACAGTGATACCAGAAATTTGGGGAAATAATAAGTGGATTAATAAAGGCTACTAGGTTTCTAATATGTGCATCCCCTACACATATTTTCCTTATGTTAGAAATATAAAAATGATGTATTTGTTAATGTTTAACAATTGGCTTTTCCCCCAATCTTTTTCTCTCCTCTCCTCTCCCTCTCCCTCCCCTCTCTTTCTCTCCCCCCCCTCCCTCCCCTCCTCTCCTCTCCCCTCCTCTCTTCTCCTCTCCTCTTCTCTAATAAACTGAATGGGCTGTAGCTAAACTAGATAAAAGCCTTTAACTATTGGGAGAATATTTTTCTAACACTTAACAATTATAGATGAAGCATTTTTAAAGTTTAATCTGCGTTAGTAATATTTGTTACTTTTAGCTATGGATCAAATTATGAACTGCTAAAATCACATATTGAATCCCTAGACTCTAATGTGACTTCATTGGGAAATAGGATTTATAAAAAGGTATCAAAAACCTTAAATAGAACATAAGGATGAGGCTCTTGAATGATAAGATTAGTTTCCTATTATGAAGAGATCAACAGAGAGCTTGATCTTATTTTCTCTCCATTGTTTTAGGAATTAGCAACAAGGTAGCTTGTCTGAAAACCAGAAGAATGTTCTCACCAGAAATTGAAATCTGCAGGGGTTTCTAATCTCCAGAAAAGTTAAATGTAAGTTTCTTTTTGAAATTGATGACATTTTCTATTTACTACTTTTTGTTTTTAGCACATGTATATGTTCATTTATATAATGTGTTTAGGTTATGACTGTTTAACATCTAGTCATTTAAATTATGACTTTAACATCTAAATTCTTAAATATTTGATAACCAAGTCTCCTAAACCTAGTTAAGTTCATTTTAGCTCTCTACAGCTTGTAATAAATTTTTGTCAGTATTTAAGGATTGCTGAGTTGGTATATTTCAGTATCTATCAATCTTTGCAGGTAAGATTGTTCGTAATTTTTCCTTTCTAAAACTGAAGAAAAACAACAATTTAGAAATAAATTCCCACTTGAGTGATCTTTCATAGGCACAAATAGCTTTTACATCCATTTTTAACTACTTCCCAAACTTCTAATAATACTGTCTTTGGGAGTTTTGTTAAAAAGATATTGATGTCCAGAACTCTTAAAAGTAAGGGTTCAAGTTGGAACCCTTATTCTCTAAGTTCAAATTGGAAACTGAAAGTATTTGCTTAATTAATTTACAACTTGACTTCTGTGATAATATTCACAAACTTTGATACTGTTGTTTCAGCAAAGGGCTCAGCAGTAACTATTATCCATTACCAAGGAAATAAATTAAGGAAAATAAATTTGTATTGCAATGACAAAGGGATTTTTTTTTGCTGGTGGGTTCTTGATAATTATTTGAAAGATTTACATACAAAACTCAAAGATTAAAAGTTAATTTTATTGTTCTGAGGTTAAGGTCCTCTTCAGATATCCAGGACTCTATTACCAGTGAATGACATCTAGGTCCTGTTCC
>JAJIBD010001515.1:0-24801 GCA_021461705.1 Cryptotis parvus | reverse complement strand
ATGTTTTTTTTTTAGTGATTAAACATGTATTTATTTTAGTTCAGTTAAAAACATACATTGTTTCATTGAAACGGTGTAGCACTTTCCCAACAAATCATATTGAATTGTTTGGCACCATCCCGCCACCAGTGCCCATCTCCCACCACCAACGTCCCCGGTTCCTTCCCCCTCCCCAGCCCTGCTCCATGGCAGTTCTTGATTTCTTTCCATTTCTCTCTCTTTCTCTTTTCCTTCCCTCCAGACTATGGATTACAGAACATACATTAAAGGGTTGTCATGTGTATCTTTTTGCCTCTATTTAATGTTCAGTTCTAGGTTGGTATTAGTACCCTCAACAATTGTTAGCACACTGTTCCATTTCTGTCTTACCTAGCCTCTGAATCCCACACGTTTGTGATAATTTCCACCTTTGACAGGACCTCCTGATATATGTTTCACTTTTATCTTGGATATTGGTATCATAATATGTACCTATATATTTATGTTATGCAGATAAATGCAGTCATTCTGTATCTGTCTTTCTCCTTCTGGCTAATTTTGCTCAACATAATCTCCATGTCCATCCATTTGTAGGCAAATTTTATAACTTCATTTTTCCTAACAGCTGCATAGTATTCCATTGTGTAGATGTACCAAAGCTTTTTATCCAGTCATTGATTTTCGGGCTATTGTGAATAATGCTGCTATGAACATAAAAGTAGGGATGGTGTTTCCGCTCGTATATTTTTGGCTTCCCAGAGTAGATTCCCAGGAGTGGCTGCCGCTGGGTCCCATTAAGCATGTTTTTACTTAACTTCTTAACTCTTTAGAGGATTACTACAAAAGATGATAGAGGTTTTTTTTATGAAATATTTTATTATACCACAGTAAGATATACAATTACAAAGATGTTCATGTTTGGGTTTCGGTCATACAGTGTTCCATCACCCATCCCTTCTCCAGTACCCATTTCCCTCCATCAATTCCCTCCCCTCTCTCCCCTAGTCCCTGATTCCCTCCTCTCTCCCCTAGACTGCCTCTATTGCAGGTTCTTTATCTCTTTTTATCTCCTCTTTCTCCCTCTCTCTCTTTCTCTCTTCCTTCTCTTACACATTGTGGATTGCAATACATACATTTAGAGGTTATCATGTGTATCTTTTTTTGCCTGTATTCAATACTCAGTTCTAGGCTGGTATTATCACTTTCGACAATTATTAGCACACTGTTCCCTTCTCACCTAACCTTTGACTCCCACCCATTTGTGGTAGATTCCACCTTTGGCAAGAGATAGAGTTTTATTTTAATTTCTAGTTCTATCTTTTTTTTAGCCTTTTAGATCAGAATGGGAGATATTCAGGTTTTCTCCAGACCTGGTGCTTAGGAATCACTCCTGGAAGTGTTGGGGAACTATACATGTACCAGGGTTGAATCATGGTGGGATATGTGCAAGGCAAACTCCCTTAGGTTCTGTACTATCTCTGCAACCACCGGAGGTTAATAGTCATCAGGAAAGCTGAAAGGAAAACATTAGGTGATTTATATGAATGAAGGCCATCACTGGCCCAAATGTTACTTTCCTGAGAATGAGAAACAATGAGCATTCTCCTGTTCAGATAATAAGTGCCTCTTAGGCCAGAGCACGCTGGCTGTTGCACAAATGGGAACAGACAGAACTCATTTTCATCTTTTTTTCTCTTTAGTGTGGTACTGTCACACAAGCCAAATTGATGTCTTTGGGCCCCCCACAGGTGACTTATGAGAGACGGGTGACTTATAAGAGAGGGTCACTTTCTCCCTACCTGACACTGCCGCCCAGAGAACCCCTGAGCAGACGAGGCCTATCCCAGGCCATGCAGGTTCCTGACTTTGCCTCTCTGAAATTTCTTAAGAAGACAAGCAGTGAAGAAAAAGATATTTTATTTAAAGGTTTTGAAGAAGGGGAAGAAGGAAAGAAAGAGAGAGGGGGAGAGAGAGCAAGAAAGAGAGAGAGAGAGAGAGAGAGAGAGAGAGAGAGAGAGAGAGAGAGAGAGAGAGAGAAAGTACAGGTCTCAAGATGGGAGATATGAGTGACACTGCTCAGGAGCAGCACGTCCTGGCCACATGGGCAAAAGCAGTGCAAGGGCTCAGGCGGCATAGGCATACACTTGCTTTCTGCAAGTGACTTTTACAAGGTTGTTCTCAAGCTGCCTCTGCCCCCTGGGGCCTCTATCTATGTAATAGTTCATGCTAAGGTGCTGTCAAGGGGGTAGAGTTAGGAGTGATGGGTGGTTTTCTTTGGAATTCCTTTCCTGTCCTTTATTTCTCCCAGAGGAGTGTACATTCTTCTCAGGGTTTCATGGCTCCAGGGAAGATCTTATCAGGTTCCTGTACTTAAATTCTGATGGCCTTAGGGTTAGGAGGTTTTACTAACCTTAGGAATTCCATTGTCATGGAGGCCTTTTCTGTCCCTCTATCTGCATTAACATGGCAGAAAAATAAAGACCTGTCTGGTCTGGGAGCCATTATGAAGAGCATCACAGATCTGATGTTGCTATTAGAGTGACCTGAATGAGTGCGGGTTGGGGTGGGGAGCCTGAGGATTAGTACTATGGGTAGGGCAAGTGTCTTGTGCATGTCTGACCTGCGTGCCCTCCCTGACAGGTTTTATGGTTCCTAGCCCCTATGAAGTAATTCCTGAACACATACCCAGGAGAAACACCTGAACCTGCTGAGCGTGGTCAGCTTGCTCCCCACAACATACACCTAAGGAAGAATCTAGAGTGACCTGAAGGGGTCGCTGGTATTTCTTCAGAGTTTAAAGTAAAACCAGGTGGTACTGGCCAATCAAGGTTACTGTTGCAAGCCAGACTTTACAAAAGCTTTGCACTTGAAGCTGCTGAGAGAATGGCCCTCGCCCACAGAACACAAAGACAGGAACCAGAGGTAACTGATAAAATGGAGGTAACTGATAAAATGATGGCTCAACCTAAAGTAACTGATAAAATGATGGCTCGACAAGACAAGAGCACAGCAGGAAGGGCCTTAAGCAAATAATTCCAGGGAGGGCTATAAGGCAAACATTCCCGAGAGGTTGAGTCTGATGTCCCCCTTCTGTATTTGGTATGATACGTGACTGAGCCCATGCCGTGCCAAATATGGAAAGAAGTATTAGGCACTCTCAGATTGGTGGGTAATGGTTACCTGGTGCAGAGTGATTGGCTGCCTGCGCCGCAGACCTTGATGTAATATTTTAAACCTATTGGATAGTTATGCGCTGGGCTTTTCTGTAGCGCGGGAATTATTCCCTTAAAAGATCGTCCCTGGAAGGGCTCGGGGCTCTTAGCCACTGACCGCTTGGGGTCACGCTATGAGCCCGAGTATACTCGCTATTAATAAAACCCTTGCTTTTGCATAGGACTTGGTCTCTCAGAGTTTTCCTTGGTAGGTGCGGCGTTCCTAGGCTCCCAGTCAGTCACCCCATCGGGTGGCCAACCCTTACACTGCCACTGCCAGCAGCTGCCTTGGCTGTGCTTCTGGCACAGTTCGGGGTTGGTAGATCAAAACTGCAGATCCAGGCCAGCTGGAGGGCTGTTTTTGTGGATAAAAATGTTCCATCCACATTAATACAGAAATCTTTAGACAGGCAGAATAAAAACCTGATTTTTGACCATAAATTTTAGATTCATTTCCCTTCCAAATATAACTTTTGAGAAATCAAGTCATTTAAATTTTGTGTTTTTCTACTTTTAATTTGCTGGCTGATATGGGCAGTTTTCACATAATACTTGATTGTGAAAGATATAAATGAACTCTAAATAAGAGTTTTAATGGTATTTTAAAAAATGGTCTATATATAAGTTTTCCAAAAGTGTGGCTCAAGAAGCAATTGGGGTACTTGTTGAGACTTAATTTAGTCAAGACTGTAATATACAAACCTCTACATTCTAACGTGTAAAGAACTATACCTCGTCAACTCCTGAGAGATAATTGTAATATCTTGGGAATATCATGTCTGATAAGCATATGTGATTAACCTGCTTTTTTGGGACATAACAGATAGTTTATGCTAATAACAGACTTATGAGGGAGGCCTTGGACCATGCTGTATTGGCATGACCTCTAAAAGGCCTGGAAAAGACTAATGTTAAGTCAGAAGCGTGAGTGTCCCAAGCTTTCATAAATAACCCAACAAAAAATTCCTGGAAACTAACGTTCACATGAGCCTCAGGGGCCTTAACCTATTAATCATTTCGAAAAAAGAAGCAAATGCTGTCCATACAACTCCAGAAGTCAAGCTTGTGTTTAATTTCTCTTTAACCAGTTTTCCACCTTTGCTTTAGATATGCTTTGCCTGTGATAAATTATAAACATCAATAGAGCAGCTTTCCTGATTTCTGGGAGTTCTTCTATTGAGTCATTGATCCTGAGAGTAATCCTGAAAATTCCATAATGAAAGTTTCCATTTAACTCTGGCTTGAAAGAAACTGAAGGAAATCTTGAAAATTCTTAACTAGTAATAGCAGTTTCCATCTTTAGGTTGAAAAAAAATAGATGATAAAATTATTTATAATTTGAAAATTAGAAAGAACCAAATATTCAACAATAAAAATAGTTGATAATTAAAACAAATATACACCACTAAAATGGCAAGTAGTTATTCAGAGGTAAGCATACATTGAATGAACATTTAAATATTCATTTAAAAGAATATTTAAAGGTAATCTTACATCAGCTAATGCTCTTGTCTGGCACAGGGCCAATCTGGGGTAGATTCGCAGGGTCTCATCTTGTATCTTGATCTAATCAGGAGTGATCTCTGTGTGCAGAGCCAGGAGTAAGTCCTGAGAACAACTGGTTGTGGCCCACAAACACAAGAAGAAAAATAGTATTCATAGCAATTTATCATAACAAGTTTCCTAGTCTATCATGAAAGCTCATGGATATTGGACTCATAACATGCAAATTTAGACATAACTAGAGAAAATACTGAATACGACTTTCAATTTTGTTTATTCTTTCATCTACTATAATTAGGTAACAGGGCTACAATAGTGATAACACTTATGGCATTGATGTATACAGTTACTTTACCTCCACACACTTCCATAGTGTCTAAGACTTGCATCAGTGTCCTTTTATTACTTTCAGGGAACTTCATCACAACCCCTCCAGCTCCATATTCTACCTGGTATTCTTAGTTCTACAATCTATAGCCCAGACTTATAACATTTGCTACAGTCTATTCGCTAGTTTTATTTCTCTTTTGCCAGGTTCCCTACTGGTAATTCTCAGTAAGCCAGGCCAGAGTGGATCAATGCAAGGATGAGAGGAAACAAAGCTACCCAGCCCTGGTGATGCTGGAGATACCCAGACCATGCCTGTGGTGCTTGAGTCCTCTAGGACCCTCAGCTGAAAACACTTTTGTGGTCAAATGCTCACAAGAATCAAAACCTTGTCTTGTGTAAGCTAGGCATGTGACTTAACAATTACACTATTTTCAGTCCCCATAAAGTGGATATTGCAAACATTGGTTGTCTCTGGAAGTTAAGAAAAAATTGTACTGCTTAAAAATTGTTTTCTTTGTATTTTATGTTCAAAGCATATATTAAATTTTATTTAAATATAGATATTTCTTACTGCCAAGTTTACTCCCTGTGAAACAATGATGTGTTTTCTGATGCAGGAATGTCCTGTTGGGTCGGAGGTGCAGAGATCAGACACCAGGAACACGATGTATATCCATTAATATTTTTAATGATCACCAGCCGGAGGGGCAGCAGTTCTCATCTTGGTGGCTAACTGGCCGAAGCTGATTGACTGCAGCTAACTGACCAGAGCTCACTGGCATGAGCTCACTGACTTGAACTAACTCATTTGACTAACCGAACTGACTGATCCACTGACTCCCTGACCTACCTCCACACAGACCCCAACTCCCTCCCTTATCCCTAGTCTCAAAGGGCAATACAGCTTAAAGTTTGCATGGTTTACATAACAAAGACACTTCACATTCATTGAATAGGATTTAGGAATAAGAGGAAGGGAGACAACCAGGAACCAAAAACCTGCAGGGGGTGCTATCTAGGTAAGATGAGATGAACAAAAGAACACATTACAGTTGCTAATGCAGCCTTCTGGACTAGCCCATGATGGCAAGGACATGTCAGACAGAAGAACAAGAAAAACCTGTTTTTTGCCTAACTTTAAGCATCGTCCAATAGACTCCATCTTGGGCTAGTTATAGCCAACAGGGAAATGTGCAGAGAAATGACCTAGGATAGCCTTGTCTGGGTACCTGCAGCTTGATTAACAGTCTCACTAGGGATTTCTACATACTAACTCTATTGGGAGACAGTCTGCCAGAAGTCCCTGTGTATCTGTTAACAGGCAGTATCCATCAAACCTTCCTTCGCATATCCTTAGATCTACCTTCTGCCAACAGTTTTCATAGAAAATAATATAGCAAATCCATGACAAATATAATTTAAAAATTGTGTTGATATAATTTTCTTATTTGTGTTCTTTCCAAGTTTTAGTGATTTTTATCTTTTTTTTTTGTTGAACTACCTCTGTGGCCTTATAATTCATTTTACCTTCCTCTTAAGTTTTACCTATTTTCTTTTGTCATAGGCAACAAAACAACCTAACTTAGTACATTCTTCCTTCTTGCTTTGAATTTTCATTTTATTTTAATTTTCATTTCCCTTATTATATTTCATTTTCCTTATTATTATATGATCTAGGCTACTTTTATTGATCTGAGTCACATTATAAAACACTAGTTGTAGAATTGCAATTTTCTTGAAATACAAATTTGTAAATCTATGATCTTTGTTTTAACAAAACATATTTCTAAAGGTGGTATTTCACATGCTGACACCTGGCATAAAACATTGCATTGATATAGATAGAGTTAGCCTCTGCTCAAAATATGTGCATAATTTAGATAATTTCTTTTGTGATTCAGTTGGCAAAGGAGAAATTGCTTTTCTCCCTAAGATATAGTTTTTAAAAATTTCTTACCATTAATTTGGTAATTTACTTTGTCTCTAGGAAAAGAATTTCTTTCTTTTTTTTTTTAAGTATTTTATTATACCACCGTGAGATATACAAATAAAAAGATATACAATTAAAAAGTTCATGTTTGGGTTTTGGTCATACAGTGTTTCAGCACCCGTCCCTCCACCAGTGCCCATCTCCCACCACCAACATCCCCGGTTCCCTCCCCCTTCCCCAGCCCTGCTCCATGGCAGGTTCTTTATTTCTTTCCCTTTCTCTCTCTTTCTCTTTTCCTTCCCTTCCAGACTATGGATTACAGAACATACATTAAAAAGGTTGTCATGTGTATCCTTTTGCCTCTATTTAATGCTCAGTTCTAGGTTGGCATTAGTACCCTCGACTATTATTAGCACTCTGTTCCATTTTCTGTCTTACCTAAGCTCTGACTCCCACACTTTTGTGATAATTTCCACCTTTGACAAGACCTCCTAATATATGTTTCACTTGACCTTGGATATTGGTATCATAATATGTACATATATATTTATGCCATGCAAATAAATGCAGTCATTCTGTATCTGTCTCTCTCCTTCTGGCTAATTTCGCTCAACATAATCTTCTCCATGTCCATCCATTTATAGGCAAATTTTATAACTTCATTTTTTCCTAACAGCTGCATAGTATTCCATTGTGTAGATGTACCAAAGCTTCTTTATCCAGTCATCGTCTACATGAAACTAAAAAGCTTCTGCACCTCAAAAGAAACAGTGACTAAGATACAAAGACAGTCCACAGAATGGGAAAGAATATTCACCCAATACCCATCTGATAAGGGGTTAATATCCAGGATATATCAGGCACTGGTAGAACTTTACAAGAAGAAAACAAACAACCCCATCAAAAAATGGGGAGAAGAAATGAACAGAAACTTCAGCAAGGAAGAAATTCGAATGGCCAAAAAACATATGAAAAAAATGCTCATCATCACTAATCATCAGAGAGATGCAAATCAAAACAACAATGAGATACCACTTTACACCACAGAGACTGGCACATATTCAAAAGAGCAAGAACAACAAGTGCTGGCGTGGATGTGGGGAAAAGGGGGACACTCATCCATTGTTGGTGGGAATGCCGGCTGGTACAGCCTTTCTGGAAAACAATATGGACTTTCCTCCAAAGACTAGAAATTGAACTCCCATTTGACCCAGCCATACCACTCCTGGGAATCTACTCTGGGAAACTAAAAATACGCAGCGGAAACACCATCCCTACTTTTATGTTCATAGCAGCATTATTCACAATAGCCAGAATCTGGAAGCAACCAGAGTGCCCGAAAATCGATGACTGGATAAAGAAGCTTTGGAAAAGAATTTCTATTCTCAAATATTGAGAAACTAAATGACCAAAATCTTACTAGCATTAAGAAGATGATAGCTTTTTCCTTTGAAATTAGATCATTAAAATAAGATTACTTAGCTAGCCTTTATATTCCATTTGTTTCTAAAATTAAGATAATGTTCTCATTTAAAGCATAGAATCATAGAGACATTATTGCCTATCTATGATACTACAAAATGTAAACAAATTTCCACTACAATGCCCATAGCATAAAAATTGCTTTTATGATATTGTGTATTGATAGGTAGTTAAAGATAATGTTAAATTGGATAATTAAAAAATTGTGAATGTAGGAACTGGGAGATACTACAGGGATTATGGCAATTGTCTTACACATGAAGGATCCCAGTTTGACTCTAGACCATATATTTTTCCATGTGCATTGCCAAGCATGATTCTTGAACAAGAGTCATCTATTATTGTGTCATATAATATATTATTAACATACTAGGTGACATAAATTTCAGATTATAATATTACTTTACAGCAGAATCTGGCAAGCCTCCCGTGCCATATTTGATATGTCAATTACCAGTAACAATCATAGACCTCATTCCCATGACCTGATGGAATGGTTTGAGGCTCTTTATGTTCCTGGAGCAGGCAGATGCCCTTGGGCTCTACTAGCATGAGACAGCACATTGCTGGTGCCCACTCGAGCAAATCGATGATGAACGGAAAGTCAGTGATACAGTGAATATTACTTTAGATATTAAAATTAATTCACATCTATTAAATATGTTTTTAGAGAGACCTATACTATGAAAATGAAATCACTACTTGCTTATATGCACATTAAATTTTTTCAGAATAGTGGAACTAATTTAATGCATCTGTATGCATCTCTATATCATATATCTATATCTTAATAAATACATGCAACTATTCATGAATTATGTATTAACATAATATATAATAATATGCATAAATGTTATTTTCAATATGCATAGTAATCAAAGTTGGTTCTGGTAGTCAGATACAACATTTGGCTAAATGAAATCTTACCTAAACCAAAATTATCTCATTCTAAGTTTATAGTAACTTCCTCAAGTCATTGTAATGCTTAAGTAAAACAGATGATAATAAAGTAACAGAAGGTGTTATATTAATCAACATAGGTTTCTCCACATTGTGTATATTAAGCTCCATACCACAAAACTACGTTTCTACATTTGTTCTTATATTTTTTACACTATGATTTGTTGTCAACTGTCTGAAATGGAGAACTAAAGCTAAAATTTTGGCAATTATGATATAATTGCATGATTAATCTTATCAGTTATGTGTGTAGTATATGAAGCCTAGCATTACCTTACGTAATCTCAGGATTTCTGAATCAAGTATTATAGAATCTTCGCTAACACTCTTGATGATAGCTACCTTAAGACAAAAAAAAATGAAAATAATACTACAGTGAAAAATAAAATACATTGGCTCATTCTTCTTGTCAGGAAGAACAGACCAAACATTGTTATGGTGCTAAGCTGATATTGACTGAGAGGAGTTTTAGCTCATTTTAAAGCAATCCCAGGAAAGATCTGCTACTGCATTTTATATATTTTTTGTTGAATATGACTACTTGCCTATCTTCCCACCCCTGCAAAGAGAACAGTACAAAAATTGTGACTTTAAGCTTATTTAAAACTGAAATGACATATTAGTCTTAATTATTGACAACTTACATAAAATCAAGACTGAAGAGTTATATCAAGATTCTAGAAACTGTAACAACTCATTTAATTGACATGTTTTAATCACTTGATCACTTGACTTCCCGTAAATCATCGATTACTCGAGCGGGCAACAGTAACATCTCAATATGTCCTGTCACATGCAAGATATCCCAAGGGCATCTTCCCACTCCGGGAACATAAAGAGCCTCAAACCATTCCATCTGTTACTGGTATTTGGCATATCAAATATGACACGGGTAGCTTGCCAGGCTCTGCCGTGCGGGTGGGATAATCTTCTGGTCACCTCAAGACTCGAGCATTTATTGATGAACCGCGCAGTCGCAAGCAGCCTTGCGGCTGTCTGCAGCTGGATCTCATGCATGTAAGATATATGCTTTCAGGACTGGAGCGATAGTCCAGCGGGTAGGGTGTTTGCCTTGTGAATAGATTTAGGTTAATAAAATTATTCTAAAAATTAATACAGAGAATTCCCACATTCTCTATGCCCAATGTTGCTTTTTCATGGCATCTAACACTTTATTTCTGCATCTGAGCTCAGGAACTACTCCTGGTGGTGCATGGGGGACCATATGGAATGCAGGTAATCGAACCTGGGTCAGCCACGTGCAAGGCAAGCCCTCTAACCCTTTATTTATTTATTTATTTATTCATTCATTCATTCATTCATTCATTTATTTATGCATTTATTTATTATTTATTTATCTATTTATTTAGCCCACAGTGAGCTGCATTCAGGGATTCCTTCTAGACCAGTGCTCAGGTGTCACTCCTGGAAGTGCCAGGGATCGATATGGGATGTTGGGGATTGGACCCAGATCTATCAAAGCACCTTATGCATTGTGTATCTCTTTAACCTCTAGCTTCTTACATTTTAGTAAACACTTAATGAATCATGTCATATATCATAATTATGTGTTGCAGGACTCCTCTAAGAGCATCTGCCCTGGATTGCCTCTTGCAGAACACTGCATAGATGGGGGGTAGTCTGAATGTGGCAGTTTATCTGACCATGTACTCTGTACTAGCTGGTATAAATATTCTTTCATGCTACCACAATCATTGTGGGACTAGCTAGATCTTACCAGCATATTTGCCTGGCCACGTTGGATCTCTAAGTAACTAGACCAGAGAGAAATGCTGTTTGCCTCCAAGCAAGCAAGCATGGCTCCCTGATAACTCAAAGGCAACTAAAATGCAAAACCACCCTGAAGTAGACGAGACTCTTGTGAAGGCTTGGAGAAATATTTAACTGGCATTAGTATTAGTCTTTGGTACAGAGACATGCCATCTCAGAAACCCCCTTTCTCTACCCTATAAGGCATTTCCAGGCAGATCTTGGCTCAAAACATTAGCATATAAGAGGGCCTAGGTGAGGTGCTGGGAGAAATTACCTAAGGGCATTTGACCCTTCCTGCTTCCCATAATAGTGGGAGGTCTGAGTTGCAGGGAATAAAACCAGCCTGCTTCCTCTCTCTGTCTCCCTCTTTTTGGGCTCTCTCTTTTTGTGAGCTTGCACCCTTCTTGGGAGTCTTGTCTTTTTCTCCCTTTTTACAGGGCCTTAACATGTGATAGCCGCCATCTTGGCCTACACGTGTCTGGGGTTCTAGCTGGGAATCCTAAGCACAGGGTTTCTCCTATTGCTGACTTGTTTGCCTGAACCTGTGATAAGTAAAACCTTTTAAAACTGCATCAGATTCCTGAGTCTTCATCCATTCCCCGCCAGCTTTGGAGGTGGAAGGGAACTCGCTTCCCAGCAATGTGGGGGACCCCCGGCGTCATTCCCCGACAATTACGTGTATAAATATAAAAAATTAATGAATTATGTTATAATTTGTTGAGAATATTAATTGATATTTAGCATTAATACTTAATGATAATATTATGTGAAACTGGATAAATATGTTAATAATTAATATCATAACATATATTGTTCCATTTTTATCTGATATCATTTTATGTTCTAAGACCGACAACATAGTTTCCCTTATTGGTTTATCTTGACTAATTATGCTTCTTTTGATTGTCACTTGCCACTTGTCTTCCCATTGTTCATCGATTTGCTCGATTGGGCACCAGTAACGTCTCCATTCATTGGGAATGAGGTCCACTATTGTTAACTGATTTCGCGATTTCAAATACTCCACACATAGCTTGCCAGGCTCTACCTTGGCTCTGGGTTCATTTAAGGGAGCCCAGTCCTTTGATTACCATACATTATTTTTCATCATGTAGAATTTTATTAATTACTCATCAGGCATTTTGAAATGCATCCTTAAATGAAAAATTGCTTTATATTTTCCTTTTAACAATAATGATAATTTTTAGTAGGACAATAGAAACAAAATTAATGCTTTGTTCTATATATCATGGTTACATAAATATAATATTATCACTATTGATATATCAGTTACCTGATACGATGCAACGTATGTGAAATTTCTTCATTATAATGTTATTACATTATTTATCCTTTAATACATTATAATATTATAATGTTATTACTTTATTACATAATATATTGCAATATAATTATGTAAAATTATATTTATTTCCAGTTCACATTTAAGTATTGAGGGTTTATGCTCCATAAAATATATATGTATGTATTTTTACATATATACATATAATTTGGTGATTTTCTTAGAGCAGACATTTTCTTACTCTCTTGTTTGTTCAAATTGCATTAGTATGACACCAGAGTCATGATACTTAATTTTTATTTTAAGTTATCACTTTACCTACCTGTTGGGTGACACCCCACCTATTAGCCCTGGATCTTTGCATTCCTTATGGTACTGCTCTCTTCCTCCATATGAGCCACTTACGTATCTTCAGCTAATACCATTTCTTCTACATCATCAATATTTCTGTGTGCTTAAACGTATCCACTAACTGTGTTTTGGTATCTCCCATGATTAAAATAAATTTTTTGAACAGCACTTGATTATCTTTGGTATGTAGCCTGTGTTTAATAATTGGATTGGAGGCTTAGACCAAAGAAATTTTTCTTTAATAAACACAAAAAGAATGTGGGAGTCAGGTATTTTAGAGTCAGTGCTACTCTAATTGTATTGCTCCTGTATATTCTGTCATGTTAGTAACCTAGTATGACCTAGTTCTGTCAGATTAGTAACCTGTCATATTAGAAGACCTAGTAACCTCTAGATTGGATATATTTCCTCATAACACACAGTCCTTTAAGAGGGACTGGATGGTAGCACAAAAGAGAACCACCCTGGCTATGACATGGGACCACCTTTAGGAAGATTAAAGGGAAAGTCACACTAGTGGTCTCACCTAAAACAAGCCTGTAGGGCCTTACAGTATGAAAGGCTTTGAAAGAAAGCAAGAGGGCTTAAGAAATTGCCTGAAGTAGACTAGATCAGGCAAAGGAACTTTGTGGGGCATGGAGATATCAATCTAGCATGGGGAAAATAGTTTGAATTATTTAACATGCTCTCCACTTGAAAATACACCCTACAGATATTTTATTTTGGCTGTAATAATTATGCCAGCCCCTCTCTTGCTTTGTTTACATAAGAAACAACATAATATACTGGATTGTTTATCCAACTAGGAGGAAAGATGCTCTACATTAGGATTTCTTAAGCCTGAGAAGCAGGCATGACCCCTTGACGACTTTGTAAGAGGAAACCAGGTTTCATCTAAAAGTTGGTTTTGAATTTTGACTATGCCAGCTCTGCTCCCATGGAAGTCTGAGGTTTTTGACTCTGGTGAGCAGGCAGACAAAGCACATGGTACAAAATAGAGAATAAAGGCAATGATGACTGCCAAATCCTTCCACGGGGATTGTTTTTACAAATACAAATTGACTAAGTTATTTCACCACTTGATATTAATGATTTCAAAATTCATGATTTCTTTACTAGAGTTAAAGGTAAAAATTTGGGAAAACATGAGCAAAAATTATTAAACACAGGCTACATACCAAAGACGATTAAGTGCTGTTCAAAATTTTATTTTAATCATGGGAGATACCAAAACAGTTAGTGGATACGTTTAAGTACATAGAAATATAGATGGTGTAGAAAAATGGTATTAGCTGAAGCAAAGTTCTGTAGTATAAAACCGTATTATGTTCAAACATAACACAAAGGGTTTGCTTTCCAGAGCATCTGATTTAATAACTGACATGGAATAGTCCCCAAACACTACTGAGAGCAACCCTTGAATAACAAACTGGGAAAGTCTATTAATACTGTAGTGCAGTATGAAAGCAAACAAAAAATTCTTCAAATTCACTTTAGCAAGTGTTTAAGTCCTTATTTCATTCCCTCCCTCCCTCCCTCCTTCCCCCCTAATAATTTTTTTTCATAAATAAAATTCTTTATTGCAAAGAAAATAATAGGAGGTGCTCATGTATGTGGGTGAGCTCTTGGCAGCACACATGGTCAAGCAACACTTGTTCTGTGTGAGTCTGTTGGCTAGTGTGATGGTGGCAAGTGTGCCTAACTGTTTGTGTGGAGTGAAGTTGGTAGAAGTAAAAGTTTTTTGATTATCTATACTGAACTCATGGCCTTGTGTTCATCGCTCGTTGGTCTCTAGTGTGACCAGAGTACCCGGTGAATTCCAATATTGTTGGGGACCCACACCCTGACAGTTATTTGCTCAAATTGTTCCATATTTTGCAATTTTAAGCTCTTTCACTGGATTATATATCCTGTCTAAAAACCACAATTGTGTGTATATTTTTACTAGAATCTTTTTAAATTTAAGCATACTTCAATACTACAGACTCATGCCCAGTTCTCATGAAAGGAAATGCACTCATTTCCTTTCCCAGTGTTGTATTAGTTAGGGAGAATTTATTGGGAAATGATTTCAAATCTGATTTGATTGTGAAGTGAGCTTATTCCTACTGTGATGTATTTTTTTTCCAAAACTCTTATACCTCAGAGTGAATAATGTTATAAAACACCTAGCTTTAAACCACTTGGATTTGAATTGCTTGGATGCACATGTACACGGACTACATTTTCAAAATAAATAAAAACATTTAAATATTTGCCATTATTTGAAGAAAAATTACAGATGACTTACATAGTCTAAACTTATAACACATAAGAATGTTATGACTGTGTAAAGCATATTTAGTTAATAATTTTGTATCGTTTGCTTTTACAAAGTAGAAACACATGTATTGAAGTTAACCATTATCAAAATTTAAACATAGGAATTATATATGACATTGATGATGAAACTCCGGGTAAAATGTATTAAAATATAACTGCATACAATTATCTATGTTGCATATTTTATTACTATTATAGTTTCAAATCATAGTTTCAGTGCTACCACCTATTTCTTTCAATGAGATCAATTATCTTAAGGGTGTTAAATTATTTGCCCACGTGCAAGTTACTTTTTCACTCTAAAATACTGTTATAAATATTTCTGACTGTAGTCACTATTGTTAATCCCTGTCTTTTTTCTGTCAATTGTATTTATTATCTATGTACCTATTTATATCATCATCATTGTTCTATGATTATCAATACTTGTTTGTCTTTGAATTATACTAAATTGAGTTTAAAATTATGTTTCTAATCCATCTGCTATTCATTTACTTAATTATTCATTCCAGTATACAAATATATCAGTCTACAAACTGTCAACCAGTCATCCTATGGTGAGAAAGTGCCTTGCATGCAGCTGGCCTCTGTTTCATATCCAACACCACAGAGTTCCCCATTAGATGCAGTTCTGGAGATTCCTTTCCTCATGGTACCAATGGGAACCAGCAGTATTGCATCCTCAGGCCCTCAAATTATTCTCCTAAACTAGCTGGCCCAGGAAATGCCTCTGAGCCTCCTCTGCACTGCTTAAGAGACCCTCTTCAAGAACCTCTTTCCACAAATTCTATTACATAGAGGAGCTATATTCTGTTTAGTTTTGTGTCTGGGTCACACTCAGCAGTGCTCAGGGTTTACCTTTGTTTCTTTCCTCAGAAATTACTCCCAGTGGTGCTTGGGAGACCATATGGGATGTTAAGATTGAACCTGACTCAGCTGCATGAAAGCTAAATACCCTATCCCACTATACTATCATTATGGGCTAAATTTACATATTTATCTAAGAAATATTGATTGTTTCAAGTTTCTAGTGATTATGAAATGAACTACTATAATGCATGCTTTTAATGTGATCTTACATTTCTAATTCAGTAGCATAAATAACTAATAGTGTCTTAAATTATACAGCAATTCTACATATACATATATTTATATTATATGTAAAATGATACACTGACTCTATATTTATTTACATATATATCTATATATATCTATATATATATCACGATCTTGATCACTTGACATCCCATTATATAGATTTGCTCTAGTTGGTGCCAGTAACGTTTCCATTTGACCCTATCACGTGCCAGTGTAACCCAATGGCATCTGCTTGCTTTGGGAATATGAAGAGCCGCAAACAGTTCGTTCAGGGTCTTGACGAAGAAGTCTGATCATCTTGTAGGTGGGCGGTCACATGATCTTTTGACATCCCGTGGAATTCAGTCATTAATGGCTTTAGTCCAGCAGTTGTCTCCAAATTGCATTACATGTCCAGCCCATCTGATTTTCGATGCCTTGACAAACGAGACAGTGTTTCTGACTCTGGATTGTCGATGGAGGTCAGAACTCCGGATTCCTTCTCTCACTTGAGTGAGGCATGATATTCCAAGCATAGCTCTTATATATTTTATATATCAATGTATCACTATCTTCCCGTTCATCATGTATTTGCTCGAGCGGGCACCAGTAACATCTCCATAAGTCCTATGCACACTATTACGTATATATAAATCAAAATAGTCAAGTGGTCTTCCAAAGTGACCATGATACTTTTTCTACTCATTAGTAGGGATAAGAATGCCTAATAGTTTGCATATATGTGAACAATTGGAATTATTCATTTTTATGTTCTACATTAGAATATTATCCATTCTAATCTCTGTATAATGATACATAATTGCTGTTTCAATGGGTAATCCCCTACTGACACAAGCTATTAAATATTTTTCTTTTTTTTATTCTTTACTTATAAATCAAAAACTTTACTTTTGAATACAGGATATTTACAGACTTCTATTTTTCAGAACATTCTTTGGAAAAGTATTTCTTATTTGAATACCAAAAATTAGGAATATTATTAATATATATTTTAATTAAAGTGTGATAATTCAATCTTCAAAATATGTGGATGAAAAATAAAAAATTAATATAATTTAGTGACAATTATTTACATGATTTCCTTTAACTTTGTTAATAATGTTTTATTTTATCTTTTAAAAAATTTTTTTAGAAATGATCTCTTTACATAACATTATTTACATATAAGTCATTTTCATACAGATTATCATGAGTAGAAGTACTCTCTTTTACTTTTGTTGTATTAAAAATGTTTGCATATCATGAGACTTACAGTGGCTAAAATGCTTGCCTTTCACATGACTGACCTGGCTTGATCGTACCTTTTATGGTCCCCTGATCACAGAGCCAGGAGTATACCCTGTAAACTCCAGGTGTAGCCTTTAACAAAAAACAAATGAATAAAAACCATATAATGTCAGCCGTACATAGAGTTAGCTCAAATAACTGGATTGTAGATGTTGATTGACTCAGTTTCTGAATCAATCCCTGTTTCTGGCTCCCTTACCACAGTAGTTAGCCCTGGTGATTGCCAGGACTGCTAGGTCTGAGAAGCACTATATTTGCAGGCCAAGAACTGAACAATTCACACTGTGAATTGTGAGTATTGTGGGAGTGCACCAGTGAGTATTGTGGGAGCTGGCCTCTTTTCTCCTGAACACTGCTTGGGAGTTAATTAGTTATTTTGACTTCTGAAAACATTCTGATTCATCATCAGTCTTTTGTGCAAAGCTATTTACAAATGATACAAAATGACATGTGTTTCATGTAAATAAACATAAAACAATTAGCGTATATTTATTATCTAAAATACTATTACTTAATGTGTAAGTTGTCAAAACAATGTGACAATGAATTGTGATGTTTATGAGAATCATTAGGAAGGCATGAATGTCAATATATTAAAATATCAAGATAAGTGTAATAATAATTTACAAAAAGGCAGGGACTGGAGTGATATTACAGAAGGTGGAGTGCTTGCTTTTGCACATTGCCATCTAAGTTTGATCCCCAGTACCAGATATGGTCTCCTGATTACTGCCAGGAATGATTCCTAAACAGAGAACTAGGAGTAATCACTGAACCTGCTAGGTATGACCAGGAGTTACTCCTGGCTCTGCACTCAGGAATTACTCCTGGAGGTGCTCGGGGACCATATGGGATGCCGGGATTGAATCCCGGTCTGCGCAGGCCGGCAGCGTGCAAGGCAAACGCCCTACCCACTGGGCTATCGCTCCGGCCCGCTACTGCTTTCTAATACAGTTTTAGGTGGAGTATGTAATGCCATTCATCTACTTTTTCCTAAGGATTGCTTTGGTATTTTGGGGGTTATCATTGTATATGAATTTCAGGAGTGTTTTGTCTATTTCTTTTAAAAAAAATAGCATGGGGGATACTTAGAGGACCACTCTGAATCTGTATAACGCTTTGAGATATATATTCCATTTTGACAGTGTTACTCCTTCTGATCTGTGAGCAGAGGGAATGTTTCTTCATTTCACTGTGTCCTCTTTGATTTCTTGAGGCAATGTACTGTAGTTCTCTTTACATAGGTCTTTCAACTCTTTAGTTTAGCTGATTGAGCTACTTGATTTTCTTTGATACAATTGTAAATGTGAATATTTTTTTAACTATCGCTTTCTTCTCTTTCATTATTTGTATATAAGAAAGCCACATGCTTTTGGATATTGATTTTGTAACCTGCCACAATACAAACCTATTGGTTATAGAAGCTTTATCATAGAACCTCTAGGATTTTCTAAGTATAGAAGCATGTCATCTGCAAAAGAGTGATAGCTTGATTTATTACTTTTTATTCAGATGCCCTTGTTATCAATTTTTGCCTAACTGTTCTGACAAGTTACTATATTCCATTTTATTATATTGCATAGAATTGGCAAGAGTGAGCAACCTTTTCTTGTTTCCAATCTTAGGGGAAGTTTCGTATCTTTTCCCATTGATAATAATGCTTGTTGTGGGCTTTTGGGAGATGCACACCTCAAAAAGAACAAGAACAACTAGTGCTGGTCTGGATGTAGGGAGAAAGGAATTCTCATTCATTGTTGGTGGGATGCCATCTGGCCCAGATTTTTTGGGGAAAACAACATGAGCATTCACAGATAAATGAAAACTGAGCTTCCATATGATCTTGCAATATCGCTTCTGGGAATATATTGCGGGGAACAAAAACACACAGCAGGGATAACATCTGCACTTGTATGTTCATTGCAGCGCTGTCCACAATAGTCAGAATATGGAAACAACCAGAATGCCTTAGAACAGAAAACTGGTTAAAGAAACTATGGTACATCTAAAGAATGGAATCTTATATAGCTGTTTAAAGAAAAAACTAGTCATGAAATTTGCTCATAAATGGATGAACATGGAGAGTATTATGCTGAATGAAATGAGTCAGAAGTAGAGGAACATATATAGAATAAATACACTCATTATGAGATATAAAGAAGAAAATTATGAAACCAACACCTAAATATTGTAGAACAAGGGCCTCA
Organism: Cryptotis parvus; assembly: GCA_021461705.1. NCBI lineage: Eukaryota > Metazoa > Chordata > Mammalia > Eulipotyphla > Soricidae > Cryptotis > Cryptotis parvus. Next base: position 5,067 of record JAJIBD010001515.1, on the reverse strand, counting down.
AGTGATGAGGGAAAGGAGAGTTCTAATAGAGAAGGAACTACTCTGAAAATGATGGTTGGAAGAGATAACTTTGGATAGGTGATGTATGCTGAAAGTGAGTAACGGACCAAACATGATGGCTTCTCAGTATCTGAATTGCAAACCATAATGTCCCCTAAGTAGAGAGAGAGAGCAGAAGAGGGAAGAAGAAAAGCTCCTGTCATAGAGACAGTCTGGGGGTGAGTGGTGGAAGGGATACTGGAGATGTTGGTGTTAAGAAATATAAGCTGGTGGATAGGTGTTGGAACATTGTATGACTGAAACCGGATCATGAAAGCTTGAAACTTTATATCTCACTGTGACTCAATTTAAAATAAGAGTGTTTATTATGTAAATGAATGTTAGCTACTTGTTTGTGTTTACATACATATAGTCATTCGTATATATTTAGTTGGAGCACTTTTTAAGTTGAAATCAGTGAAAATATTGCATTGACATAAGTTCTTACTGGTCAGAGATTATATTGATTCCTGAATACTAAGAGTTTGAAAGTCTTGACCTATTTTCAGAAGCACAATGTGTTAAGCTTTTGCAATGTTTTATGCTATGTGAATTATTAGACTAAAATATTAATTAGTCAATTGAAAAAAAAGCTTAAAAGAGACAAAAATTAACACAATGTAATGAATGAATCAAAGATAACTGAAACAGGTCTAGGGAGTTTTATATCATACTTGATTTTCACTCTACAAAAGTAAGAAATGATAGAAATTTCTTTGTTAAGAAATGTAAAAGCTTATGTATTTCTCAAATATTAGTGAAATTCTAGAACTTTATCTCTCACTGACAGTGATTAATAACTATAATAAATATGAAACATTAGTTCAAACAAACACATTATTTCAAATGACAGAAGTGTAAGCATGAGGAATTAATGGATTTGCTAATATGTGTTCCCTATTTATGAGGACATTGCTTTGAGTTAGAAGTACCTGTATATATACCTAGGAAATGTATTTATATCGCTAAAGCCAATATTTAACATTATGGTAAATAGAATGATAACTCATCTGTTAATTATAAACAAATTCACAAATTCTACTTCATAATAATAAAATTAATCACAAAGCGTGTTCCTTTAAAATATATTATAAAGACTTTTCTTTTTATTAAATTTAACACTAGATTAAAATTCCTTCCTTCTAACATAACTGCTACAAATTTTTTGTGAACAAAGAAAAAATAAGAAATATTCATTGTTTTATATATATATAACCAAAGCTCAGATTCAGGCGTTGTTATCATAAAAGCTCTAAACCTGGTGAGTTTTGTTATTTTATAATACTTCATTTTTTGAAGTTTTAATGGAAGACTACCATAATCAATACTTTAAACATGTAATGTGAAAGGATTGACTTCAACAAAATAAGCTGCAGCACAAAAGTGAAAGTATTATATTGAACTATATTTATATTGTTCATTATAACTCAAATCTGCCCCTTTAGGTGTTGCAGCTGTGGCTACAGTGCCTGGTTGCATCAGCAGGTGGCAGATAGGAGGCGGGCTTGTCTACACCCAGGGCTCTGCCCCATGATCCCTGGATGGTGGATGGTTGATGGTCTGACACAGAAAAAGACTGAGTTCCCTGGGATGAACAAAGAGCCATGACAGAGCCCGGCAAGCTACCCATGGTGTATTCAAATGCCACAAACAGTGACAATAATGACCTTATTCCCAGCAAATAGAGACGATACTGGCCCCTGCTCGAGCAAATCGATGAACAATGGGAAGACAAGTGACAAGTGATGTTAACTCAAATGATATGTAATTCTTTCTGTATACCTTTTTACTCCTGTTTTGTTTCACGATCACGATCACGATCTTCCGTTGATCATCTATTTGCTAGAGCGGGCACCAGTATTATCTCCATATGTCCTGTCTCATGCCAGTAGAGCCAGGGGCATCGGCTTTGCTACAGGAACATAAAGAGCCTCAAACCATTATATTAGGTCATGGGAATGACCTAATATAATTGTTACTGAAGCTGGCATATCATATACAACACGAGAAGCTTGCCAGGCTTGTCGAGCGGGAGGCAAACTCTTTTAAACATCTCCAAATAAAGCATTTATTGATGAACCATGCGGCCGCTTGTGGCGCGAGCCGGGCTGTGATGGGCTGATCTGCTGGGTGGAGTTCTGATGAGAGGGAAGTCCAAAAGTGGAAAATGGCGGCGCCCGTGGAGTGAGGGAGGGGGTGCTCTGGCTTGTTGAGAGGCTCTGCCGAGTTGGTGGGCAAGGGCTAGAACCCGCCATGCCTCCCCACTGCCTCACGAACAGCTGTGCACAGGGAGAGCAAGGAACAGCTCTGCCCCATGTGTGAGAGTCTCTGGACCAGCATACCTGGGCGGATTGAGGAAAAAGCTACTGCAGGGTGGGTGTTGGTGATCCGGGCTGTGATGGGCTGGTCTGTTTTGTTTTGTTTTTGTTTTGTTTTTGTTTTGGTTTTGTTTTTGTTTTGTTTTGTTTATCCAAGGTAAACAAACAATTTTGGTAATAATTACCATCATTATTTCCTTCCTCATTATCACTGTTACTACATCAAAAAACTTGGTTACTGTTATATACAGCTATATGTTTAATAATCCCTCCATGTACTAATCTGCTCTTTATAACCTTCTACAGGGGCCAGTGTGATAGTACAGGGAGGGAGGACATCAGCTTTGCATGCAGCTGACCCAGGTTTGATCCCTGGCATCCCGTATGGTCTCCAGAGCACTGCCAGGAGTAACTCTTGAGTGCACAACCAGGAGTAAGTCCTCAGCTCTCTGGGTGTGACCCAAGAAGCAAATATATACAAATATACAAATATATGTATATGTTTATAATCTATTACTAGTAAGTTATTTATACTATTGATAGATTAGTAAACTATAGTAAATATATTGTAAACAATAGTATTTTGCTCAAATATATACAGTGGTTACGAGGAAAGTCAAAATCCTATTTTTTTTAACCTGGTTATTTTTATTTGTTTTTAATGCATAATTTATTTGAGGATATGAATTACAATTCAGGTATTGGACTAAGGATAAATTCAGAAGTATGTACCACCAGGGTCAGGATGCATAGGGCTTTAAAGGAAGAAGTAGGATTTGTTGAAATTAGAATCATTTTGGATGAAATTTGGAATTAGTTCTTATATTCCTATCATCTGCCTTTTTTAGTGGACAGAAGTGAATTACAGCAAACTCTACAGTCTACGGGACTACTTTCAAAATCACTGATAATGTATTGTTAGAAATTTCAACATTGCAGCACATCTTGTTAAAGCTTCACACTTTCAGTGGACATCATTTGGTGTGAGATTACAAGGGTGAGAGACTGAGAGCAGGCGTAAAAGCAATAGCTGTTCTCCATATCTCTACAGATGCTATATCCTTTCAAAAATAGCACCTTTTTTACAAAACTATTCCTCCTTGGAAGAAAATCTTGTTTCTTGTTTGGGCTTGGGGATTAATAGTCCCAAATTAAGTATGTTCATGTCTAGAGTATCACTGCAGTTAAGCATTGTCCAAAGTAAGAATTTAACCATTTTAAATTTTTTAAAACATTTTTACTAAAAATGAGTTTTTTAATTTAGTTAAAATTTTCTATAACAATTTAAAATTTTAATTAAATGAGTAATTTATAAAGTTGTTGATAGTGAAGTTTTAGGCATATATTTCAACTCAATCCCACCAATAGTGTCATAGTGTCAACTTCCCAACAAAAGTGTGCATTAAAGTATTTATTCTATCAGGTTGTCACCTATTTTATATACAAATATCATATTGAATCATATGATATTACAAAGAATTATAAAGAAAGGGTATAAAAACATGCCAATCTTATGTGTGTTTATTTCAAGAATAAAGAAGATGAAGTCCACAGTAGTGGAAGAACTTTTTTTCTCACTGTTTGGTGACAAACTTATAAGATATCAGCTTAGAAGATAGTTGTATTGAATTTAAAATCATTTATTTCCCTGTTGAAAAACAATGAAAATGCAATTATAGGCTTAGACTGTGAAGCATAGAGACATCTATCAGAGGATAACAGTACTATTTTTCTCTTTTTTTTGTGGTCTTAAATATCTTATTTAGCTTTCTGTTGTCTCCTCTTTCCATATACACTGGACCAAATTTCAATTATCCCATTTGCTATAGTTAAATGTATATCATACAAATCTGTCAAATGTGACAAAGATTTCTATATGTCAAAATTGGGATATTGAATTAGAACTATTAAATAGAAGTGAAGATTTTATCTCTTAGCTTTACAAAAACAGAGTCATTACTATTGCTTAGTGTATCTAGCATTATTTTTCATTATTTATTTATTTATTTATTTGCTCCTGGGGGATACAACCAGAGCTTTGTATATACAAGGAGTGTTCTCACTCTGAACTACAAGCTTGATTAAATTTTTTAAATGCTAAAATGACTAAGGTTTCCTAATAACTTATCACTTCCTAAATAATGAATCAGATTAAAGAATTTATTTTATTATGCTTATTGTCTATTTGTTTTACTAAAATGTACATTTTTGTGTCTCTAATGATACCATTAACTATTCTGTGAATAAGTATACTATTTGTAGTTACTTTTAAATGCACGCATTTTGTACCATCCAACATAACTACTGAAAATGTGATTTGCTTGAACAATTTAATAAGATGTGATTAACTTAAAAGAATTAATAGATTTTTTATTCTGTCTTATAACAAATATAGAATACAGGATCGCACTTTGATTCAAATTTTGAATGCATAAAATATAAAATAATAGAGTTTGAATCTCAATGCCAGAATTAATTGTAATGTTTAATTTGGCCATAGCAAATTCACATTTACATACAATTGATTCTTTCTTATATGTTTCGGTTTCCCCTTTCTCCAACTAAACAGTCACACATACATATGCATTTTAGTAGAAAGTTAGCATGTTTTGATGCTTTGAAAAATGAAAAAAGTGATTGACCTCCTTCAGTTGCCTCTTGGTAGCAGGAGAACAGAAATCAACAGGATTGAAATGGTTTTGAGTTAGAA